>CP139509.1:39397055-39532933 GCA_021014915.2 Artemisia tridentata subsp. tridentata | reverse complement strand
AAGGCGCTTCTTGGGAGGCAACCCAAGCTTTATTTATTTTATTTGCTTTGTGTGTTTATTTATTTGTTTGTTTGTTTTTATTTGTTTCGTATGTGTGTTTAATTTTTATTCTTATTGATTCATGTTCAAAACTAATTGTGAAAATGCTTTATTTTGTTTTTAACTTCGTCTTAACTACATATAAAGGTATTTTGCAAAAGATAAGTGTAAGGGAAATCTAAATCGGTTTATTAGAACACAAATGAACATGAATCGTAATAATAATAAATTAACATACATATCCGTATTTGTTTGAGTCAAATGCTTGTATCGAGTCATAATGATTTTTGCAGGATTTCCAGGAAGTAAGGTAAAGGTTTTCAAGAAATTTTCCGGAAACTTAAAATGAAAATTTTTGTCAGGTCATTTCTGACGGCGTCAGGGGTTATAACCTGACGGCGTCAGATTTAATTTCCAGAAATTTTTGAAAATTTTGTTTTCATAAAAAGTTTTTATTAAAATCTCCAACTTATAATCTCCAGGAATCTGCAAAGTTATCATTCCACAAGCATTATATCCTTATATATAGATTTTATCCCGCCGATGTTATGCAGGTTTTCGTGTTTGTTTTCTCAGGTTCAACAGGTTATTTTGGACAAGGAAATGTTTTGAATCAAGCTTATGGCGATGCATTAGTCATGGAGCTTCAACATTCTCTTTGGAGGAAGATTTAACCGTGTAATTTCATTATCCAACGAGCGAATCAGGGGAGTATTTGATTTCATTCTTTTACTTTATGCTTTTACATTTGTCATTTGAACATTGGGACAATGTTCATCTTAAGTGTAAGGGGAGGGTAAAAGTACGATTTTTGAGAATACAATTGCGCTTGATTTTTGTTTGTTTGATGGTAGATGTGTAATAAAACTGAGAGAAATACTTGTTAAGGTAATTTTAGTGCCAAATTTAAAATTTTTTACAACATATAGGAGTGAAACTTTGATCTTAATGAGCGTCTCATGGATAGGAGTTATATGACTAGCACAAAAACCGTACCACTAAAAAAATTTTCCACCCCCAAATATGTGAGGTTCGCCCCTAGAATTGGTAGGAAAAGCATTTATGCTATGATGTGTGTACCGGTAGCACTTAGATTCTAGAACTTGCGTTAGGACCATTCCGAGGCCACAAGTGAGACTACATTCGTGTAGTTAGATTTACTACATGATAAGAGGCATTAGGATTAACCCATTGTTTTACACCTGTGTTTTTGTTATAATTACATTGGCTACATTGGTCAAGTAATTCTCCCACACCCTTTGCGTTGTACTCATTTTTAGTACACGATACCCCTAGTACACCCCTCAGAGCCTATCTTTTCGTTTCGACCTTTAAGCATTTTACTTAAAGGAAGAATTTGTTACACCCCACTAAAATGTACACCCAAATCGCCTTAGCCTACCTTGTATGCACTCATCTTTAGTGCATTATTGTGACAACATTTGTTTAAACCCAAGTTAATTATCTAGTTGATTACATGGTTGCTAAGTCGAGTCATATCCTTGTACATATTGTTTTGGGACGATTGGGACTCATGGGTAAAGTACTAGTGTAATGGAGTAATGGGGAAGAACATCATTTATTACCCCATATGTGCTAAATGTTTTAAAAGTACTCCAAGTTTTTCAATTATCTTAATTCGAGTCATTAGATTAGTATTTGTAAAGTTATGTAAAAGTTCAAGTGAAAGGGGATGCAACGCCCCTATGATGTATTATTTTGGATGGTAGGGTAAAAGTGTATGCAAAAAAAAAAAAAAAAAAAAAAAAAAAAAAAAAAAAAAAAAATCAAGAAAAATACAAAAAAAATGAGGAAAAAAAGAAAAATAGAAAAAACATACGGACTACCATCCCGTTTCATTTTATGTTTATTTTATGTTTATGTTTTGTTATTTTCTTTCATTAGCTTAAGATCGAGTCTAGTCTTGGCTTAGCAACGTTGTATAGTACATGTAATTGATCAAGATCTTTAACTCGCCACCAGTAAAATATCCTTTATCCAACAAAACCGTGTTTTCCTTTTCCCTACACCTAACGTTATAACCCATTTAAAAGCCCTCTTTGATAGTTTATCTTAGGTGCTTACGCCTAGTGGAGGAGGTTTTCGATCCTTTCCCAAGCCTATGGTAATCTATTTGCTATGACAGGTAGTGAGAGATATTTTCCGTTTTCATTTATGAGATTTATTTTGATGACACTTGAGAGATGTGAGTATCTAAACACTACTTGTGAGGTGCTAGTATGTAATCTCCGTGCTTATTATGATTGAAGTGGAACGATTATTTGTTGTAATTACTTTTATGTTGGCATTAAATGACCCCTAACTTGTATTTTGATTAGAATAAAAGCGCATTTGCTTGAGGACAAGCAAATCTCAAGTGTAAGGGTATTTGATGAGGCGAAAAGTGTACCGCTTTTAAGGGGTCATTTAAGCCCGAAATCGTATTTATTTGATCAAATATTGCCCTAAATCGTTCCTTTTGTCATTTTAGGTACTTTTGAGGAGAAATCTGGAAAAGGAGGCATTTTGGACGTTTTTGGAGCATTAAAGTGAAGAAAACGGCAAAGTCTCAAGAATCGGCTAAAAGTTACTCTTGACGGCGTCACAATTAACATGGGACGGCGTCATGCCTTGGCAAGAAAAGTTGGATGTGAAATTTACTCATGACGGGCCAGTGAGTTTGCATGAGAATTCTGACGGCGTCACGCTTTAACTAAATCAAGGGCGTCACGGCTTAAATCATAAGGGGACGGCGTCACGTTCATGATCCGACGGCGTCAAGCCTTGATAAGCCAGAGTGGATTTTTGAAGAGCTAAAGAGGGAAGGCGTCAAGATGGTCATCCGGGAACCCTAAAAGCGGCGAGGTGACGGCGTCACAATGCATAAGGTGACGCCGTCAGATGTCAAAGTCTATATATAGTTTTCTAATTTTTTGTCATTAGGGGAGAGCTTAGTGTGTGGAATTTTGGGATAAAACCCTAAGACGATTTTAGCTACTTTTTCAGGGCTTTTTGCCTTGAGATCTTCCATGTTTCATTGAAAGATAAGTTATCAATTAATCATTCAATATGTCTATGTGTTGTTTGATTCTATCTTATGCTTGTCTTTTGTTTAACATGTTAGGCTAATTTTATCTTGTGTTTGCTTAGATCTAATGAAACCTAGCTATTGATTATTGGTTGTTAGTGTGTTATTAGTTGTATTGGATGATTGTTTATCTATGTTAGGCTTAAGAAAACTGGCTAACTTCCTATTCGGTAACTTGCTTGAACGTCTTAAGAAACATGAACCAAACGCGTACTAAAGGTTTTTATGGTTGTATTTAATGCACAAGCGAATTCTAGTGATCCCATGTTAGGAGCTTCCTAGCCGGCTCGACATAGGAGTGAAGTAGGAGCTTGTAGAGTTTGGGGAAGTAAGTACGCCACCCCACGAATGGTATTAAGGAATACACCCGTCATCCACGCGACTAATACACACTAATTAACCGGTAAAAGATAGTTAGGGAGTAAGGAAATCTAAGTAAACACATTTCTCTACACATAAGTTTCTCACCACTTTTCATTTTTGTTATTTTATTTTATTTGCATTTGTAGTAATTTGGGTTAGTTGACTAGCAACTAATTCCGCCCACTCCTTCAAAACCCGAGATTTTACTTGCTTTTATAAAATATAAAAACATAAAAAGAATCTTCCTCAACCCTTAGACCTAATTAGAGTAGCCTTTCACACCTAACGAACACTATTCCCTGTGGAGAACGATCAATCCCCCGTACTTACCACTACACTATACTACATCGGTCAGGTACACTGCCTGGTGGGGTTGTAAGCCTCTTGAGATCCCTCGAGAGGTAAAACCTGTTGTAAGGTTGCAAAACCCATTCGTGGGGTGGCGCATCACTTCCCCAACTCTACAAGCTCCTACTTCACTCCTATGTCGAGCCGGCTAGGAAGCTCCTAACATGGGATCACTAGAATTCGCTTGTGCATTAAATACAACCATAAAAACCTTTAGTACGCGTTTGGTTCATGTTTCTTAAGACGTTCAAGCAAGTTACCGAATAGGAAGTTAGCCAGTTTTCTTAAGCCTAACATAGATAAACAATCATCCAATACAACTAACAACACACTAATAACCAATAATCAATAGCTAGGTTTCATTAGATCTAAGCAAACACAAGATAAATTTAGCCTAACATGTTAAACAAAAGACCAGAATAAGATAGAATCAAACAACACATAGACATATTGAATGATTAATTGATAACTTATCTTTCAATGAAACATGGAAGATCTCAAGGCAAAAAGCCCTGAAAAAGTAGCTAAATTCGTCCTAGGGTTTTATCCCAAAATTCCACACACTAAGCTCTCCTTAATGACAAAAAATTAGAAAACTATATATAGACTTTGACATCTGACGGCGTCACCTTATGGATTGTGACGCCGTCACCTCGCCGCTTTTAGGGTTCCCGGATGACCATCTTGACGCCGTCCCTCTTTAGCTCTTCAAAAATCCATTCTGGCTTATCAAGGCTTGACGCCGTCGAACCTAGAACGTGACGCCGTCCCCTTATGATTTAAGCCGTGACGCCCTTGATCAAGTTAAAGCGTGACGCCGTCAGAATTCACATGCTATTTTCACTGGCCCGTCATGAGTAAATTTCACGTCCAACTTTTCTTGCCAAAGCATGACGCCGTCTGGGGTTAAATGTGACGCCGTCAAAGGTGACTTTCAGCCGATTCTTGAGACTTTGCCGTTTTCTTCACTTTTTGCTCCAAAAACGTCCAAAATGCCTCCTTTTCCAGATTTCTCCTCAAAAGTACCTAAAATGACAAAAGGAACGATTTAGGGCAATATTTGATCAAATAACTACGATTTAAGGCTTAAATGACCCCTTAAAAGCGGTACACTTTTCGCTTCATCAAATACCCTTACACTTGAGATTTGCTTGTCCTCAAGCAAATGCGCTTTTATTCTAATCAAAATACAAGTTAGGGGTCATTTAATGCTAACATAAAAGTAATTACAACAAATATTCGTTCCACTTCAATCATAATAAGCACGGAGATTACATACTAGCACCTCACAAGTAGTGTTTAGATACTCACATCTCTCAAGTGTCATCAAAATAAATCTCATAAATGAAAACGGAAAATATCTCTCACTACCTGTCATAGCAAATAGATTACCATAGGCTTGGGAAAGGATCGAAAACCTCCTCCACTAGGCGTAAGCACCTAAGATAAACTATCAAAGAGGGCTTTTAAATGGGTTATAACGTTAGGTGTAGGGAAAAGGAAAACACGGTTTTGTTGGATAAAGGATATTTTACTGGTGGCTAGTTAAAAATCTTGATCAATTACATGTACTATACAATGTTGCTAAGCCAAGACTAGACTCGATCTTAAGCTAGAAACGAAATAAAAAAAAAATAACAAAATATAAAACAAACATAAAATGAAACGGGATGGTAGTCCGTATGTTTTTTCTATTTTTCTTTTTCTCATTTTTTTGTATTTTTCTTGATTTTTCGATTTTTTTTTTTTTTTTTTTTTTTTTTTTTTGTGCATACACTTTTGCCCTACCATCCAAAATAATACATCATAGGGGCATTGCATCCCCTTACACTTAAACTTTTACATAACTTTACAAATAACTAATCTAATGACTCGGATTAAGATAATTGAAAAACTTGGAGTACTTTTAAAATATTTAGCACATATGGGGGTAATAAATGATGTTCTTCCCCATTACTCCATTACCCTAGTACTTTACCCATGAGTCCCAATCGTCCCAAAACAATATGTACAAGGATATGACTCGACTTAGCAACCATGTAATCAACTAGATAATTAACTTGGGTTTAAACAAATGTTGTAACAATAATGCACTAAAAATGAGTGCATACAAGGTAGGCTAAGGCGATTTGGGTGTACATTTTAGTGGGGTGTAACAAATTCTTCCTTTAAGTAAAATGCTTAAAGGTCGAAACGAAAAGATAGGCTCTGAGGGGTGTACTAGGGGTATCGTGTACTAAAAATGAGTACAACGCAAAGGGTGTGGGAGAATTACTTGACCAATGTAGCCAAAGTAATTATAACAAAAACACAGGTGTAAAACAATGGGTGAATCCTAATGCCTCTTATCATGTAGTAAATCTAACTACACGAATGTAGTCTCACTTGTGGCCTTGGAATGGTCCTAACGCAAGTTCTAGAATCTAAGTGCTACCGGTACACACATCATAGCATAAATGCTTTTCCTACCAATTCTAGGGGCAAACCTCACATATTTGGGGTGGAAAATTTTTTAGTGGTACGGTTTTTGTGCTCGTCATATAACTCCTATCCGTGAGACGCTCATTAAGATCAAAGTTTCACTCCTATATGTTGTAAAAAATTTTAAATTTGGCACTAAAATTACCTTAACAAGTATTTATCTTAGTTTTATTACACATCTACTATTAAACAAACAAAAATCAAGCGCAATTGTATTCTCTAAAATCGTACTTTTACCCTCCCCTTACACTTAAGATGAACATTGTCCCCAATGTTCAAATAATAAGATGTAAAAGCAAAAAGTAAAAGAATGAAATCAAATACTCCCCTGATTCGCTCGGTGGATAATGAAATTACACGGTTAAATCTTCCTCCAAAGAGAATGTTGAAGCTCCATGACTAATGCATCGCCATAAGCTTGATTCCAAAAACATCTCCTTGTCCAAAATAACCTGTTAAACCTGAGAAAACAAACACGAAAACCTGCATAACATCGGCGGGATAAAATCTATATATAAGGATATAATGCTTGTGGAATGATAATTTTGCAGATTCCTGGAGATTATAAGTTGGAGATTTAATAAAAACTTTTTATGAAAACAAAACTTTCAAAAATTTCTGGAAATTAAATCTGACGCCGTCAGGTTATAACCCCTGACGCCGTCAGAAATGACCTGACAAAAATTTCATTTTAAGTTTCCGGAAAATTTCTGGAAAAACCTTTACCTTACTTCCTGGAAATCCTGCAAAACATCATTATGACTCGATACAAGCATTTGACTCAAACAATACTAATATGTATGTTAATTTATTATTATTACGATTCATGTTCATTTGTGTTCTAATAAACCGATTTAGACTTCCCTTACACTTATCTTTTGCAAAATACCTTTATATGTAGTTAAGACGAAGTTAAAAACAAAATAAAGCATTTTCACAAATTAGTTTTGAACATGAATCAATAATAATAAAAATTAAACACACATACGGAAACAAATAAAATCAAACAAACAAATAAATAAACACACAAAGCAAATAAAACAAATAAAGCTTGGGTTGCCTCCCAAGAAGCGCTTTTCTTTATTAACGAGTCTTGTAGCTAGACTCAAAGTCACGCTACCCTATGTAAGTAAGCTCGTCATCGAGGACGTCTTTAGGGTTAAGCTTGGATTGAAGTTTCCTATTGGTCCGCTTAGTACGATATGTCTTTTCAAACTTCTCTCCATCCGGGTCATACAATGTCATCTTAATATGCCATGACCCATCTCCATCTTTGGGTGGTTTATCCCAATTCCACTTATGATCATCTTCCTCACAAATCCACTTATTCATTCCTAGGTTAATTGGCAAAACTCCTAGGAAATCAATCATCCTTCTAAAAACTAGAGGGTCTTCAAATGGATCCAATTCGGTGTCCCTAGCCAAGAGTTGCTCTACCGAATGCGTTCGGTTAACAAAGTCCTCTTCTAGGTAAAATGGGCGTTGGGGTCCTATGAAGTCTCTATCAATCCAAGGTCCATATCTAGATGGTCTCCTATTTGATTCTAGCCAATGTGGTGTTGGTTCCTCACTAGTATCATAGGCATGTTTCTTAACATCATAGACTGACCAAGTATCTCCTTCTCCTACCGCTATCTTATTTTCCTTACAATCAATCATAGCACTAGCGGTTGCCAAAAATCCTCTACCTATCAACAAGGGGCATGTAGGGTCGCTAACCATATCAAGGACGTGGAAATCGGCTAAAATGGTTAGTTTTCCAATGTGCACTAACACGTCCTTAACTACTCCAACCGGGTAAGCAACACTTCCATCCGCTAAGCCTATTATTACCTCGGTTTCTTCAAGTTTTCCAAGTTTTAGAGAGGTGTAGAGAGGTAACGGAAGTAGGTTAAGGCTTGATCCAAGATCGGCTAATGTGTCATAAGCCTCCGAATTACCGATCTTGCAAGGTAGAACAAATAAGCCTGGATCATCTAACTTCTTAGGTAGCTTGTTTTGAACAAAGGCGGTCCCTTTTTCGCCTAACTTGAGCTTCTTCTCATCCAACTCATCATCAACCGGACTTTCAAGGTGGAGCTCCTTGAATTCTTCGTCAAGGTTTTGAGTGGGAGGTGTTTCAACTATGTTGTTGACCAATTTGGATGTCATAACTTCTTGGTCATTTGGAACGACTTGGGTTTGTTTGAAACACGTGCTCATGGAATTGACCGAATAATATTGTGGACAAGAACTAGGGGACGAAACCGATGAAATAGCGTTGACATTTAGTTTCGGGTTCTTGACCGTGTTGCTAGGGAGTGCTCCCATTTCTCGGTCATTGAGGGCTTTCAACAAGGTGTCAATCTTATCGGTCATCTCGCTTTGTTTTTGTTTGAAATCGGCTTCAAACTTGGCTAAACGAGCTTCTTGAGATGCCATAAATTGAGACATCAATCCTTCAAAGTTATTGGTACTACCATTGCAGGAAGGATTGTTGTTGAAAGTACGGTTCGAGTTGGAACCGCTTGATTGGAAACGATTAGGTGGGTTGGAAGAATTGGTTTGTTGTGTGTTTTGGTTTTGTTTCCACCTAAGGTTCGGGTGATTTTTCCATGAGGGGTTGTATGTATCACCATAAGGGTTTGGCTCGGGTTTGAAAGTGTACCACTTGTCTCCCGCTCCGTCGGTACGCGAGGATGCGTAGTCCACAAAAGCTTGTTCGGGGAGTTCCATGCAATCACGAGTGTCGTGGGGACCACTACATAATTCACATGAAGAAGTGATTTTGTTCACTTGGCTTGAAGGTTTAGGAGCCTCGTAGGATTTCATGAGAAACTTGACTTGGTCTTCAAGTTCTATGATCCTACGGTCGGAAGTGCTTGAATTATTCGAAGGCAAAGATATTGCCTTGACCGTTTTATTCAAATCACGGGGATCACTCCAACTTTCGTTGTCATAAAGAGCAAGATCCTCTAGGAGAGCCCATGATTGTTCCGCACTTAGATCACGTAGCTTGCCACCGGCCGATTGGTCAATGGTTTGCCTCGTGGAGAGATTGATATGGTCATAGAAGATTTGGACTTGGAGCCAAAGTTCTATGCCATGGTGAGGGACTTTTTGGAGTAAGTCCTTGAATCGAGTCCATGCCTCGTAGAGAGTTTCGCCTTGACGTTGTTGGAACATCAAGATATCATTCCTTAGCTTGGTAGTTCTTCCCGGTGGGAAAAACTGAGCAAGGAAACGAGTAGTGAGATCATCCCAAGAGGTGATGGATCCTGCGGGTTGACGTTCTAGCCACTGACTAGCTTGGTCCCGCAGAGAGAATTGGAAGAGACGCAATCGGGTCGTCTCTCGAGTGGCAACATCAAGGTCTATAGAATCAACGATTTTAAGAAAGTCCTTGAGGTGTTGATTAGGATCTTCAGAACGAAGTCCATGGAATGCGCATCCGCTTTGCACCAACCGGATGGTGTCGGATCGCAAGGGTGTGATATTGGCTCCTTGAGTGAGCTCAATGGTGTTTCGATAGCCATGGTGGCTAGGACGGGAATACTCTCCTAAAGTACGGGCTCTAGGAGGTGGTTGTGGTTGTTGTGGTGGTGGGTTGTGGGGGTTAAGGATATTACCATCTTCCATGATGTCGGACGGTAATGGTTACGAACAAAGACACGAAGAAAATAGATAGACTAAAGAAAACCTAGAAAAATAAAATAAAAATCTCACTAGAAAGGAATCTAGTGAGTAGACCTAATAGAAATAAAAATTCAACCTAAACAATAACTATTCCCCGGCAGCGGCGCCAAAAACTTGATTCGTGGTTTTGTAACCTTACAACAGGTTTTACCTCTCGAGGGATCTCAAGAGGCTTACAACCCCACCAGGCAGTGTACCTGACCGATGTAGTATAGTGTAGTGGTAAGTACGGGGGATTGATCGTTCTCCACAGGGAATAGTGTTCGTTAGGTATGAAAGGCTACTCTAATTAGGTCTAAGGGTTGAGGAAGATTCTTTTTTATGTTTTTATAATTTTATGAAAGCAAGTAAAATCTCGGGTTTTGAAGGAGTGGGCGGAATTAGTTGCTAGTCAACTAACCCAAATTACTACGAATGCAAATAAAATAAAATAACAAAAATGAAAATGTGGTGAGAAACTTATGTGTAGAGAAATGTGTTTACTTAGATTTCCTTACTCCCTAACTATCTTTTACCGGTTAATTAGTGTGTATTAGTCGCGTGGATGACGGGTGTATTCCTTAATACCATTCGTGGGGTGGCGTACTTACTTCCCCAACTCTACAAGCTCCTACTTCACTCCTATGTCGAGCCGGCTAGGAAGCTCCTAACATGGGATCACTAGAATTCGCTTGTGCATTAAATACAACCATAAAAACCTTTAGTACGCGTTTGGTTCATGTTTCTTAAGACGTTCAAGCAAGTTACCGAATAGGAAGTTAGCCAGTTTTCTTAAGCCTAACATAGATAAACAATCATCCAATACAACTAACAACACACTAATAACCAATAATCAATAGCTAGGTTTCATTAGATCTAAGCAAACACAAGATAAATTTAGCCTAACATGTTAAACAAAAGACCAGAATAAGATAGAATCAAACAACACATAGACATATTGAATGATTAATTGATAACTTATCTTTCAATGAAACATGGAAGATCTCAAGGCAAAAAGCCCTGAAAAGGTAGCTAAATTCGTCCTAGGGTTTTATCCCAAAATTCCACACACTAAGCTCTCCTTAATGACAAAAAATTAGAAAACTATATATAGACTTTGACATCTGACGGCGTCACCTTATGGATTGTGACGCCGTCACCCTCGCCGCTTTTAGGGTTCCCGGATGACCATCTTGACGCCGTCCCTCTTTAGCTCTTCAAAAATCCATTCTGGCTTATCAAGGCTTGACGCCGTCGAACCTATAACGTGACGCCGTCCCCTTATGATTTAAGCCGTGACGCCCTTGATCAAGTTAAAGCGTGACGCCGTCAGAATTCACATGCTATTTTCACTGGCCCGTCATGAGTAAATTTCACGTCCAACTTTTCTTGCCAAAGCATGACGCCGTCTGGGGTTAAATGTGACGCCGTCAAAGGTGACTTTCAGCCGATTCTTGAGACTTTGCCGTTTTCTTCACTTTTTGCTCCAAAAACGTCCAAAATGCCTCTTTTTCCAGATTTCTCCTCAAAAGTACCTAAAATGACAAAAGGAACGATTTAGGGCAATATTTGATCAAATAACTACGATTTAAGGCTTAAATGACCCCTTAAAAGCGGTACACTTTTCGCTTCATCAAGAAGGTCGTTATAAACAGTTGTTCGCGACTGATGTTCTGCCCCCTTTTTTACTTTTGGATCCGCAATTTTGAGTTGCCTGATTATTCGTTATAGATTGACTTGACGATTCGTGTTGTGAACCGGAGTGTGACACATCTCCTTTGTTTATCATCTTTATTCTAGTTTTTTTTTTTTTTTGTATAATCCGCTGTGTTTGTCGGGTGAAGCGATTTGACGGTCCGTTCCTGAGGGGAGAGTGTTTTCCACAATTCGAAGAATTAATATCCGGAGTGATTTCACGATCCGCTCACGAGGGAGGGAGCGTTTTCCACAATCCGATGAATTTATTATCCGGAGTGATTTCACGATCCACTCACGAGGGAGGGAGTGTTTTCCACAATCCGATGAATTTATTATCCGGAGTGATTTCACGATCCACTCACGAGGGAGGTAGTGTTTTCCACGATCCGATGAATGAATAATCCGGAGTGTTTTCACGATCCACTCCCGAGGGAGGGAGTGTTTTCCACAATCCGATGAATTTATTATCCGGAGTGATTTCACGATCCACTCACGAGGGAGGGAGTGTTTTCCACAATCTGATGAATTAATAATCCGGAGTGATTTCACGATCCACTCACGAGGGAGGGAGTGTTTTCCACAATCCGATGAATGAATTATCCGGAGTGACATGGCACCTGACATTTTATAACTGTAATACAATATTTTCGGGAAACGAAGAAGGTCATAAACTATTACAGATACTTAGAATGTTAGTTTACATTTTCCACAAAAGACAATTCCAAAATTAAACTTCATCATACATTCATTACAGTATCGCCCCCGTCGTCCGGTGTTGTGTTTTTTTTTTTTGAATGAGGTTTTGAAGCCAAAGCCTTTACTGCGAAGGTTTTGGAGTCAAAGCTTCCTTGTTTGATTCTTCCGATATCCCGTTCGTCTTCAAGCTGAGAGTATTATCTTCCTCGGAGGGTGCTTCTAGTTGATTTTTCTTGAAAACTTGGCATTCGGACTTGTCAGTTAGCTGTGTAGTTAAAGTTGCGATCCCTTTCGGGGTGGGGAACTTCAACATGTTGTGGCTGATCGACGCGATAGCTCGGAGTTCCCCGAGACCAGCTCTCCCCAATATCATATCGTATGGTGACAGAGACTGTACGACGTAAAATTTTATAAACAGTTTCCTGTACTTTCCACGGCTGCCCAGAATTACCTTTAAAGCAACCTTACCCCTCGGCTTACTCCCTTCTCCTGAGAAACCCGTCAGGGTGGTGTGAGTTGCCTTGATCCTAGCCTTTGTTCCGGTGTTCAGTTTGTTAAAGCAATGTTCGTATATGACGTTTACCGATGACCCACCATCCACCAGTATCTTCTCGACCAGACTTTCCTCGATACTGCCTTTCACAACAAGGGGTTCGTATGATAACCTTCCGAATGCGCACGGAGGGAAGGTTATTGGTGCGTTCATCCATTTCTTATTTCCATGTCCAAACCTCGGTTCCCGATCGTCAACCGAGCTTTCTATCAGATTGATCACTTTGGCTTTTCTGTTATCATTCTTCCTTTGTTGGTCTTTGTCTCTCTCCATCTCGCGTTGTCTTAGATCTTTCATGAGGTGGTCCAGCTTTCCGGATTCTAAAGCAAACATCAGTTGTTTCTTGAGTTGATGACAATCGTCGGTGAGATGTCCTTTTTCCCTGTGGTACTCGCAGAACTTGTCTAAATTTTCTTTTCTTACCCTGCCTCCGGTTGGGCGAGGGAGGGGTAAGTTCAAATGGTGCTCCATGGCGAGAATTTCCCTAGGAGGCTTAGTTAACGGCCACAATCCATTGGGTCGTTTGGGAGGATCGTTGCGGCGGTAGTCCAAGAGGGGAAGATCGTTACGGGGGAAATCATTGCTAAGGTAGCTTCTGAGTGGAACTGCGTAGGGGTGATATGTGTCTTTCTGTTTGAAATCGTTTCGACGATCCACTCGCGGTCTGTCGTTTCTAAAACCCTGGGTTCCTTTCTTGTTTGAGTCGAAACCCTCGCCTTTCGGTAGTTCTGTACTACGGAATGCCTCTTCAGATCTTATGAAGTCATCTACTCTGGTAAACATTTCTGTGACCGTATGCGGAACCCTGTCGGAGAATTTTTTGGCAAGAGCTGGGCATTTGTGTGCACTCATGAAGGCCGAAATTCTCATAATCTCTGGTACACCGCTTATATAGCTTGCCTCATCTGTCCATCTCTCCTTGAATTCCGGAAGAGACTCGTGAGCCCGGCGAATGATTTTTGTGATCTCTGTGGGGTTTTTTATGCACTTCTTCCTGAGTGAAAACCTCGTGGAGAACTGTTCCCTTAGCTCGTTCCAACTATCAACACTTCCGGGCTCTAACCTTTCGAACCATCCACCTGCGGCCCCGTCCAATGTTTGTTGAAACATGCGGCACCATACGGGCATCGGCCATTCCCCCTGGTTCGCGGCTCCTGTGAATCTGGTGAGATGGTCGTTCGGGTCTGTCGAGCCATCATAAAACCTCATGTTCAACGGCATGGTGTGACTCGGCCCGGAGAATTCCACAATGCGCCGGGTGAATGGTGATCTCGACGTTTCCTTAAAGGGCTTATGCAGATCATCATCCTTCCCCTTGTCCTTTACATGACTTGCATTCTCTTCGTCTTCAAAGTTTAACCGTATCGGCTTAAGAGCGCTTGCATTCAACCTGTTGTGCTTTTTGATGAGTTCCGTCAGTGATGCCACATGGGCCGTAATCATTTCTCGAAGATCGGCGGACTCTTCGCCCGGGCCTTCATTCGAGTTTCGGATGTTACCTGTTTCGTCCCGGTTGTTGTTGGGTTGAAGGGTGCTGTCGGTTTCATTTAGGTTCTGGACATTATCGGTTTCGTATCTGTTGCCGGCGAGTGGTTGGGGAATATTGTCGGCCTCGTTCGGGTATAAGATATTATCAGTTTCGTATCGGTTGTTATTGTTTGTTTCGATCCTTCCGTCTCCGAAGCGAAGAGGAGTGAAGGAAGGACCAGCCATGTCAATGCTCTAGTAGATTGAATAGCGGGTCCCACGGATGGCGCCAATTTGTTGAAGTAAAACCTTGCGGATAGGTCCCACTTCTAAGCTTTGTCCTTCGGATGGGATCCTGCGGACTTCGCTCGTTCCTACACAAGAAGAACACGCGTCAGGCTCGCCCCGGGTTCGATCCCAGGACCAACCTCCGGCGTGAGAGTAAGTATCGGGCCAACAAGAACAGTGGTATCAAAGTAATGATAGTAGGTGTAAAATTGAATGCATATCATAAATGAGGTGTGGGTATTTATACTACCCACACTTACTGTACCTGTTCACCTTGGGACCACGCGAGTTGACCTATGTCTGACCTATAAAGTAGGTGTCAGGCCACGTGGGAGACACAATCCCGGGAAATCTGGGATGTCAGTGGCAGATGAGACTGTTTACTGTAGACAGCGGCGGTCTGTTCTGTATGTATATCTAAAGGTCCGAGACAGTCCGGAAGATCCTTGGTGTTCGGACACCGGAGCATGGTCCGGACGAGCATAACGTCCGGACACATACACCAACGCCAACATATAAGCATGTTTTGTGTCGCGTTGAGAGGATTGGTCAGGGATCATTTGTATCAGTTTGAGTCTACCCATATAGTACCTTTATATAAGCCTAACAATGTGATATATATGATAATGTAACGAGGCGTGCAATAATGAAAACCCGGGCATGTTATAAAGTGATCAAATGGAACATAATCTAGATGGCGATGTGCTCATTATTATAAGTATACGAATGAAGTTGTCGCATAAAATCATGAACTCTGAAACCCGTACAAATCGATCTTGTTTCTGTTTTGGTTTTCGAATCTGATGTGATATACAATGTTAAACTGATCATTAAACACTGATTATAGGATCACAAAAATGCGATATGAAGTCTGGATATAGAGCGCAAGAAATAAAATGGGGAGTACATATTAATTACGTAAATAAAGGGCTGGAATACGTGTGGTTTTATGCAACCTGTTGGGCTGTTTGTGCGTGATTATATGTCGAGCATGTAGGGCTGAAATAGTGCACTTAAGTGTGGTATAAAACCTATATAGATGTATGTAGGACCAGATCTGAAAAGAGTTATATATTGAAGACATTTTGCCTCATTATTTCATGTTTGTGTCACGTTAGTATGGCTGTTAAAAGGTGGGGTCGTGCATAAGTTTTGGGTGGGTCACGCAAAGTCTTTTAACAGTTGTGTAAACTTATTTGGAAAGAGTAGAAAGTCAGGTTGCTTAGTTGTGTTAAATTTTGGTTTGCCTCATTAAGTGTGGTCGAATGGTGTGCATATTGGGTAGTCAAAAAAGAGGGTCGAGGGTCGTGTTTTGGGTTTGGTACTAAGTTGAGTAATGTGGGTTTTGGTTGGTTTAAAAATAAATATTACAAGAGTGATGGTGTCGAGAAGTTGCGTCTCAATAGGTTTGAGGTCGAGAAGGGGGTGGTGTGCATTTGTTTTCATTAAGGATTGGTCGAAGGGAGTATAACGTATGGAGGTTCATATTTGCTTTTGGTTCGTTAAATTGATTTTAAACGTAGTACTAGTTTCTCGTGATGCACTAGCATGGTAATGTAGATCTTAAAATAAAAACGTGACACAATTAACCCTAAACCTTGGTGGTTTTCACAATTAGACCCTAAACTTTGATAAATGGCATATAAAACCCTCAACTATGATACTTGTCATATTAAACCTTTAAATTAAATTTTGAGCATTTGTAAACTCTAAGTGTAATTAATTATGAAAGGTTACGAATTATATGACTCACTTAATTCGTAAAGTTATTTAATCTAGAAAGTTACTAAGTATAGAAAGTTACTAAAAATAGAAAGTTTCTAAAAATAGAAAGAAACCTAAATCATGAAATCTGATTAAAATGAGCTTATAAGTAATATATGATTGTTAATTGTTTAGGTTCGGTGAAGAAGGAGTGACCTGTCCATTCATCTGTGACCCATCTTTCACCTGGTTGTCTTTTGCATAAGGTACAGATATTCTGACATTTCTTATAAGGTTTCTCATGATCCTTTCACACCTTCTGATTTACTTATCTTCTGATTTTGATATGAACCTTTGCTATGCACCCTTTGCCATGAACCTTTGCTATGTACCCTTTGATATGAACTTTTGCTATGCACCCTTTGATGTGAACCTATGATTATGATATTTCTGATGACTTTAGATTCTGTTTCATTACTATGCCATTCTGTTTGACCTTCAGTTTGATACCCGAGCTATCACTAGTCATGGGGGTTCCATGACTATGTCATTGATGCACCAATGGCATGACTCTAGGGTGGGGGAGTGATGACCCATCACATCCCTTTTGTTATGTATTATGTTTGGCCACAATGATTATGATTTCTGCAGGGGCGTATGGACGCATCCTAGATCTGATCTGTTATGTTATATGTTATATTGGTGATTGGTACCGCGTGCAATACATGCCCTTCACATTTCTGGGAGCTAGCTACTCCATTATGTTACTTATGTATTGACGAAGACCATGATTATGATGTTTATGACATGATATGTTTATGGGCTTGTGGTAGATTTCTGACTACCTTTACACCTTGTTACATTTTGATATACCTTATGTTATTCCCTAGTGCACCATATTATGTTTTCTCCATTTCAGTTGACTTATGATAATTGTTAAGACGATCTTGACATCTCAGATTTTGACAGATGATATTCGTTTCAGCATGAGTCTGTGTTTCCTCTTTCTTTACATATACATGTTTGATTATTCGTTTATTATATATATATGTTCACTGGGCTTTTTAAGCTCAACCGCATTTCTTCTCCTGCGGAAGGTTTTAGAGGGAAGCTGGGATATGAGTGAAGAGTGCATAAGAGCCCTTAGAGGACTACACCTTTGATAGCTACCTTGGATTAGATTTGACTTGGATATTTTCATTACCAGACATATTGTACCTTTGTTGAAATCCTTGTATTCCATTTACTTTAAATTTTATTTGTAACATTTGAATTTAATTGTATTATTAAAGTCTTCCGTGTAACACCCCCTAATTTGGTTTGTGGCAGCGAAAAAGTAATTAGGGTGTTACGGTGAGGATCGAGGTTTAAATTTCAGAAAACGGCCCGGAAGGGTCGTTTTGAAAGTTATATGTCATTCAAAAGAATATTTTTGATATAAAAGTGAATTATTTGGTTTGAAAATCCCATGAGAAATCGTGATAATTCGGAAAGAATGACATATTTGATTTTACACCAAATTAAGTTATCAGAGTAAAAGATGCCCGCTCCGTGTCTTGTCCTGCTTCGTTAATTACCTGAGATAAACATGCTTAAAACGTCAACACAACGGTTGGTGAGTTCGTGGAGTTTATAGAAAATAACTTTCTTCGAAAGGTGTATAGTGATTGTCGAAATAAATAGTAATCCTTCATGAAATAATAAATCAGTTGCGTTGTATAAAATTCACAAGTAAATCATGTATGATTACCAAAAATCATAAGTTCAGGTATAAATGCAGATGAGCTACGTTGTTATACGCTCGATATAGACTGTTGTGTCAGCTTTTAATTATAATGATATGCCAAGCATTTTGAGTTGCCTTGTGTAGAATTCTCATTTAAGTCACAGATGATAACAATTAAAGTTCAAGTACAGAATTCACAATCATATCACATAGTGGGAATGATAATCTAAAATCTGAAATCTATCAGTGTAAAGTGGTGGTCTTCTAAATACAGCTGTATCCTAGGATATATATGAAACATTCATATATTCATAAAGTTATATTGCCCTAAGCCTCATGATACGCAAAACGTTAACAGAGTACCGTAAAACGGCGGTGTCCCACCGGGTTACTGATGGGTTTTTATAGCCCTCATGTTAATAGGTGACTTGCCAATTCCTATTTTTCTCAAACATAGTGCATCGCGACTAAATACGACTAACCATGTAGGCATTCCGTCACAGTATTTAGTGGGATAGGTCGTCAGCCTCTAACAGGTTTCGAAGCTGTTCACTATATTCGCGCTCACCGCAGTGATTAATGGCTCATGATCAAGGGACTTTATGGCAATAAAGTGTGCTTAGGCAATATAGGTGAATCGTGCGTAATTTTAGTTTTGGCAATTATTTATAGTGAAATGTAGAAATATCATATTAAGTAGCAGTACATTCATTTGTCACATGAATGTATACAATGAGTCTCAGTGTCATATTACATCAAGTAGCTTAAAAATGTTATCTTCCAAGTTCCGTGTTTAAGCTAAACAGACAATTTGCACATATAATGAGCATGTATTCCTTTCAAGTATGATTCAAACATGTAAGCATAGTGGATGATTTTGAGTAAATCATGAGAGTTTTATATAAGTAACTTAAAACAGTTAAAGCATGTATCTCCCCCAAAAGAGT
Organism: Artemisia tridentata subsp. tridentata; assembly: GCA_021014915.2. Lineage (NCBI taxonomy): Eukaryota > Viridiplantae > Streptophyta > Magnoliopsida > Asterales > Asteraceae > Artemisia > Artemisia tridentata. The sequence goes on along the minus strand of CP139509.1, from coordinate 39,513,881 downwards.
TATTAAAATAAGAGTTAAAAGTAGGGGCCACGACTCACGGTAAGTCATAAGAGTTTTCATAGTACTTATAGAAGTATAAACGTCAAGCAAATCATATAATTGATAATGAGTAAAATATTTACAAGCATGTATCTCCCCCAAAAGAGTTATTAAAAACAAGTATTAAAAGAGGGGGCCACGACTCACGATAAGTCATAAGAGTTTTCATGGTGCTTATAGAAGTATTGTATCGCAAAACAATTCATATAGTTGATAAATGAGTAAAATATTTCGAAGCATGTATCTCCCCCAAAAGTATAAATCAAGTATTAAAATAGGAGGGGCCACGACTCACCTGGAGCGTATCTGACAAGACGAAATTATAAGACCAAGTAAACGATCACGAAAACTTCTTCAATACGAGACCTGAGTATAAGCGAAGTCTAAGAGTCTAACTTACGACTAATAATGAATGTGGAAAGAATAAATCGTATAACGATTTGATCGGTGATGTGAGTGTGTGATATGCTTAAAATGCCTCAAGTTAAAATATAATATCATTTACGATATTATCTGGATTCTTATGTTACTTGACTCAAAATATTATTTCCTCAGAATATGCTGAAATGATATGTAAAGTGAATTATTAAATTCTAGTTATAAATAACAAGTACTAAATGATGCATAACTAAAATAAAACATGCATATGAAATGAAGGGTGCAAAATGAAAATAAATTAAGAATGTCAAGTGAAATTAAATAAGTCCTTGTCCTTTTCAGATTTTACACTTTTTAGTCTAACTGCGATTGCGTTACGTCGTTAGTCCTTGGTTAAGTCCAAAGTCCATAATAGTCCAAAATTTGTCCATATGTCCACACAAGGCTCGGAGTTCAAATGTATGTCAATTTAAGTCCTTTGTCAACTGTTTTCACAGCTTCAGTCCATAAGTTTCTCAGGTTGGCAGTTTTGGTCCTTCCGGTTAGTTTGCGTTACATTTTTAGTCCTAAATTGATAAAATGGTAAAGAAAAATTATACGACTTTTTCTGGTGCTTATTTAGGTTTAACACAACTTATTTTAATAGCTTATTCGGTACTCAACTTATTTTCTTACTAATGGGCCCCTAGCGAGCCAATTGGTTAGCCCGTTAACATGTTTTTAGCTTGTGGGTTATTGAGTAAGTTTGATATATCAAAAGTGATGGTTTTTATCATTTTATTTCACTTGTGGGAGTGCCAAGAGAAACCGGATTAGTCATAGTTCCCAAAACAGTTTAGTGGTTTACAAAATCCATTTCGCTAGTTTTAGTGGGTTTCAAAGTGATTTGTACAATTTACTTGAGCCGTCTCTAGGGTCGTTCTTGATTAGCTTTACGTGATGCTTAAATAAAAATGGTAGTTAGTCGGGAGCGCTGTTGGGTTGTATAAAAATGAGTTAGGGTCGTTAAGTTGGTTCGTGAGGATTTTGGGTTGTTCACTAGGCGATTTGGCTGTTTACACCCAACTCTTAGAATATATTTGAGTGTGTTTCCTGTTTATATGCTTCGTGTAATATCGAGTGTTTACATGTCGAGTTAGTGCATGCAATGCAAATTAAAATATGAGGCTATCGTGAGGTGGTGGTTAATATTCCACCAAGCGAAGTCAATATTGCGCATAGTTTAACATATTCCACTGAGGTTTCAAATATGAAGATATTTTATATTCTAGTATTTGCTGATGCATGTAAATTAGTGACATATCAGTATATACGTCCTAGTGAGTATTAGAATAATGCATGCATGGTGAACATACAAATGTTGTGAGGTGACTGTTGAGATTCCACAAGTGGAGTTCGACATAGTGCATGATTTATTCTAAATGATATGGACACAGTGACATATATATTGACGATGCATGATAAGTGGTGTTCGTGAGAATGAAAGGAGAGAGTGTTCTTGTACGTGGGTGATGATGTAAAATAACTCTAGAGGGACTTACAAAGAATGGGATGGAGGTCGTGGCAAGCAGAACTAAGAAAACTTGCAACCCTTATACCATATATAGCAAATTAATTCCTTTGATTTGGACAGAGGGATCCCGATCAATTCTCGTGTTTCTGGGTTTTGTGGTCTGGCAAAAAGGGTTTTATAGAACATTATAATGAGTTGTGTGTGGTTGAGAGTGGTTGAGAAATGGTGAAGGTGAAGGGTGGTAAAAGGCAGTGGGGTTTGACTGCAATCATAAGGGCGAAGCAAACAATTTATTAACCAAGTTCGAATTACATTTTTACAGGTTTCTACTTGCTTGGTTGTTTCCTGAGTTTAGACGAAAATGACTGGACTTCTAAGGAGATTGATGAGAGTGAAAGGGAGGATAATGAGAGTAGTATAGAGGGTGGTAGGTTGAGCTAGTTTTATAGAAGAAATCATATACACGTTGCTCTCAATTATTTGCTTCTACTGTTCTTTGTTGGAGAGGTGGCATGGTTTACTAAAATATCTTGGAGAGTTTGGTGGTATTTGTCCCTAGTTGTTGGATTTTATTCATGTTCGATTATGGTTGCCACGTGGGTTTTTGCAGAGTACAACTTGCTATGGGTGTTCTAGTTATCACAATGTGCTTAAAAGAGTTATTGGAAAAGTATGGAAAAAGCCGGGTTTGTATTAATTAAGTTTTGAGGTTTTTATTTATGCGGGTGTGGTTGAAATGGGACGAACGATGGAGTCCTCAAAACCATATCAACATTCGACTTGTGTTTCTGAAATTTGGCCTTCAGTTAGTCTATTGGGTGATGAATGAAAGTAAATAAAAATAATGACATGTTGTATTTAAAGTTCGAGAGATCAAGGCTGTTTTGGATAGATGGTGGCTGTCGAGTTTTGCAGTAAGATCACAAAGTTAACTAACTTGGAATTGGACTTGAGGCGTGTAATAAGGTATGGTGATGGGCTGGAGCGTGTAAGGTGGTCCGGTTAGTTTGTAGCTTGGAGTAGTGTAGTAATATAATTTGTGTATGTTTAACATTTGTGTTATAATTAGTGGAGGTTTGGATATGATTAACTTGTAGATTTAATAGCTTTAATTATAATGTGAACTTTGTGTATTTTAAGTTTAGTGTAAATGGAGTTTTTGTGATTCACCGAGTCCCGAGGTATGTGTGGTCTTTTAATATCCATCGTCAAAACGAAATGTGGTAATGCTAATAATAAAAGAAAAGTTTAAAATTTCCCTGTAAAAATGGGTTTTGTTAAACGGTAATATGAGGTTATTATTTATTAACAAGGATTTTCATGACGGATTTTCGTAGGATCTTACAGTATCTACCCCTCAATTTTGAACTTCGTCCCGAAGTTCAGTCCGTGATAGGTGTTGAAAAATGTGGTGTTCTGAGGTGAGAGTTCATGGAGGATGTTGTCGAGATACTTCTTATCTGAATATCAAAGAGGTGAGATTTCGACTAGACTTATTTGTACTAAACGAAATAAATTCGAATGTTTGTTCAATAATTTATAGGCTACGAATAGTAAAAGTAACGGCCGAGAGTAGGAAGTATTTAGCACTAAATGTTTAGGGTTCCAATGGTCGAGACTAGGGGATTTTTAGTGGTAGCGATTTAAAAATTTAATGATTGTGAATAGTAAAATAACGGGTATTTTCTCCACTTATATTCCCTATTTATACCCTATCCACCTTTTTCCTTTTCACCTTTTCGTTCCTTCCTTTTCATTCATCTTTCTCTTCTCCGAAAAATCTCACACCATGCCGCCGATCGTCGTCCTTGCCGCCTCTGTATACATTGTCCTTGTCGCCGTTTATCTGGCCTTCTTCCCTGATGAAAACTCTGATTACTACATCGCATCCTTGGTGTTCATCGTACCTCTCACGATTTTAGCGATCAATGTGGATAAGATTTTGGGGTGAGGATCTCGGGCTAGTGTGGTTATAAAGTAGTTTTGTTGTATGTCGATGTAACCTTTAATGAATGTGGAATAAAATCTCGTTTATGTTTAGTTATATGTCTCGATATAGCTTTTAATATTTTGTTGTATTTTATGGCGCAGAATAATTAAGGTGCTTCATCCTATGGTGGCTCTTGCTATCGTTGGATTGGTGGGGGTTGTTGTTTCTATGGTGGGCCAACCGATTGAAGATTGTATGCCTTACATTGTGTTTATTGTACTGTTAGCACTTCCGATGTTAATCATTTCGCTATGTATTAACCTCCATGGTTTCAAATAAAATTTATGTTATTTGTGTTTTCCATATATTGTTGTGAATTTTCATAGTTTCTAGTTTCGTATTTTTCTTGACTTCGTATAATAGAGCAGTGAGTAATGGGTAATGAGTGTAGATTTAACTGAGGTTGGCTAAAAGTGAGTTTTATAAATAAATTATTTTGTCTCGAGATCTTGTTTTTTGAATGAAAATTGTTATTCTATCGTGGTTTGAAAAATAAACATGATTCATAATTTTTGAAAGTCACAAAGTTATGGGGTAATCTATTCGTTACACAAAGAGTTTGTAATAATAGATTTTAACAATGATGGTTTCGGATGAGAACTTGCTGAATGTAAAAATAGTTGTTGAACTTTAGTTTTTGTAAAGAAAAACTTGTTAGATAAAGTCTTAAGTGATAACACAAAATTGGTTTGCTTTATATATAATAAACCGTGTCTTACGTTAATAGCTTGTTTGAATTTATTTTTCAAAGTATCCAAGTTGTTAGTTAAGTATGGAAGCTAGGCGGGGAAATTAATATGTTATAAGATGAGATGTGTTGTAGTAAAAAAAATCATTTTGTTTCTTAGGGTTGTTGATCGTTGTTGGGGCAAAAGAGAAACACGAAAGTTGGTCTGTTTTAGTTGTAGTTGAGTCCACAAAGACGAAATATGACTAAATAACTAGACGAGGTTTCGTTTGAGTTTGCTGAGGTTGTTGGGAACTTAAATGAGACAAAGTATTTGGGTAATACATGATTTTTGTCGAAGCCATTTTAAAACATGACAGTCAAGCTGAGCTTTGATCGTCACATGATCGAGTATTGGAAAAGATTTGTTACACATGATTTCTTGGTAAGTGCCTAATTGAGACGTATGAAAATATTGATAGGTTGTTAAGTGAATGATCCAAAGTAAACGGGTATGAGTCGATTAGATTAGAAATAAATCTCAAGTTCTTAAGCTTAATTAGAGTTGGGTTCGAGTATTAATGATAAACAAGGGTGCGTTGGATTGTTGTTAGCAATAGGTCGAGAACAAGGTTTCAAGGATAAATTTAGTTTGGCGAATGTGAGATGTTGAACACATGTTCCATGAAATATATGGTTACTAGGTAGTTTTTAGATCATCGAAATCTCGTATAATGCCTAAGAGTTTCGAGAGGACGTTAGGAAGTTCAAAATCTTCTAGGGGATGAGTAGTCAAATCGTACAGAAGAGTTATTTTTATGTGGCGTGTTCATGGTTTTTAAATCATGGTGCGGCGTGTTTAACGCGATTTGTTCCTTCCTTTTGTGTTGAAATGCGAGAATCAAAGCAGAATTTTTTTTACCACGTATTCTAGAACTAGTTGCTAGTTTTTAGTAGACGCAAATTTTTACCGTGTGAATACGAACGGGTACATTTCTTAGAATAAAATAATCTAAAAGTATTTTTCAACCCTTATAAATACCATTGGCTTGCCTGTGTTATCCCTACACACACAATCAATGGCTTGTAAATTACCACATACCGCTGAACAAATTCAACTGTATATCAAGGCAGAAACTGAGGGTAGTGACGTGGATCATCAAAATGCTATTGTGAAGGTCATTTTGCAGTTTGAGGCTACGAAGCAACTGAAACGACGGCTTAGAGAAAACTATGCCAGGTGCACAGACATTTCAGATGGTAGGAAGTATGTGATCGACAAATATTTGTATGATGAATCTTGTAAGGATGCTGCTGTCATCGAATCGCTGTGGGCTTGTGTTCATCAGATAGACGACCAGATTTCCAACAAAGTCCGTTGGAGTCTTGAAGAGAATGTTGAAGCTGCTAGGGTTGAACATCAACAACAACAACAACAACAACAACAACAACAACAACAACAACAACGAAACCCACCACCACCACAACAGCAACAACAACCACAATATCAACAAGGCGCATCAAGTTCATCTACACCAAGGGTGGTTGTGCAACAACAACATTTGCCTCATCTGGATCATTTCCAGCCAAGTTTCGAGGAGGATGTGGCAGTTGATGATGGTGGTTGGACTTCTGATATGGAGCGGGATCTGAGCAGGTTGGTAGCTCAATGGGAAGAAGAGAAGTTGGCGAGCTTTGATCCTTATGATGACGGTTATGATTCCAACAATTCTCAGACCTGGGATCATCCGGACTACCTTTGAAGTCTAGGTTTAGGTTTATGTTGATGTGATGTTTTAATCCAGTATCGTTTGTAATGTTTAAGTATTTCCGTCAAGTTTATTTGAATAATATGGTGTTTGAATGTTATGTTACGAACACAACTTGGAAGAGAACTCATTACTCTGTTAGGTTTAGATATTTTACAGAAATCTGTGCGGGTAACCTACTTGTTAAACAAGAGTTTTGTCGATAACAGATTTTCACATAGAGATATTTGAATGAAGATTTGGTGTATGTAGAGAAAGTTGCTGAATCCCGGCTTTTAGGGTATGGGAGATCTTGTTTGTCTTGGTGTGAGAAATAGTTAATGCAAGTGGCTAGAATAGTAAGAGACAGTATTACGATAGGAGTGTTGCTTTGAATTCGTATACTAACACTATGTATCACTATTTAGGGGTTCTAATGAGAGTTATGCTGTGTGTTTGATGAATTTTTATGGTTATCGGTTTCATACTAGTGCCCTTACAGATATAAATAAGCCCACTTATTTATAATGGTTCGGCGCCTTACAATTTCTTTATTTAGATAAAAGGCATCTCAATCATTCAAATAAAGACATTGCAACCCATCCTGCTTAAGAATTTCTGATTTAATATTCATACTAGTCAACAAAATAATTCCTGCGCGGATTTTCCGGAAATACAGTAAAATTGATTTCACACGCATCTATAAAGATGCGATTAAGATAATTAAAGATGGTTGGTACGATACTTGAAATAGTTGGTGAGTATATATATATAACGTTGAGTGTGAAATAGTATAGTGTGTAATGTGTGAGGAATAAACATCAAGCATGTAAAGATTAGTACAAAATAATCTTAATAGGTAATGTATTGAGCACGGCAGTCTGCAGACACGGAAGGCATAAAATGATAAGGTGTAAAATTATTTATTTTGAAAGTGTGGTTATAGTTCATTGTTTTAAAACGTTTGATTCTCTATAACCATAGGCTCTGATACCAAACTGTAACACCCCCTAATTTGGTTTGTGGCAGCGGAAAAGTAATTAGGGTGTTACGGTGAGGATCGAGGTTTAAATTTCAGAAAACGGCCCGGAAGGGTCGTTTTGAAAGTTATATGTCATTCAAAAGAATATTTTTGATATAAAAGTGAATTATTTGGTTTGAAAATCCCATGAGAAATCGTGATAATTCGGAAAGAATGACATATTTGATTTTACACCAAATTAAGTTATCAGAGTAAAAGATGCCCACTCCGTGTCTTGTCCTGCTTCGTTAATTACCTGAGATAAACATGCTTAAAACGTCAACACAACGGTTGGTGAGTTCGTGGAGTTTATAGAAAATAACTTTCTTCGAAAGGTGTATAGTGATTGTCGAAATAAATAGTAATCCTTCATGAAATAATAAATCAGTTGCGTTGTATAAAATTCACAAGTAAATCATGTATGATTACCAAAAATCATAAGTTCAGGTATAAATGCAGATGAGCTACGTTGTTATACGCTCGATATAGACTGTTGTGTCAGCTTTTAATTATAATGATATACCAAGCATTTTGAGTTGCCTTGTGTAGAATTCTCATTTAAGTCACATATGATAACAATTAAAGTTCAAGTACAGAATTCACAATCATATCACATAGTGGGAATGATAATCTAGAATCTGAAATCTATCAGTGTAAAGTGGTGGTCTTCTAAATACAGCTGTATCCTAGGATATATATGAAACATTCATATATTCATAAAGTTATATTGCCCTAAGCCTCATGACACGCAAAACTTTAACAGAGTACCGTAAAACGGCGGTGTCCCACCAGGGTTACTGATGGGTTTTTATAGCCCTCATGTTAATAGGTGACTTGCCAATTCCTATTTTTCTCAAACATAGTGCATCGCGACTAAATACGACTAACCATGTAGGCATTCCGTCACAGTATTTAGTGGGATAGGTCGTCAGCCTTTAACAGGTTTCGAAGCTGTTCACTATATTCGCGCTCACCGCAGTGATTAATGGCTCATGATCAAGGGACTTTATGGCAATAAAGTGTGCTTAGGCAATATAGGTGAATCGTGCGTAATTTTAGTCTTGGCAATTATTTATAGTGAAATGTAGAAATATCATATTAAGTAGCAGTACATTCATTTGTCACATGAATGCATACAATGAGTCTCAGTGTCATATTACATCAAGTAGCTTAAAAATGTTATCTTCCAAGTTCCGTGTTTAAGCTAAACAGACAATTTGCACATATAATGAGCATGTATTCCTTTCAAGTATGATTCAAACATGTAAGCATAGTGGATGATTTTGAATAAATCATGAGAGTTTTATATAAGTAACTTAAAACAGTTAAAGCATGTATCTCCCCCAAAAGAGTTATAAATAAGAGTTAAAAGTAGGGGCCACGACTCACGGTAAGTCATAAGAGTTTTCATAGTGCTTATAGAAGTATAAACGTCAAGCAAATCATATAATTGATAATGAGTAAAATATTTACAAGCATGTATCTCCCCCAAAAGAGTTATTAAAAACAAGTATTAAAAGAGGGGGCCACGACTCACGATAAGTCATAAGAGTTTTCATGGTGCTTATAGAAGTATTGTATCGCAAAACAATTCATATAGTTGATAAATGAGTAAAATATTTCGAAGCATGTATCTCCCCCAAAAGTATAAATCAAGTATTAAAATAGGAGGGGCCACGACTCACCTGGAGCGTATCTGACAAGACGAAATTATAAGACCAAGTAAACGATCACGAAAACTTCTTCAATACGAGACCTGAGTATAAGCGAAGTCTAAGAGTCTAACTTACGACTAATAATGAATGTGGGAAGAATAAATCGTATAAACGATTTGATCGGTGATGTGAGTGTGTGATATGCTTAAAATGCCTCAAGTTAAAATATAATATCATTTACGATATTATCTGGATTCTTATGTTACTTGACTCAAAATATTATCTCCTCAGAATATGCTGAAATGATATGTAAAGTGAATTATTAAATTCTAGTTATAAATAACAAGTACTAAATGATGCATAACTAAAATAAAACATGCATATGAAATGAAGGGTGCAAAATGAAAATAAATTAAGAATGTCAAGTGAAATTAAATAAGTCCTTGTCCTTTTCAGATTTTACACTTTTTAGTCTAACTGCGATTGCGTTACGTCGTTAGTCCTTGGTTAAGTCCAAAGTCCATAATAGTCCAAAATTTGTCCATATGTCCACACAAGGCTCGGAGTTCAAATGTATGTCAATTTAAGTCCTTTGTCAACTGTTTTCACAGCTTCAGTCCATAAGTTTCTCAGGTTGGCAGTTTTGGTCCTTCCGGTTAGTTTGCGTTACATTTTTAGTCCTAAATTGATAAAATGGTAAAGAGAAATTATACGACTTTTTCTGGTGCTTATTTAGGTTTAACACAACTTATTTTAATAGCTTATTCGGTACTCAACTTATTTTCTTACTAATGGGCCCCTAGCGAGCCAATTGGTTAGCCCGTTAACATGTTTTTAGCTTGTGGGTTATTGAGTAAGTTTGATATATCAAAAGTGATGGTTTTTATCATTTTATTTCACTTGTGGGAGTGCCAAGAGAAACCGGATTAGTCATAGTTCCCAAAACAGTTAGTGGTTTACAAAATCCATTTCGCTAGTTTTAGTGGGTTTCAAAGTGATTTGTACAATTTACTTGAGCCGTCTCTAGGGTCGTTCTTGATTAGCTTTACGTGATGCTTAAATAAAAATGGTAGTTAGTCGGGAGCGCTGTTGGGTTGTATAGAAATGAGTTAGGGTCATTAAGTTGGTTCGTGAGGATTTTGGGTTGTTCACTAGGCGATTTGGCTGTTTACTCCCAACTCTTAGAATATATTTGAGTGTGTTTCCTGTTTATATGCTTCGTGTAATATCGAGTGTTTACATGTCGAGTTAGTGCATGCAATGCAAATTAAAATATGAGGCTATCGTGAGGTGGTGGTTAATATTCCACCAAGCGAAGTCAATATTGCGCATAGTTTAACATATTCCACTGAGGTTTCAAATATGAAGATATTTTATACTCTAGTATTTGCTGATGCATGTAAATTAGTGACATATCAGTATATACGTCCTAGTGAGTATTAGAATAATGCATGCATGGTGAACATACAAATGTTGTGAGGTGACTGTTGAGATTCCACAAGTGGAGTTCGACATAGTGCATGATTTATTCTAAATGATATGGACACAGTGACATATATATTGATGATGCATGATAAGTGGTGTTCGTGAGAATGAAAGGAGAGAGTGTTCTTGTACGTGGGTGATGATGTAAAATAACTCTAGAGGGACTTACAAAGAATGGGATGGAGGTCGTGGCAAGCAGAACTAAGAAAACTTGCAACCCTTATACCATATATAGCAAATTAATTCCTTTGATTTGGACAGAGGGATCCCGATCAATTCTCGTGTTTCTGGGTTTTGTGGTCTGGCAAAAAGGGTTTTATAGAACATTATAATGAGTTGTGTGTGGTTGAGAGTGGTTGAGAAATGGTGAAGGTGAAGGGTGGTAAAAGGCAGTGGGGTTTGACTGCAATCATAAGGGCGAAGCAAACAATTTATTAACCAAGTTCGAATTACATTTTTACAGGTTTCTACTTGCTTGGTTGTTTCCTGAGTTTAGACGAAAATGACTGGACTTCTAAGGAGATTGATGAGAGTGAAAGGGAGGATAATGAGAGTAGTATAGAGGGTGGTAGGTTGAGCTAGTTTTATAGAAGAAATCATATACACGTTGCTCTCAATTATTTGCTTCTACTGTTCTTTGTTGGAGAGGTGGCATGGTTTACTAAAATATCTTGGAGAGTTTGGTGGTATTTGTCCCTAGTTGTTGGATTTTATTCATGTTCGATTATGGTTGCCACGTGGGTTTTTGCAGAGTACAACTTGCTATGGGTGTTCTAGTTATCACAATGTGCTTAAAAGAGTTATTGGAAAAGTATGGAAAAAGCTGGGTTTGTATTAATTAAGTTTTGAGGTTTTTATTTATGCGGGTGTGGTTGAAATGGGATGAACGATGGAGTCCTCAAAACCATATCAACATTCGACTTGTGTTTATGAAATTTGGCCTTCAGTTAGTCTATTGGGTGATGAATGAAAGTAAATAAAAATAATGACATGTTGTATTTAAAGTTCGAGAGATCAAGGCTGTTTTGGATAGATGGTGGCTGTCGAGTTTTGCAGTAAGATCACAAAGTTAACTAACTTGGAATTGGACTTGAGGCGTGTAATAAGGTATGGTGATGGGCTGGAGCGTGTAAGGTGGTCCGGTTAGTTTGTAGCTTGGAGTAGTGTAGTAATATAATTTGTGTATGTTTAACATTTGTGTTGTAATTAGTGGAGGTTTGGATATGATTAACTTGTAGATTTAATAGCTTTAATTATAATGTGAACTTTGTGTATTCTAAGTTTAGTGTAAATGGAGTTTTTTGTGATTCACCGAGTCCCGAGGTATGTGTGGTCTTTTAATATCTATCGTCAAAACGAAATGTGGTAATGCTAATAATAAAAGAAAAGTTTAAAATTTCCCTGTAAAAATGGGTTTTGTTAAACGGTAATATGAGGTTATTATTTATTAACAAGGGTTTTCATGACGGATTTTCGTAGGATCTTACAGTCTTCCGCTTGTGTATGTTCTGTTTGACACCATGAATGTGATATCTTAACCTTTGTCGGGTTGGGGTGTTACAAGCTGTGCCCCTCATTGTTTCCAGTTGGCTGGGGAGTCCATCACCTGAACCAAGTTCATGAGAACTTGACACATTAGATGTTGCCTTGGTTTGGGTCTTATCTATGTTACCACTGGCATGTACTGCTGCTAAACTAGACACAGTAGTGGTAGCCCTTACCAATCTGTCATCATCACCAACATTGACAGCCTCATCTACTACAGGGGTCTGAGTAGGAGATCTGGGCTGAGGTACCACAGATTCCTGTCTGGATCTCCTCCTATATGTTTGTAAAAATTGAGGTTGTGATGATGATGGAGCACTTATGGGTGTGTGATGGGACTCAACTGGGATTGTTGATCCTTCACCCTGAACAGTTTCTTCTTGAACAAACATAGTTGAAAATAGTGGTACTTCTATCCCATTATAACCCTTAGAAGCCATCTTCATATTACTAAAAAGTTTTTGAGTCAGGCTAGGAGTTGGATAAACAATTTTGTAAGATAGAAGAAAATTTTTGTGTTTGTTCAAAAACAGTTGAATAAATATTGGATACATTAAAAACTTGTATTTGCTATCCAAGTTTTTCACCATACCATCAAAAATCAATTTTGAAAAGTTAAAAGTCCTTTTTGTGGCTAAACAAATAAGAGCAGTTGCAATATTATTACTGAATTGCTCCCAATCAGTTTTCTTTGGACTTAAAAAGTGCAAGATGGTATGAATGAAAAATTTCCATTGAGGGGCAAAGTGTCCTTTTTGAAAAGTTAATTTATCATAATTTGACTCATACCCCTGGAAAGAATTTCAAAGATTTCAGTGTTAGGCAAAGAACTAATACCATCACCATCTGCTAGTTTGAGATGTTTCCTAACAGATGACTCTGTAATAGTTATAAGTTTTTCATCAACTGTTGCAGTTATCTCTTGTTCTCCATTTTCAAATGTTCTAGCAGTAGCAGTCTTCCAAAACTTATTGATGTGAGAACTATAGATAGTAGGACTTTCAGTAAGTGCATACCTGATGTGGCTAGCATTAAGAAAATCCAATATCTGATGAAACCCATGACTTCCCTCTGTTTTCTCAAAGAATGCAACCATGTTATGTTTATCACAAAATTCCAAAATCGACATTAGATTGATAAGAGTTTGATTAGGGTTCTGGGTAATGGTCGTTTATTAGTGAATTGTATGTTTTGTAAAGCCAATTGAGGTTTTATAGATAACACTTCGGGTTTTAATTGGACCGACTTGAATAAATTGTTTCTTTACCTTGAAAATATCTTATAAATCAAAGAAAAATTGAGAATTATCCAATTTAGGAAACCTATAAGCGAATTAATAGACAAAAATATCTCAACAGTTATATTTAAATAATGAAAAACGGTTATTACCCAAACAGTACCAACGGTTACCCAGCAATACAAAGTTTTAGCCTAGCAGTACTAACTTTACCCTAGCAGTACAAACTTTCCCAGCAGTATTAACTCAAATTCTTTTAAAAACAATATTGCACCCAAACTTTTTGAAGGGATTAAGTGTAAAGGAAGACACTTAATAAATTTTTGGTTGCGTTTAACCTCTGGTTGTGTGAGAACCAATGTTTTCAGTATGAATATTGCCTGTGATGAGATAGACTTATTAAAAGAGCCTTCTTGACAGGTTTCCAACTCGTGGCAGGTGTTACCTCTAACACAAATGTGTTAGATTCACGTTTGCTCGCTGTTCTCTAAACCAAATATCCTTAGACTTACACACTATCAAATGATAGAATGGTAAATAGTGAGTTAGATCAGTTACTATCTGACTAACTAAAAACCATCAATTCATGTTCAATATACCACCTGATAAACATAGGTTGATTTCAAGAAAAAGATTTTAAAGAACCTCCCAACTCAGATGTAAAACCTTGTCAAGTGATCCCCAAATCCTCTCTATCATGAATCAGTTTCTCCAACAGTTCAGCAAACAATCCACCACTTTTTGCTTCTCACACAACATCAATACCAAGCAACATGCTTTGCTTATCCTGAAAATGTTAGTCTAAAACCAAGAAAACACAATCCAGAGCATTTTCTTCATAACAGTATTAAGTATGACTAATAGTTTTAACACAACAATACTAATTTGTACTAGCAGTACAAACTCAACAGTCTAGCAGTATTAACATCTAACAGTACTAATCATTTACAAAACATTACAAAGACACAAAGAGATTAAAGTTTATGGATTTAGCATTCCAATACTTGCAACCAAGTACTGAAATCTTCCAACATCAAGACCTTTTGTAAGTAAATCTGCAAAATTGTTATCTGTGTATTTTAACAACTTGAATTAACTTTTTATCATTGCAGTCTTATAAAGTGATGTCTAATCTCTATGTGTTTTGTTTTAGAATGCAAAACAGGATTTTTAATAATATATATAGTACTGTTATTGTCAATGAAAATCATGGTGTTCATAAAATTATACCCATAGTCCAGCATTTGATTCTAAACCCAGAGTACTTGTCCACAGAAACTAGCAGCAACCACATATTCAGCTTCAGTAGTAGAATTGGCAACCATAGTTTGCTTCTTACACTGCCATGATATCAATCTGCATCCTAGAAACTGACAACCACCTGTTGTTGATCTCCTATCTAAACTTGCATTAGCTTAGTCACTGTCAATATATGTCGCCAGATCAAAGGGAGACTCTCTAGGATACCAAAGGCCCAATTTAGGTTGGCCTTTTAGGTACCTAAAAATCCTCTTCACAGAATGTAAGTGTGAAGCCTTAGGTGTAACTTAAAATCTGGCACATGCACATACGTCAAACATAATGTCTGGTCTAGATGATGTAAGATACATCAATGATCCAATCATTGACCTGTAGAGATGAACATCAACATCATCACCATCTGAGTCTTTGAGCAAAGGCATGTCTGGATCCATTGGGGTGCTAGCTGTCTTGACATCTGTGTACCCAAATTTCTTCAAAATCTCAGCTACATATTTATCCTGACTGATAAATATCCCATCTTCTTTTTGCTTCACTTGCAACCCTAAGAAGAAATTTAGTTCTCTCATGGAACTCATTTGAAACTTGTCATGCATCAGTTTCTCAAACTCGGTACACATCTCCTTATTTGTAGAGCCAAAAATAATGTCATCAACATAGACATGGACAAGCAAAAAATCCTCTTTTTGCCTCTTGATAAACAATGTCTGATCTATCTTATCTTTGTAAAACCCATTTTCCAATCAATACTTGGCCATGGTTTCATACCAGGCTCTTGGAGCTTGATGCAAACCATAAAGTGCTTTCACCACCTTGTAGACTTTGTCTGGACAGTCAGGATCTTCAAACCCTGGTGGTTGAGTAACATAGACCTCTTCTTCAATTGTACCATAAATAAAAGCACTCTTCACATCCATCTGATACACCATGAATCCCATAAAAGAAGCATAAGCTAAAAACAGCCTTATTGCCTCAATTCTTGCTACAGGGGCAAAAACTTCATCATAGTTTATGCCTTCTTCTTTGTTCCTAATCATAATCCCTCTTTCATCTTTTTTGTTCCTAAACACCCGTTTTGTACCAATAGGATACTTACCCTTAGGCAAATCCACCAGAACCCAAACCTTTTGTAGCTTAAATTGCAAAAGCTCTTCCTGCATTGCTTCTACCCATGATGAATCACTTAGAGCTTTGGAAATTCTTTTGGGTTCTTCCTGAGATAGGAAACAAACAAACAAGTATGAAGGTCTTCATGAGTTTTCTTTTCATAAACAGCATTGATAAAACCTTGTTCATTTGTTTCCATTGTCATCCTTCTTGTCTTTACACCAGACTGTACATCACCAATCACAAGATCAAGTGAATGATCTTTGTGAATTATTGTATTTGGAGTTGTAGGAGCTTGATAAGTGATAGGCATGTTGTTCAGATCCACTTCATCATTAGAAAAATCAGCATCAGTAGTAACTGTTGGGCTAGTAGTGATGACGTATAGTCCGCATTCGGGTCACGAACCCGACCAATGGACGCTACTAACACTCAAGCCCATCACGAATGGGCTATCACGATAACGGTTTGGGCTTACGAAGGCCCAAACCCGAAGTTATTTATGGTCTTGATATAGGATATCTCTTATTTATGGGATATGTATCAAACGACCGACTTAGGCGGGATACGCCGAAGAGTGAGGAACACGAAACCAACAAGGATTTCGTGTATATATAGAGGGCATCTCGGCTCTCATCAAGGTACGATCTAATAACCCTAACTCCTCAACTAAACCCTAAAACCGATTACTTACTCTCACGCCGGAGGATAATCGTGGGAGACAATCCCACGATAAGCCTAACGGTGTCTTTTTGTTCTCTTAGTGCGCAGGTCTCAAGCATTAAGATCTAATTGATACGGGAACAGGAATCCAAACAAGGAACGCCCAACTTTTGTACCAACAAGTGGCGCCATCCGTGGGACCAGACACTAAGAACTTTGCTAAGAACTAGAATGACGAAGCACGGAAATCTAAACCAGCGGACTCCCCAGACGAAGAAAACGCATGGCGACCTACAGGGAAAGAAGCAACAAAGTGATGCAACCCAAAAACAGGCCTCTGGAACAACCAGTGCGCCCAAAAACCAAAGATCAGACTCAGATCTGGTCTTTACTGCAATAGGACCGCTTGCGGGGATTACCCATGCTACTACGACAAGTACTAGCGCGGAAGACCTACAGCGCACCCCTCTCATCACGCTAGAAACAGACCCCACTAAGCCGCCAAATGCGCCTAATCGAAACAGGGGTCCTGACTCGGAAACAGACATCCCCGCGCTAGAAGGAGTAGCGCCTGAACTAGCGCCAAGTGATTTCGTGTCCCAAAACTATGAAGCGTTGACAGCGCTTATGCAAGAGGAAGCGAAAAAGAGGTCAAGTCAAAGTCTGCAAGCCCGGCTCAACTTCGACCCTGAATATGAAGCATCTCCACCGCGTTACCGAAAGGAGAGGCGCGAGAAAGATAGCCGCCGACACCCAGTATTTACTAGGATTGGAAGAAAGGTGGTGGATGATGAGGAAACTGACTTACAGTATCTAGAGGAGCGCGAAGACGATGGATGGCGTACCAATGCCCACGCTAGGCTTGGTAGGCGCAGAGTCCATGACAGACTTGGGCGAAGATACTCCCCAAGCGAAAGCCCTTCAAGCTCGGATTCCGATGACAGTCGGCGCAAGCGCCGCAGAAGAGCAAGGTCGGATTCCGACAACAGTAGGCGCAAGCGCCGAAAAAGAATAAGCCCATCCCCAAGTGACTCCTCGGACAACGAGGACGAAGAAACAGGACACTGGAAATCAAGGGGAAGATACCGCGACCAGGAGGACGAAGACATGTCTCGTCCCTGGCGCCGCCAAAAAGTTGATGCGTTCACTCGGTACATCAGCGATTTTTCGGAAAATAAGAGAAGGTGCATGCCCGCTAATGTCAAAACTTATGATGGGACAGGTGATCCTGATGACCACCTAAAAATTTTCGAATCAGCAGCCACCATCGAAAATTGGCCACAACCTGTGTGGTGCCACATGTTTAATTCCACATTAGTAGGGAACGCGCGAAACTGGTTCAGTAAGCTTCCACGTAGAAGTATCGATGGGTTTGAAGAGTTGCGGAAGGCGTTTCATTTAAACTTTACTCAGAGGAAGAAGTGCGCCAAAAACCCTGTCGAGCTCGCTAGGGTGAAATAGCACTAAGGGGAATCCACAAGTGCTTATGTGGAGCGCTATAAGGACGAATGCATACACGTCAAGGCGTGCCCAGAAATACTAAAGATCTCAGGTTTTATGAACGGAATCAACAACCCAGAACTGATCAAAAAGTTAAATGATAGGGTTCCCCAAACCTTTGACGAACTCATGAAGCGCACGAGGTCCTTTCTCCAAGGAGAAGCAGCCGCTGCAGATAGCAAGAAAGGCTACTCAAATTACAGGTCACAAGAACAGCCCAGGAGACAATCCAACGACCAGAGTAGCAACCATAACAAAAGCTACCGCAGTCAGGGGGGCGGACGGGGAAACGACAAGTATACCCTACTAACAAAGACTCCAAGGGAGATATTTGCAATGGAAGGCGCGAACTTTCCGAGACCCCCACCAATGCGCACCCCAGAAGGGCAGCGCGTAGGGAACGGGTACTGCGAGTATCACGGACAGAAGGGCCATACCACTAATGAGTGTGTCCAATTGCGTCAACTAATTGATAAGCTAGTAAAAGAAGGCAGATTGGATCATCTGGTTAAGAACATCAAGGATGGGAAAAACAAACAAAAGACCGAGAACAAGAAAGAAGCACCTAAAGAAAAGGCTGATACTATCTACATGATACAATCATGGCAGCGAAAGACTAGGCAAAAGGTCAGCCAGAAATTTTCTCATGAAAGCGAAATCTCTTTTCCCACCTTGGCTGCGGATAACGCAGTAGCGGAACCACTTACCATCGAGATAAATACGGGGGGTCACGATATCCACCGCATGTATGTTGATGGAGGGGCATCCGCAGACATAATGTATGAGCATTGTTTCAAAAGATTGCGACCTGAGATACAAAGACAGTTAAGCCCGGCCACGACGTCGTTGACTGGCTTCACGGGAGAAATGATATGGCCCATGGGGCAACTACGACTACTAGTCGTTGTTGGTAATAAGGAACACTCCGCGGCAGCCTGGATGAATTTTATGGTGATCAGATCTCCTTCGCCATACAATGGCATTATTGGAAGACCAGAGATTTCGGCCATACGCGCAGTACCGTCCACAGCACATGGGATGCTCAAATTCCCGGTAGAAGGTGGCATTGTCACCATCTACAATAATGCCGTGCCACATAGAGAGTGTAACACGGTTACATGTGAGACGACGGACACCCCAGAACAGAGCGCAGCTAAAGTATCAAACCTGAAGGTCGCAATTCACCCTGACTACCCGGAGCAAGAAGTATCGATCGGAGGATCGTTGTCTGACAAAGGCAGAGCGGCCGTGTGCGCGCTCTTGCAAAGGAATCTGGATATCTTCGCATGGGAACCAAAGCACATGACTGGTGTGCCACGCTCGATTGCAGAACACAAGCTGAAAATCCGACAAGGATATTCCCCAGTACGGCAGAAAAAGCGCGGCCAGGCTCCAGAGCGCGCAAAAGCCATTCTGGAAGAAGTACACAAACTTGTGGACGCAGGCATCATGCGAGAAGTCTATTACCATGACTGGCTCTCCAATCCAGTGATGGTAGTTGGCGGATGTGTGTGGATTTCACTGATCTCAACAAAGCATGTCCACAGGACTGCTACCCACTGCCAGAGATAGACTGGAAGGTAGAATCTTTGTGCGGATATCCCTTTAAATGTTTCTTAGATGCATACAAAGGGTACCACCAAATCCAAATGGCCAAGGAAGACGAGGAAAAAACAGCCTTCCACACAAGCCAAGGTGTCTATTGTTATACAAAGATGCCTTTTGGCCTGAAGAATGCGGGCGCCACCTACCAGCGATTGGTAGATAATGCATTTGAAAAGCAAGTGGGCCGCAACCTAGAGGTCTATGTGGACGACCTTGTCATAAAAAGCCATACTGAAGACGAAGTGGTGCGCGACATTGAAGAAACATTTAGAACGCTACGAAAGATCAACATGAAGTTAAATCCTAAGAAATGAACTTTTGGCGCTACAGAAGGCATATTCCTGGGATACTTGATAGAACCAGATGGCATTAAGCTATGCCCAGAAAAAACAGAGGCTGTCGTCCAACTCCCTTCACCACGCACGTTGAAAGAAGTTCAGTCTCTAAATGAAAAACTAGCCGGGTTGAACAGATTCCTGTCCAAATCAGCGGATAAGTCACTTCCTCTCTTTAAAACACTCAAGAAGTGTACAAAAAAGGGAGACTTTCGTTGGACCACAAAAGCGGAAGAAGCTTTCACACAGCTTAAGCAACATATAGCAGCGCTTCCTAAGCTAGTCGCACCCCGACTAGGGGAGGAGTTAATCGTCTACTTATCTGCGACTCATGGAGCGGTCAGCGCAGTGCTATTGACAGATAGGAACTCCGTACAAACATCGGTATATTTTGTAAGCAAAGCATTCAAGAAGACAGAGATTAACTACAGCCCAATGGAAAAGTTGGTCTTGGCGTTAGTATTTGCCGCCAAAAGACTGCGTAGATACTTTCAAGCACACCCAATAGCGGTGATCACAGACCAACCTATCAAGCAAGTTATCTCTAAACCTGACGCATCGGGACGATTACAAAAATGGATTGTATTGCTAGGCGAGTATAACATCTCTTATAGACCACGCACTGCGGTTAAAGGGAAAATACTAGCGGACTTCATCATCGAGAAACCAGACATTGATGCTACACCTTCACGAAGGGAGGTAGAACTACAAGAACCATGGGTCTTATTCACGGATGGATCTTCATGCGTAGACGGATCGGGCGCAGGCCTTATCCTCACCAACCCAGAAGGAATGGAATTCACTTACGCACTGCGCTTTGAATTCACAGTCACGAACAACGAGGCAGAATATGAAGCCCTAATCGCTGGATTACGCATTGCAACTCGAATGGGCGTACGCAACCTAGAAGCAAACGTGGATTCTCGATTAGTAGCCAACCATGTGTTGGGAGAATATGTGGCTAAAGAGGATAACATGGTTCAATACCTCGACAAGACTAAGTCACTAATCCAAAGTTTTGACAGGTTTACCATTAAACAAGTTCCTAGAGGGGAAAACAAAAAGGTGAACGCACTAAGCAAGATCGCATCTACAAGCTTCGCGCACCTGTCAAAACAAGTATTGGTGGAGATCCTAAAGAACAAATTCATCTCGGAGATGGAGATATCTACGGTGATAGAAGAACAGGATCCTACATGGATCACTCCTATCATCGAATTCATAAGTAAGGGCAAATTGCCCGAGGAGAAGAAGGACGTTCGACGGATACGGTGCACAGCGCAGAGGTTCGAACTTCGAGATGGTATCCTATATCGGCGCTCATTTTTACAACCATGGATTAGATGCGTTGGACCTCTTCAGGCAGATTACGTACTCCGAGAGATCCACGTCGGTTCATGCAGTATGCACTCAGGACCACGGTCCGTTGTAGCACGAGCCTTGCGGTCAGGATACTACTGGCCTACGATGCACCGTGATGCGCGCGATATGATAAAGAAGTGTAACGACTGCCAAGTTCATAGACCCATCCCGCGCCAACCACAACAAGAACTAACGCCTATTACTTCACCATGGCCATTCTATAAGTGGGGTATCGACATTGCTGGCCCCTTTCTTGTTGCAGCAGGAGGACTGGAATTTCTTATTGTGGCCATAGACTACTTCACTAAGTGGATTGAGGCAAAAGCAGTGGTGACAATAACAGGTAATCAAGTAAAATGATTCGTTTGGGAAAATATTGTATGTCGCTTTGGATTACCTGGGGAAATCATCTCGGACAACGGAAAACAATTCCGTGACAACCCGTTCAAAGACTGGTGCGCGCAACTAAATATTACACAACACTTCGTGTCGGTCAAACACCCACAAACCAATGGTTTGGTTGAACGCGCAAATCGTAGTCTGGGCGAAGGAATTAAAGCGCGCCTAGACAGACACAAAGGAAGATGGGTGGAGGAATTGTCGCATGTCTTGTGGGCACCGCACAACAATCAAAGTTAGCAACGGAGACACTCCTTTCTCTCTTGTCTATGGGACAGAAGCTGTCATTCCAGCTGAAATTGGGATGCCAACCATTCGTACTACGGAAGTAAATGTTGCAACCAACGATGACGAGCGGCGTATAGACTTGGACCTATTGGAAGAAAGGCGTGAACGCGCAGCGGTACGTGAGGCAAAATCCAAGTAAAAAATGAAGGGATACTACGATGCTAAAGTTCGAAGCACCTCATTCAGACCAGGCGACTTTGTATATCGCGCTAATGATGCGAGCCACACAGAAGATACAGGTAAACTTGGACCAAAGTGGGAAGGACCCTATGAGGTCATTGAGGCATGATGTAATATATTTTTGATTCCAAAGAAATTGTAACGAATACAATTTCCCCGGGTCGTTCTCCCAACGAAGGTTTGACGGCGAATAAGTCGAATCGGTGTGTGAATATGTGAAGTGAATAAGTGACGTGAAAGATTATTTTGGTGTTGTTTAAACTAAAATATGAAAAATTAAAAACAATCTACGATAACAAATATAAACACACAACAAGAAATAAAATAACGCAAATCCCGGGCTATTCCCGAGATTTATAAAACTAATAGTGAAGAAATAAACCTAAAATGCAAGATTAAAAACTCAAGGGACTGAAAATGTAATTCAAACAAACTAAATTATAAAAGAAAATTTAGAAAATAAAAGTTTATAAAAGCCAAGGGACTAAAATTGTAAAAAACTGAAACTATTATTAACCTTATAAAAGACAGGGACTGATTTGTACTTTTTTGAAACTTACACAAAACTAAAAACGGTTTTAAACAAAGACGAGGACTGAAGTGGACAAAAATGAAATCTAAGGACTGATTTGTAAAATCTGTAAACTAAAAACGTTTTACTCTAAAAAACCACCCAGGTTCGAATCCTGGGTACTACAAATTAGCTAAACTCATTTTTTTTTTCTTCTTTTGTAAATC
Source organism: Artemisia tridentata subsp. tridentata (assembly GCA_021014915.2). Lineage (NCBI taxonomy): Eukaryota > Viridiplantae > Streptophyta > Magnoliopsida > Asterales > Asteraceae > Artemisia > Artemisia tridentata. The sequence continues at coordinate 39,491,166 of CP139509.1, read as the reverse complement.
AAATAACAACTAATTACTACTAATTTTAATGAAAAGAAGAAGCTCAAACAAGCTTAAATAAGCTGGAAAACAGCTTATACACAGACCAGTTGAGTTTTTACACTCAACTTGAAAACAGCCTCAACAAGCTCACAATAAGACTCAATTAAGCTGACCAAATAAGCTAAGAAGTCAAAACCAAAAGCAGAATCTGATTAACAGCTGGTATGACTAGCTTTTGCCCCAATAATATCACTTTTAACTCAAATAGATAGCAAGAAAACTGCTTATGAACATGAGCTAGTGACTGAGGTGCAGGGGAAATTTTCAGCAGACAATCAACTTTGAGCTTTAATCTAAGGGCTTAAGAGAGCTTTTAGGTGAACTTATCCTATTGAAGCTTAGAATCTAACCACCAGAGACCATAATTCCACAATTCAATCTAACTAATAACTACAAACTAAACCTAAAGATCAGATTGAAAATGTGATGAAACTGACCAGTGTTGACTTTTTGAGTTCTTACACTAGATTGACTTAATCCAATTTTGAATGATCCTATTGAGCTTATTATGAAATACTAAGCTGTGATTAACCTAAATTATGTTAACTAACACAAGAATTCACCTAAGATTAATATTTTACCTACTGATTAACCTAATAGCAGCAGAGAACTAATTTGTAAACTGATTTTTTGACTTTTTAGTGAACACTAACTAATTATTATGATGTATTACTCTATATATATCCCTATATGACAGATTAACACCAGCAAAATAAAGTGAATCCAAGCCTAAGTTCTACAAAACCTTAATTCCAAACACCACTTTAATGACTGTCTATGATCAATTTCAAAGCAGTAATGAGTATTAGGCCACAAATTCAAATCACTATCACTTAGTATGATCAAATAATGCTAATGAAACTCAGAAACACCAAACACAAACACACAAAAGCACAGATCTAAGATGCATAAATTTGAGACAGAATAGAAGCACAAAGAGACAGATTCTTATCAAACATGAATAAACTAACATGAGATGATGCAAACTACTAATATTAAGCAACAATAACTACTTTTAAACAGAAATAAACAAGCAAACACAGATCTAAACTACTTTATGCTACTGATGCAATATTGAGAAGAATTTAATAGAAAAACTCACAAAGTTCTTTCCCCTCAGCTCAAATAGAGGGGATTCACTATGCTTGCCTATCTTTAGATAGGCCAATGGCTTCCTTTTCTCCACTTGGACTATCAAATTAACTAAGATCACAATAGAACCAATGCAGTTGACTTTTGTTGACCAGCAATGAATTATGAGAGTTTGATGTGCTTAAGCTAAAACATAAGCTCACAGAAGCTAAAAAGCTAAAATGAACTTTATCTAAATGTAGTCAAACTAATTGAAACCTGTTTTTGAAATTTGAAAAACATTTTTATTATTTTTATGTATTTTCTGATTTTTTTAAGTTTTAGATGAATAACAATAACTATTAACTAAAATACTGACTGAAATTGTTTGCTAGATTATAAAAAAACAGTAACAAGCTATTCAAACTCAAATTAAGATAAGAAGAGATTAAAAGTAAAATTCGAAGAAGCTTGGAATAAAAAGAAATACACTACACTTTCATTAATTGAGAACTGGATTACATTTATTAAAAAGAAATTACAATTTGAGAAATAAAATTGACAGAGTTTCCCTACACTAAATTCTACATACTGAAATGAAGAATCTAAGCCTCCTTATATAGCCGAGGGTGAGAAGGTTGGGGTCTCAAATGCTAGGCTGGCAATCCGTGGGATTGTGTTACTTGAGAGCCAATCCAAGCCCTTAAATCCGTACCCAATGATTGAAAACAATCATAGCCCTTAGATTGAGGTGTAGTGAGTTGTCTCAACCAATAGCCAGCTGCCACGTCACCATCCGTGTGCTTCTTCGCTCTGACAAGTCCTGACAATCTTCTAGAAGCGTACGATTTGACCAATTAGCCCTTAATTGTGGTGAAATCGGGGTGGGTAAAATTAGGGTTCATAGTGTTGCCTGGGTAAAGTTGATTTGGGGGGCGGGAAAAAGAAATGGGGTTTTTATTATTCTTTTAACCACCGGGTTTGGGTTGGGTAAAATATGTGTAGGCCGGGTTTTAAAGGGTAGCGGGTTTAGTCTTTGGTTGGGCTTGGGTGTTAGTGAAATGGGCTAGTGGTTATAATGGGTTGGGTAGTATAAGAGTTTATTTTGGATTAGTTGTGTATTGGGTAAGTGTGAAAAAGGGTTTTTAATTTCAAGGGACAAATTGTGTTAATTGCTGAAAATCAAGGGACCTTTGCTGCCATTTTTATAAAGATGATCTTAGGGCTGAAATTGACAATCTCTGATAATATGAGGACCTCGGTTGACTTTTTGACCATATTTTTCTTCCCGGCATTGGCTCTTTAATCCTCTTCACAATCCCGTGCTCGTTTTCTTGATTTTCTTGACTTTTTGTCGGTTTTTGCTTGATCTTTGTCCCTTTCCTTGATATCCGTGCCTGCACATGTAAAAACACAAAAACACAATATATTTGGCATTTTGGTCGGGTTTTTGGTTATTTTGGTCCGGTCTTGGTCAAGAAAAGGTATGTGTTTAAGCACATACCAAATTCCCCCAGACTAAGCTATTGCAATGTCCTCATGCAATGTTATAAAAACACGTTTTTGAAACCGAAAATTTCCAATCTCTTTTTACTAACTTTGAGAAGTAGCAAAATTTTCAAAAGAGATCAAGAAATCTTAAGCTTTAAAAACTCCCCGATTTTCCTTTTATTCTATTTTTGTATTTTTCTCATTATTCATGTGACGGTTTTTTTTTTGATGACAATCATTATCTATCGATAATTTTTAGGGTCATAGAGTAGAAACACAACTCATAGAGGAATGACCATAAGGATAAAATTCTTCGTCCTTGATTTTTCACATGCTCCCAAACTAAGCTTATAAACGAGATCACAACCTACTTAGAAATTAGATGCCAACACTACTCATAGAAGTTACTTGTGTAATAACCTCTCGCTCCCATTTTCTTATTTTTGTTTCTACTTATTTTATTTTTGTGAGAGGAATGAATTTCTCCATAAGCTTCTCATTTTCATAATTATTAGTCCGATAAAGATACCAAGTTTAAAACGCTAAGTAGTTTTCCATCTTCTTGCAAGAAAGTTTGCCTTAAAAATGAGGTCCAAATCAAGGTTATTACATATATCAAAGACTAAAGAACTCATACAAACATGTAGACATAAGTTGTGGAGAAACATCACGTGCACCTCATGTGCCCGATCTAGGGTCATTCACATGCACCTCACGTGCCATCAACTTGTCTAACACATTAAGCACAAAATCCATACATCTCAACATACATTTTTTTTTTTTTTTTTTACTCAAACTTTTCTTCACTCAATAACTTAATACCACGGGATTACCGGGTGTTTCCAAAACATCAAACATATAATAGTAACCCTTAGAAATCGAACCTTCACGGTTTAAATCCAAGACCTTACCGCCTTTAGAAGTAAGGATCCAAGGTCCGATCTCAATCCGAAATCTAAGAGCACTTTACAACTTATTCACTCAATACGGGACCTTGATGTGTACCCAATCTTTAGAGCAAAAATTCTTTTAAGAAGATGGAGAACTAAATTTCGTTCTAAACCTAAATATCTTTAATTATTTATACAATATATGGGGTGAAACAATTTTACGGGAGCAAAAGGCCACAAGTACCTACGACGAGCTCTAAAGAGAACCAACTACTCCACGTTTGGCATCTAACTTCTAAATAAATTCTATCATTTCTCGCTCTTCGCACATTTAAAAATCTCAAATAATGAAATTGGCGAATACTTAGCCGATAATCAGCCACGCATATATAAAGTCAGTTACAGAAACTTGCAAATTCTTGAAAAGAATTCGCGTTTTCTAGCTCCTTATGTAAAAGACTAGCGAAAGCTTTAAAGCCATGCATGTATAAAGTCAAGTACGGGAACTTGCAAAAAGAGCAGCTCCTTGTGTACAAGACTAGCACAAGCTTATATGATTATCATTGGTTAAGGGAACAAGCTAGGGCTCAACACGCCCGGTCAAGTCAAAATTTTATTCCTACTCTACCCAGCGGAAAGTCAAAATTTATTATATTTTTGCACAAAATTTTTTAAAATTTTCTCATTTTTTTTTTGGACTTTTTTGAGGAAAAACGGAGTTGCATGAGTAAACGGCAAAAATGCAAGGCAAAAATCGAATCGAAAGATCACCCCCCCCCAGACTAAAACGAGACATTGTCCTCAATGTCTTAAAGGTACGGGTATCCCTACAAAAATCTAAGGCCGTTTATTAATTATGCCAAAAGATAAATGTAAAACGATAAGATTTTGGATATTGGATAAGCAGCGGATGATGAAACTCGAGTAGCGTGAAGGAAACTACGAGCACGAGAGTCTTCATCATCGGGCATTCCTGGACACAGCACAGAAAAACAACGAGACACAAGAAATGGAAGAGGATCCCCTCCTCTTTATTAAGAAAATAGAAAGAAGATAGATGGATAAGCATGGGGTGCCTCCCACGAAGCGCTTGTTTTTGTTAACCGAGTCACATGAGCTTGACTCGACCCCGAATTTAGTTGTCCATGGGGAAAGTTTGGAGATCCGGGACAACCATGGATGGTACGTCCCCTCCAAAATAGTGCTTCAACCTATGACCATTCACCTTGAAGTTTGGACCGTCATTTTGAGCTAACTCGACGGTTCCATATGGAAAAACTTGAGTGATAGTGAATGACCCAGACCAGCGGGTTTTGAGTTTGCCCGAGAAAATCTTTAACCGAGAATTGAAGAGGAGGACTTGATCACCAACATTGAAAATGCGGTTTTTAATCTTAGAGTCATGAATCCTCTTTGTTTTCTCTTTGTAGATCAAAGAGTTCTCGTAGGCTTGATCCCGAAGCTCATTTAATTCATTAAGTTGGAGCTTATGGTGATCACCCGCGGTCTTAAGGTCAAAATTGGCATGTTTCAAGGCCCAATATGCCTTATGCTTGAGCTCGATGGGCAGATGGCAGGCCTTTCCGTAAACCAGCTTGTAAGGAGTACACCCGATGGGTGTCTTGAAAGCGGTTCGGAAAGCCCATAAAGCATCATCCAATTTTTCGGCCCACGAGGCTCGATTTTCACCAACGGTTCTTTCAAGGATACGTTTCAATCCACGATTCGAAACCTCGACTTGTCCGCTTGTTTGCGGGTGATACGCAGTAGAAAGTCGGTGAGTGACACCATACTTGAGCATAACTTTTGCAAATTGATCATTGCAGAAGTGAGTACCGCGATCACTGATTATAGCACGAGGAGTTCCGAATCGGGAGAAGAGATTTTTCAAGAACTTAACAACCACTCGGGCGTCATTAGTGGGGAGCGCTTTAGCTTCAACCCATTTTGACAAGTAGTCGACGGCCACGAGGATATACTTATTCCCTCGTGAAGACGGGAATGGCCCCATGAAATCGATGCCCCACACATCAAAAATCTCACAGACTTGAATTGCATTTTGAGGCATTTCGTCTTTTTGCGAAATTTTTCCTTGACGTTGGCAAGAGTCACAAGACTTTACCAAGTTGTGGGCATCGCGGTAGATTGTCGGCCAATAGAATCCAGAATCAAAGATTTTTTTAGCGGTGTAGCTGGCACCATGATGTCCCCCGTGGGTCCATTATGGCAAGCGTTGAGGATGTCAACGGCTTCTTGGCCATGCACACACCGTCTTATCACTTGATCGGCACATATCCGGAATAAGTAGGGGTCGTCCCAGAAATAATGTTTAACATCTTTGAAAAACTTCTTTTTCTGCTGGGACGACATCCCTTTCACCACAAAATTCCCCGCATGGTAATTTGCGTAATCAGCAAACCATGGGGTACTCGGATCATTCTTTAAAGATATCTTCCCAAGTGTCTCGAGAGGAAATGTCTCGGTGATTTCCTTATTCTCGAGAACACTTTGATGAGGATTTTCCAGTCTGGACAAATGATCAGCGGCTAGATTCTCTGCTCCTTTTTTATCACGAATGATAATGTCAAATTCCTGGAGCAGAAGAATCCACCGAAGTAATCTCGGTTTAGCATCTTGTTTTGCTAAGAGATACTTTAGAGCAGAATGGTCCGTATACACTATGCTTTTTGATAAGACAAGATATGGTCTAAATTTCTCAAAAGCGTAGACAACGGCCAACAACTCTTTCTCAGTAGTAGTGTAATGAGATTGAGCATCGGTCATTGTCTTGCTAGCATAGTGTATCGGTTGGAAATATTTGGACTTGCGTTGCCCCAGGACTGCACCGATAGCATAATCGCTTGCATCGCACATTAGCTCAAAGGGCAAGTCCCAGTCGGGGGCAACCAAGATCGGTGCTTCGGTTAACTTCTTTTTGAGAACCTCGAATGCTTCGATGCATTCGGGAGAGAAGATGAACGGAGCATCTTTTTCAAGAAGATGGGTCAGATGCCGGGCGATTTTTGAGAAGTCTTGAATAAATCGTCTGTAGAAACCGGCATGACCAAGGAAACTTCGGATTCCTTTAACGGTAGTGGGATGAGGTAGCTTAGCGATAACATCGACTTTAGCTCGATCGACCTCAATCCCAGATTTGGAAATCTTATGGCCGAGGACTATGCCCTCTTTAACCATGAAATGGCACTTCTCCCAATTTAGAACGAGATTTGTGCTTTCACACCGTTCAAGCATTTTCTCTAAATGGGAGAGGCACGAGGAGAAAGAATTTCCATAAACCGAGAAGTCATCCATAAAGACCTCCATCGTCGTCTCGATCATATCATGGAATATGGCCATCATGCACCTTTGAAACGTGCCCGGAGCATTGCACAAGCCGAAAGGCATGCGTCGGTAGGCAAATGTTCCATAAGGACACGTGAAGGTGGTCTTTTCCTGATCTTGGGGATCAATTGGTATTTGAAAATACCCGGAAAAGCCATCGAGAAAACAATAGAACTCATTTCCTGCCAAACGCTCAAGCATTTGGTCCATAAATGGTAATGGGAAATGGTCTTTACGGGTAGCATCATTGAGTTTTCGGTAATCGATACACACTCTCCATCCGGTGACGAGACGTGTGGGAATTAACTCATTTTCTTCGTTTGTAATGACGGTCATTCCACCCTTTTTAGGCACACAGTGGACCGGACTAACCCATGAGCTATCCGAGATCGGATAAATCATCCCTGCGTCAAGGAGTTTAATAACTTCCTTTTTGATGACATCATGGATTTTTGGGTTAACCCGTCTCTGTTGCTGAACAGCGGGTTTGAAATTATCTTCCAATAAGATCTTATGGGTGCAGAATTTAGGGTCAATACCCTTTATATCAGAGATCTGCCAAGCAATGGCACTTTTATGCTTTTTAAGCACGTCTAAGAGTTTTGTCTTCTCCTCATCTTTGAGAGCTTTTGAAATGATGACGGGAAATGTATCAGAATCTCCCAAGAAAGCATATTCAAGATGAGGAGGTAAATCCTTGAGCTCAAGCTCCGGAGGATTTTCAATAGACGGCTTAATTTCCTTAACGTCGGCCATTTTAAGGTCCATCGGAGGGGAAAAAGGGGTAGGGTCTTCATTCAAAAGTTGTTCAAGCATAAGAATATCCCCCTCCGGATCATAATAAGAATCATCATCTTCTGGTGAAGAAGATGTGTCGGTAGCAAGAAACTCATTGACCTCTTCCAAAAAGAAATCACCTCCCTCAAACGGAGTGAGGGACGGGGAAGAGTCGGAGATGATCGGTGAAGAAATAGTAGACGGAGAAGAATCATCAATAGAGGTAGAAGAAGAATCCAAAGTGGGATTGCCACTAGCAAAACCGAGAATCTCTTGAGCATACTCCTCCGTAGTAACGTCAATAATATCAATACGGTTCACGGACATGCAATTATCGTTAGAGGAGTATCTCGCGGTTTGATCCAAATCGAAAGTCACGGCTTCATTACCAACTCGCAAGGTAATCTCTTCATCATAAACATCAATCAACGCGCGCCCGGTTCTTAAGAATCCTCTCCCGAGAATGAGAGGAACTCGGGGATCGGCATCAAAATCGACAATCACAAAATCTGCCGGAAAATGGAACTTTCCCACATTAACGTAGACATCTTCAGCGATTCCAATTGGACGAGTAATTGATCGATCCGCAAGCTCGAGAGTCATCCGGGTCGGAGTGAGAGCGGGGAGAGATAATTTTTCCCAAACGGACTTAGGCATTAGGTTAATGCTAGCGCCAAGATCGGCCAAGGCGAAACATTGAACCATCCCCGGAAAATTGCACGGAATAAGGAACTTTCCGGGATCTCCAAGCTTTTCCGGAAGCTTTTTGAGGAGAACCGCGGAACATTGTTCATTCAACGGGGTTGTTTTTGCCATTTCAAACAATTTATCTTTGTTACTCAGCAAATTCTTCACCATCGATGCAAACTTCGGCATTAAGAGAGCAGCATCCGCGAAGCTAATTTCGAAACTCATATCTTGAAAGATTTGGTAGAATTTCTCCATCTGATGCGTATTCTTATCATGGTGCTTTTGTTCATCAAGTCGCGATGGATACGGAAGTTTTATCTTAACGGGAACCTCTTGTTCAAAATCAACTTTCCCTTTTCCTTTTGACGATTGGACAACCGGAGGTTGGATGTCTTCGGTCCTTCCGTTATTAGTAGGAAGTGCCGTATCCGTTGTCACCTCGGTATCACGGGCGACTACCTTGGGAGGAAGCGAAGAAGAGGTAGTCGGAGCCGTAGGTCCATCATAAAAGACACCACTACGTGTTGTGATCGCCTTAACATCTCCCCTCGGGTTTGCGATCGTGTTGCTTGGAAGAGAAGTAGTACCCGAGCCCGAGGGTTGATCATTTAAACGTTTCTTAATCTCACTCATTTCCTTAGTTAACAACTCTTGAGTTCTCATCATATTTTGATTTTGAAGCATTAATTGTCGAAGAATCTCATCCGAGGGTGGCGGATTTGGAACAACATTTTGATTTTGATTAAAATTTTGCCCTCGGTTGTTGTTATTGAAACCTTGATTATGAAAATTTCCTTGATTTTGATTCATATTTCCTTGATTAGCATTGAAATTCCCATAAAAATTCCCTTGATTTTGATTTCCTTGAAAACCCCGGTTTTGATGTTGATTAAAACCATTGTTTTGAAAACCATTATTTGCACGATTTTGATTATTGTTAACTTGATTACGGTTTTGACCTTGATTTTGACTTTGATTATTGAATCCCGGTGGTGGTCCAAGTGAATTGTTTGAACGGTAGCTAAGGAGATTACGGTCTCCTTGGGGTTGGTAACCATTACCACCCGAATTAGTAGCATACACATTCTCGTGTCCATAAGCCCCGGTGGCCGGACACTCAAAATAAGAATGAGGACCACCACATATTTCACAACCATGGTTAATAACATTGACTTGATTAGGTGTTTTCTCAATAACAAATGAATCGAATCTCTTATTAAGTGCGGCGAGAGCATTCATAACTTCTTCATTGTTCTTACTACTAGCACTAGACGTTTGAAGCTTGCTCCTTGAATTTCTCACACGGGCTTTGTTTTCAATTATTCCGAACGCCTCTTGAGTATTACTAGCCAATAAGTTTCCACCGGCCGCCGAATTGAGTGAATCTTGATCGGCAAGACTCAATCCATTATAAAAGGTATCGATTTGATGAAGCTCCGAAAAACCGTGGTTCGGACATTTCTCCAACAACTCTTTAAACCGATCCCAAGCCTCGCTGAACGATTCATCAAAGGCTTGTTGGAAACGTAAGATTTGAGCGCGGAGATTAGAAATCTTAGAAGGAGGATAGAAATGGTTCACGAACTTTGAAGCTAGGTCACCCCAAGTATAGATCGAGTTCGGGGGTTCCTTCTCAAGCCAAGTTCGAGCCGCTCCCTTAAGGGAAAAGGAAATAACTTCATCTTTATCGCATCATATGATACTTGGTTAAGCTTAATGGTCTCAACTATATCGGTGAAGTTCCTGATGTGAATATGAGGATCTTCACTCTCGAACCCGTGGTAAGAGATACTAGTGATGAGGTTCAATAACCCGTGATTGATTTCAAATTGATTAGCAAGTATGTCGGGAATCACAATGGCCCTTCGCACACCATTAAATGGTGTTTGAAGTTGTTCCTCCATCGGACGGAGGTCGGGGCCCGGTTGTGCTCCTTGATTAGGCTCCACCGGAGGAGCTTGATCGTCGTGATTCATTTCCTCAACGTTTGGGAAATGAATACGGTGTGTGGTGTCGAATTACCCTTTCGGGATTTGATAATGGAGAAATAAGATTTTGAGAAGATGAGCGGGTGTTCATACACCAAAAAGGAAACAAAAATAAAAATAAAAAATCTTTTTGTATTTTTGGTTGGGAATTATTTTTGGCTTTTTTAATATATTGAAAAACAAAAGACTTTATTTTCTTTTTGATAACCGTTACGTTAACCGTAACCGTTTTGTAACACCCCCAAAATCGGGTTCAGCGGAAGCATACATGTCGCTGGGGTGCTACTCAATTGGTATCATGACACAAGGTTCAAAGAACGGTTTTCACCTCAATCGTTTAGAATAAAATTTGTTTAACAAAAGTGTTGAATTTACATTGTTATAAGTGGTGCGGAAATAGGCCCATAAAATAAGTTAAGCGGTCCCAAAAGTTTATCAGAGTCTTCTATGACCATGCCATGCCCTGCCAAGAGCCTCCAGTAGCGTGCTATTGCTTAATACCTGAAATACATGCTAAAAAGTGTCAACACGAGGTTGGTGAGTTCATAGAGTTTAGTTTAAAAGTAAAGTATTTGAATGAAAGTTTCCCAGCAAAGGCGTTATAAATCCACTCAGTTCCAAGCCCGTCCCATTCCAGGCTTGCAACCTGTGTGTTTACAATCCATTGCCAAATTAAGATATCAAGAACCCATAGAGTATCATAGAGTATCAATAGAGTATCATAGAGTACCATAGAGTATCATAGAGTACCAATAGAATACTGGGTGCCATTTTCCAAAGAATACTGGGTGCCATTTCCCAAAGAATTACTGGGTGCCATTTCCCAAAGATTACTGGGTGCCATTTCCCAAAGATAAGCATAGAAAAGTATAAATGTTTGAGTACTTGCATCACAATGCCAATCATGTATTTGATAAACAGGTAAAGTATTTCTACCAGTAAGTAAATAGAGTTTCCCAGCAAAGGCGTTATAAATCCACTCAGTTCCAAGCCCGTCCCATTCAAGACTTGCAACCTGTGTGTTTACAACCCATTGCTAACATAGTATCGAACAAGTATAAATGTGTATAGAAATACGTATTATAAAATGATTAGGACTAAGACTAGAACTAGAACAGATATAGATGTGTATAGAAACACGTATCCATGTATGAACATGACAGATGTGTATATGAATACGTATCAATGTCATAAATGCGTTAAGTAATTCAAATATGTCAACAATGCATAATGTATGAGCGAACAGATATGTATATAAATACGAATCATGTAACCAATGTTTTGCAAAAGTAAATAAGTATAGTTTGAGCATGTATCTCCCCCAAAGAGTTGTTCAAAACGTATAAAAGTAGGGGCTATGAAACTCACTTGGAATGTAGTGGCGTAGACAACAAGATGGTGCCAAAGAGTGTGGCAGAATAGCGTAACGTAAGTGACGTCAAGAGTCAAAGCACGATGTCGTGGAATTCGGCACGACCTAAGGAATATGAAACTTATCTTAACGTATATACTATAGCGTAATAGTCTTAACTATTCCCATTCCCAAAGTATCATTTCAATCTTGCTTTCGAAAAAGATTTGCGTTATATCTGTTTCATAGTGTTTGGTATCATCGTACGTGTAGTGGTTGGAATGTCGAGACTCGAGAACTCACGCCAAAATGTAAAATATATCGCCCAAGTATAAGAGGAAAAATAAACATATAAAGATCATGTAGCCAAGTATAGAGCATATTACGCATGTATGAGAAGAAAGTAAACACGTAAGAATCATGTAGCACATAAGTGTTAACATAAGTAAATAGTTAAGTTCTAGTCAAAGTAATCAAAGCTATTCCGGTTAAATCGTTTATCAAGTGGTTTAAGTTCTAATCCATTTTGACTAAAGTTTATCCGGTTAGTTAAGTTACCGAATAGTTTTAGTTCACGAGTTTTATATGTTCCAACTAGTTAAGTAATCGAGTAGCTTAGCTTACAAGTTCGATATGTTATCAGGTTATCTATAACAATTTTCTAATTGTTAAGTTAATTATGTTTGTCGATAAAACAAGTCTCAATCAAAAGTATATAATCCGATTTTTAAGTGTCAAGTCCCAAGTCCATACTCATGAATCAATGTTAGATAATTAGTCATATTCCGTATTCAAAGTCAATCGTCCGCTAATTATCTACATTGTCTATGCACAAGTATAATCCCGACTATCGATCAATAATATTACCGAATCTCACTACTCGCATTAATGTCTAAACAGATTATACACTAGTTAAGTATATATTGACATACAATTCATATCCAACACTCTTTTGTTTACCAACACCAAAAGCACCCAAGTAATACTAATTTATTAACAATTAAGCAATTTCAAACTCACCCTTGTGGTGGTCTCATTCGGCCCAAACAAAACAAACACACCCTTCGAGGTGGTGTTTGAACCGAACCTAAACAAACACCCTCTTGGGTTATTTTGTGCAATAAATCTCAAACCACGAAATGAGATTAACAAGAAAACTAACAACAATAGTTAACAAGTACATTATTGCCGAGACTAATGAGTCTCGGCTTCCCTTTCCCTGTCGGCAGCAGCCCAACCAAACGGACCCATAGGGTCTTGGCTTATCCCATCAACAACAACAAATAATTAGTAGCAATAATAACCACAAGAACCATTGCCGAGACCATCATGGTCTCGGTTTCAAACCATGGTACGGCAGCAGGTAAACCAAACGGACCCTAAAGGTTTTTCAACCAATAGACATCACCATAATCAAGAATAATCAACAAATCAAGAACTAACTAACAAAAATAATCAACTATACCGTGAGCTTAAGCTCACGGTTCGTGTGACTCGACCAAACAAACACACCTTTTCGATACCAAACTTTTGTTACATGTTTTTATTAGTTAAAAATCATTAAAACCCGTTTGATTTTTACCCAAAATAATAAGATCTAAACCGAGTTGACTCGTATGTGAGTCAATTCGTGTATAACTCACCTATTCCTACCTTTTTCTTCAAGATCTATTCGAAGGAGATGATGGTGGTGAGTTGTGGTGGGGCGTAGCAACAATAACGAGATGATAGGAGGACTTTGGAGGCGCGTGATGTACACCAAAAGAAAAAGGAGATGATGAGGGTTAGTTTTATGGTGGTGGTATAGGTATAAGGGTGGCGGTGGTGGTGGTACTTGTGGTGCCGGCGGCGGCAGTAAGGAAAGGAGGGAGAGAGGGTTTGTTGGTGAAGAAGAAGAGATAATGAAATGAATTAGTTTTAGGGTTAGGGTTTATTATACCCGAAATTTACACAATAGTCCCTCAACTTTATTTATTTTTATTTCTCTTAAGGACTAGCGAGAAAAGTTTTATCATTCTTATCCCGAGTTTATTATTTTTAGTCACGAGTATTGTTAAACGTTACGTAAATAAGTTTTTAATCGTCATCGTTAGTTTTAAAATGTCTTTCCGTTAAGTTTGACTATAATTAAACCTAGTCTTCTCGAATTTATACCAAATTTGAAATAATTGATCGTTTCTCCGAATAGAATATGTTGAGGATTTTTGCGGGTTGTGACAGTCTCACCTCCTTAGCAGAATCGCGTCCGCGCGATTCAATTCAGGTTACTCGTTACGGTTGAAAAGAAATGAGTATATGCGCACAGGGTTTCATCTTCACGTTATCACATGGGTTCAGGACCTTTTTGTAAGTTTCGAAGAGCTTGGTCGATAGGGATGCGACTTTACTAAAGTCGTTTGATTTCATGGTCTACGGTTTTGGATAGGTCAATCAAGGTTTGATGGTGCTAAGATCTGGATCTCCTAGAGGAATAGTAACTGCCTCGATGGCAAGTCATTTCTTCAGTTTCGTCACTCAATATGTCGCAAATGTTGCGGAGTCTTGACGGTAGCTCGAGTATGTGAGGTATAGATTCTATCAAGAATTTGAAAAGGATAAATATAGCGAGGATTTAGCCTTCCACGTTTACTAAACGCTTCAGTTCTGGCGTTGGATAATGCATATAGGTTAGTCTTGGGTAAGACTTGTAGGTATGTGTATCCAACTTACTTAGTCCTTTTTAAACTGGATTATGACTCAGGTTCGTTGTCCTACTTGGTCTAACTAGCACTTCTGAAATGTTGTGATTTGGTGACTATGCCAAAGATAGTGATTTGGATTGCCTAGTAAGATGTTTTCCGTTGCAATACAAATCAACTTATTGTATACTCAAAGTCTTTGTTTGTGATTTCGCAATCCTTTCGTTGTTCTCTTACGTCACGAAATACTCTTTGTAGATAGAAAATCTTTCCTAGAGAGGTCCATGGTTGAGGTTCACTTAACGGCTAAGTGAGATGTAAATAAGATGTTTCCTAAAGATAGGTGCCCTAATGTGGTTTGTCATAGAATGAAAGTTTGAAGTCGTTATGATTAGTTGGCGTGTTTCTAGGCGGTGGTTCACGAGGTGATGTAGACGTCCTCGTGGTTAGATTTGATGAGGCAAACTTTCCTATTCTCGAGCGTAGCCCTCAAAAGACCTTTAGGTAACCGATTTTTACTTAATCCCACAACTCATCAAACAAGAACTGTCATGGGATTAGGCTAAATCGGTTTTTAGGTTGTCGATTCAAATTTAATCTCACAACTCATCAAACAAGAACTGTCATGAGATTAAACTGAATCAACTCGGGGTAACAACTTGACTCTTAGCTTGATTTTTGCAACTCATCAAACAAGAACTGTCACTAAATTAAGCTAGGAAACAAGTTGTCAAAAGAATGGATTCAACATCCTGAAATGAGATCTTTTGAAAGATTGGCTCGATTTGGAATTGCTCACCGATCAAATCAATCAAGACATAATCCTATTATAACTACTCTCAGTATTGCAAAATTCATCTTTGAGTCGGACATAGGTGGTCAGGCTATGCCCCACTGTCCCATGTCGAATATAGATGACCAGTCTATATTCTACCGAGGTTCAATGAGTTTTGAAATACTCAGTTCAGTTATACTATTACTATGTCCTTTACAATTAAAGGTCGTTTCAAAAGACTAAGGCAAGTGATCAAACTCGAGGTCGAATGATGAAACTACTTAAAGAATAAGGCGCAACGCTGTGATGTGTATGATACGTAAACATGCTTATGTTATGGTAATCAATGAAAATGAGTGGGTATAATTAATCTGATGATAACATGCAATTCTCATCAAATATGTTAGCAACAAACCACAAATGAGGCATCAGCTTGGCAGGTAGGCACGTGGCGGTCATAGGGTTAAGTTTTCGTAAAAGTAGCTATAGTCTAGGTTTTAAAATCACCCAGTTCTCTATAGCCAAGGCTCTGATACCAATCTGTAACACCCCCAAAATCGGGTTCAGCGGAAGCATACATGTCGCTGGGGTGCTACTCAATTGGTATCATGACACAAGGTTCAAAGAACGGTTTTCACCTCAATCGTTTAGAATAAAATTTGTTTAACAAAAGTGTTGAATTTACATTGTTATAAGTGGTGCGGAAATAGGCCCATAAAATAAGTTAAGCGGTCCCAAAAGTTTATCAGAGTCTTCTATGACCATGCCATGCCCTGCCAAGAGCCTCCAGTAGCGTGCTATTGCTTAATACCTGAAATACATGCTAAAAAGTGTCAACACGAGGTTGGTGAGTTCATAGAGTTTAGTTTAAAAGTAAAGTATTTGAATGAAAGTTTCCCAGCAAAGGCGTTATAAATCCACTCAGTTCCAAGCCCGTCCCATTCCAGGCTTGCAACCTGTGTGTTTACAATCCATTGCCAAATTAAGATATCAAGAACCCATAGAGTATCATAGAGTATCAATAGAGTATCATAGAGTACCATAGAGTATCATAGAGTACCAATAGAATACTGGGTGCCATTTCCCAAAGAATACTGGGTGCCATTTCCCAAAGAATTACTGGGTGCCATTTCCCAAAGATTATTGGGTGCCATTTTCCAAAGATAAGCATAGAAAAGTATAAATGTTTGAGTACTTGCATCACAATGCCAATCATGTATTTGATAAACAGGTAAAGTATTTCTACCAGTAAGTAAATAGAGTTTCCCAGCAAAGGCGTTATAAATCCACTCAGTTCCAAGCCCGTCCCATTTAAGACTTGCAACCTGTGTGTTTACAACCCATTGCTAACATAGTATCGAACAAGTATAAATGTGTATAGAAATACGTATTATAAAATGATTAGGACTAAGACTAGAACTAGAACAGATATAGATGTGTATAGAAACACGTATCCATGTATGAACATGACAGATGTGTATATGAATACGTATCAATGTCATAAATGCGTTAAGTAATTCAAATATGTCAACAATGCATAATGTATGAGCGAACAGATATGTATATAAATACGAATCATGTAACCAATGTTTTGCAAAAGTAAATAAGTATAGTTTGAGCATGTATCTCCCCCAAAGAGTTGTTCAAAACGTATAAAAGTAGGGGCTATGAAACTCACTTGGAATGTAGTGGCATAGACAACAAGATGGTGCCAAAGAGTGTGGCAGAATAGCGTAACGTAAGTAACGTCAAGAGTCAAAGCACGATGTCGTGGAATTCGGCACGACCTAAGGAATATGAAACTTATCTTAACGTATATACTATAGCGTAATAGTCTTAACTATTCCCATTCCCAAAGTATCATTTCAATCTTGCTTTCGAAAAAGATTTGCGTTATATCTGTTTCATAGTGTTTGGTATCATCGTACGTGTAGTGGTTGGAATGTCGAGACTCGAGAACTCACGCCAAAATGTAAAATATATCGCCCAAGTATAAGAGGAAAAATAAACATATAAAGATCATGTAGCCAAGTATAGAGCATATTACGCATGTATGAGAAGAAAGTAAACACGTAAGAATCATGTAGCACATAAGTGTTAACATAAGTAAATAGTTAAGTTCTAGTCAAAGTAATCAAAGCTATTCCGGTTAAATCGTTTATCAAGTGGTTTAAGTTCTAATCCATTTTGACTAAAGTTTATCCGGTTAGTTAAGTTACCGAATAGTTTTAGTTCACGAGTTTTATATGTTCCAACTAGTTAAGTAATCGAGTAGCTTAGCTTACAAGTTCGATATGTTATCAGGTTATCTATAACAATTTTCTAATTGTTAAGTTAATTATGTTTGTCGATAAAACAAGTCTCAATCAAAAGTATATAATCCGATTTTTAAGTGTCAAGTCCCAAGTCCATACTCATGAATCAATGTTAGATAATTAGTCATATTCCGTATTCAAAGTCAATCGTCCGCTAATTATCTACATTGTCTATGCACAAGTATAATCCCGACTATCGATCAATAATATTACCGAATCTCACTACTCGCATTAATGTCTAAACAGATTATACACTAGTTAAGTATATATTGACATACAATTCATATCCAACACTCTTTTGTTTACCAACACCAAAAGCACCCAAGTAATACTAATTTATTAACAATTAAGCAATTTCAAACTCACCCTTGTGGTGGTCTCATTCGGCCCAAACAAAACAAACACACCCTTCGAGGTGGTGTTTGAACCGAACCTAAACAAACACCCTCTTGGGTTATTTTGTGCAATAAATCTCAAACCACGAAATGAGATTAACAAGAAAACTAACAACAATAGTTAACAAGTACATTATTGCCGAGACTAATGAGTCTTGGCTTCCCTTTCCCTGTCGGCAGCAGCCCAACCAAACGGACCCATAGGGTCTTGGCTTATCCCATCAACAACAACAAATAATTAGTAGCAATAATAACCACAAGAACCATTGCCGAGACCATCATGGTCTCGGTTTCAAACCATGGTACGGCAGCAGGTAAACCAAACGGACCCTAAAGGTTTTTCAACCAATAGACATCACCATAATCAAGAATAATCAACAAATCAAGAACTAACTAACAAAAATAATCAACTATACCGTGAGCTTAAGCTCACGGTTCGTGTGACTCGACCAAACAAACACACCTTTTCGATACCAAACTTTTGTTACATGTTTTTATTAGTTAAAAATCATTAAAACCCGTTTGATTTTTACCCAAAATAATAAGATCTAAACCGAGTTGACTCGTATGTGAGTCAATTCGTGTATAACTCACCTATTCCTACCTTTTTCTTCAAGATCTATTCGAAGGAGATGATGGTGGTGAGTTGTGGTGGGGCGTAGCAACAATAACGAGATGATAGGAGGACTTTGGAGGCGCGTGATGTACACCAAAAGAAAAAGGAGATGATGAGGGTTAGTTTTATGGTGGTGGTGTAGGTATAAGGGTGGCGGTGGTGGTGGTACTTGTGGTGCCGGCGGCGGCAGTAAGGAAAGGAGGGAGAGAGGGTTTGTTGGTGAAGAAGAAGAGATAATGAAATGAATTAGTTTTAGGGTTAGGGTTTATTATACCCGAAATTTACACAATAGTCCCTCAACTTTATTTATTTTTATTTCTCTTAAGGACTAGCGAGAAAAGTTTTATCATTCTTATCCCGAGTTTATTATTTTTAGTCACGATTATTGTTAAACGTTACGTAAATAAGTTTTTAATCGTCATCATTAGTTTTAAAATGTCTTTCCGTTAAGTTTGACTATAATTAAACCTAGTCTTCTCGAATTTATACCAAATTTGAAATAATTGATCGTTTCTCCGAATAGAATATGTTGAGGATTTTTGCGGGTTGTGACACGTTTCCTTTAAAACTACGCGCGACGGGACGGGAGAGAAAAATGGATCTCTCTTCAGCTTGCAATTTAATGTCAAAGCTTCCGTATTTCCCGCTTATCCGGTTGTAGAATTAAAGTAGTCCGATAACGATTAATTTCACGATTTGTTTTGTTGTAATTTGGAATGGTTTACAACCGCCCTCCTTCAACGGAAGACCGAGGATGTTTATTAAGATGTATTAATGAAAACACTTTAGGAAAAGTGTTTTATTTATTATATTTTTGTATTTTTTATTTTTTTAAAAAACAATAACTTCCAAGGAAGGATCTTCAAATCACAAAAACAACGGACGAAATCGACGCACTCGTTTCAAGCCTTCCCCGGCAGCGGCGCCATTTAATTGATGTAATATATTTTTGATTCCAAAGAAATTGTAACGAATACAATTTCCCCGGGTCGTTCTCCCAACGAAGGTTTGACGGCGAATAAGTCGAATCGGTGTGTGAATATGTGAAGTGAATAAGTGACGTGAAAGATTATTTTGGTGTTGTTTAAACTAAAATATGAAAAATTAAAAACAATCTACGATAACAAATATAAACACACAACAAGAAATAAAATAACGCAAATCCCGGGCTATTCCCGAGATTTATAAAACTAATAGTGAAGAAATAAACCTAAAATGCAAGATTAAAAACTCAAGGGACTGAAAATGTAATTCAAACAAACTAAATTATAAAAGAAAATTTAGAAAATAAAAGTTTATAAAAGCCAAGGGACTAAAATTGTAAAAAACTGAAACTATTATTAACCTTATAAAAGACAGGGACTGATTTGTACTTTTTTGAAACTTACACAAAACTAAAAACGGTTTTAAACAAAGACGAGGACTGAAGTGGACAAAAATGAAATCTAAGGACTGATTTGTAAAATCTGTAAACTAAAAAAACCGTTTACTCTAAAAAACCACCCAGGTTCGAATCCTGGGTACTACAAATTAGCTAAACTCATTTTTTTTATTTTTCTTCTTTTGCAAATCAAATAACAACTAATTACTACTAATTTTAATGAAAAGAAGAAGCTCAAACAAGCTTAAATAAGCTGGAAAACAGCTTATACACAGACCAGTTGAGTTTTTACACTCAACTTGAAAACAGCCTCAACAAGCTCACAATAAGACTCAATTAAGCTGACCAAATAAGCTAAGAAGTCAAAACCAAAAGCAGAATCTGATTAACAGCTGGTATGACTAGCTTTTGCCCCAATAATATCACTTTTAACTCAAATAGATAGCAAGAAAACTGCTTATGAACAGAAGCTAGTCACTGAGGTGCAGGGGAAATTTTCAGCAGACAATCAACTTTGAGCTTTAATCTAAGGGCTTAAGAGAGCTTTTAGGTGAACTTATCCTATTGAAGCTTAAAATCTAACCACCAGAGACCATAATTCCACAATTCAATCTAACTAATAACTACAAACTAAACCTAAAGATCAGATTGAAAATGTGATGAAACTGAGCAGTGTTGACTTTTTGAGTTCTTACACTAGATTGACTTAATCCAATTTTGAATGATCCTATTGAGCTTATTATGAAATACTAAGCTGTGATTAACCTAAATTATGTTAACTAACACAAGAATTCACCTAAGATTAATATTTTACCTACTGATTAACCTAATAGCAGCAGAGAACTAATTTGTAAACTGATTTTTTGACTTTTTAGTGAACACTAACTAATTATTATGATGTATTACTCTATATATATCCCTATATGACAGATTAACACCAGCAAAATAAAGTGAATCCAAGCCTAAGTTCTACAAAACCTTAATTTCAAACACCACTTTAATGACTGTCTATGATCAATTTCAAAGCAGTAATGAGTATTAGGCCACAAATTCAAATCACTATCACTTAGTATGATCAAATAATGCTAATGAAACTCAGAAACACCAAACACAAACACACAAAAGCACAGATCTAAGATGCATAAATTTGAGACAGAATAGAAGCACAAAGAGACAGATTCTTATCAAACATGAATAAACTAACATGAGATGATGCAAACTACTAATATTAAGCAACAATAACTACTTTTAAACAGAAATAAACAAGCAAACACAGATCTAAACTACTTTATGCTACTGATGCAATATTGAGAAGAATTTAATAGAAAAACTCACAAAGTTCTTTCCCCTCAGCTCAAATAGAGGGGATTCACTATGCTTGCCTATCTTTAGATAGGCCAATGGCTTCCTTTTCTCCACTTGGACTATCAAATTAACTAAGATCACAATAGAACCAATGCAGTTGACTTTTGTTGACCAGCAATGAATTATGAGAGTTTGATGTGCTTAAGCTAAAACATAAGCTCACAGAAGCTAAAAAGCTAAAATGAACTTTATCTAAATGTAGTCAAACTAATTGAAACCTGTTTTTGAAATTTGAAAAACATTTTTATTATTTTTATGTATTTTCTGATTTTTTTAAGTTTTAGATGAATAACAATAACTATTAACTAAAATACTGACTGAAATTGTTTGCTAGATTATAAAAAAACAGTAACAAGCTATTCAAACTCAAATTAAGATAAGAAGAGATTAAAAGTAAAATTCGAAGAAGCTTGGAATAAAAAGAAATACACTACACTTTCATTAATTGAGAACTGGATTACATTTATTAAAAAGAAATTACAATTTGAGAAATAAAATTGACAGAGTTTCCCTACACTAAATTCTAGATACTGAAATGAAGAATCTAAGCCTCCTTATATAGCCGAGGGTGAGAAGGTTGGGGTCTCAAATGCCAGGCTGGCAATCCGTGGGATTGTGTTACTTGAGAGCCAATCCAAGCCCTTAAATCCGTACCCAATGATTGAAAACAATCATAGCCCTTAGATTGAGGTGTAGTGAGTTGTCTCAACCAATAGCCAGCTGCCACGTCACCGTCCGTGTGCTTCTTCGCTCTGACAAGTCCTGACAATCTTCTAGAAGCGTACGATTTGACCAATTAGCCCTTAATTGTGGTGAAATCGGGGTGGGTAAAATTAGGGTTCATAGTGTTGCCTGGGTAAAGTTGATTTGGGGGGCGGGAAAAAGAAATGGGGTTTTTATTATTCTTTTAACCACCGGGTTTGGGTTGGGTAAAATATGTGTAGGCCGGGTTTTAAAGGGTAGCGGGTTTAGTCTTTGGTTGGGCTTGGGTGTTAGTGAAATGGGCTAGTGGTTATAATGGGTTGGGTAGTATAAGAGTTTATTTTGGATTAGTTGTGTATTGGGTAAGTGTGAAAAAGGGTTTTTAATTTCAAGGGACAAATTGTGTTAATTGCTGAAAATCAAGGGACCTTTGCTGCCATTTTTATAAAGATGATCTAAGGGCTGAAATTGACAATCTCTGATAATATGAGGACCTTGGTTGACTTTTTGACCATATTTTTCTTCCCGGCATTGGCTCTTTAATACTCTTCACAATCCCGTGCTCGTTTTCTTGATTTTCTTGACTTTTTGTCGGTTTTTGCTTGATCTTTGTCCCTTTCCTTGATATCCGTGCCTGCACATGTAAAAACATAAAAACATAATATATTTGGCATTTTGGTCGGGTTTTTGGTTATTTTGGTCCGGTCTTGGTCAAGAAAAGGTATGTGTTTAAGCACATACCAAGGCAGTAGGACAAGGCGCGTACAAGCTGCGTGACACGGATGGCCGCGAGCTACAACGCACATGGAATGTTTGAAATCTCAAGAGATGCTATCTTTAAGAAAGGCTACGGCCTCACACACGGACACCTCCGCACTTTAGTAAGTGCTCAATAAATATCCGTGTATTTACATTTTGTTCCATTTAGGCAAATGTTTTTCTGTTTACAAAAACTTTCAAGTATTAATTCAATGTCGCGGTTTCTAGCTAATTCCGCGACACACTTCACTTTATTGTTTACATGTTATTTATGTCTCAATATTGTTGTTACTCTACTTTCTGCCTACATGGCGTGCATGCAATTATTAAAACCCACGATGGTAAAAGGATGAGTAAACCTACTAAAAAACTCGTTGAGTAAGAGGGTTGCAAACCCATCAACATCGGATCACGCATCCTTGTTAAACACCTTACTCTCAAGACGTTGGAGTAAGTTCAATGTGTATCTCACGACGGATACACAACAATGCACACTGTGCGCGTTTAACAAATTAGGAGTTAAGACACTTAACTCCTTGATATGATATTTGCGGTACGCTGCATATCAATCCATACACTTGTAAATTTTATGAACTTCATACATGATTATGGATTCTTATAAATTTTCTTAAGTATGTACACAACATTTTGCTTCTTAGACACAACATAGACGTCTTTTACGCAAAGACAAAATAACTAAGTACAAACATTATAACCACAATCACATTTGATACAATATGCGTACAATCGTATTTTTCAAATCAACATTTTATTATGGACTACGAGTTCACATAAAGTATAGATTCAACATGCACATGTGCAACAAAAGTGAACCTATTACAAAACATCACTACAGCCTATATACTATGTGTGCGTTTAAGCCCTGAACTGCCCACTTGGCGCGCCGCACTACCAGCCTCTTCAAGCTTCTTCAACAGGTCAACATCCTTGGGTGACACCGTTGGCACGCTAACGGGCACTCCATCAGACCTCGGAATATGGGCCGCACCAAGACCACAAAAGATGGCTTTCCCCTTCACACCCTTCTTCTTCGCAAGTCTCATCTCATGGGCCTCTAGGGACTCCTTCAGAGGAATTTCCTTCTCAAGAGTGAAAGGATTCAGGATATCACGCGGACAAGCAAAGAGGGGTACCTGCAGCTGCAACACATCGGGCTTCAAAAAATAATAAGGCTGTGCCTCAGCGTCATCTGCTGTGTGCCTAGCCAAAGTTAACCCCTCCATAATCACACCTATGGGATAATCCTGGTCGCGCTCCAGTTGAGCAATATGAGGAAGCACCAAAAGCTTCAACTTCTCCATAGCAGCAACAAGATCATCATAAGTGTTCTCGTTGTAACCCGGTACTTGGGCGGCGGGCACAATCAAGATCTTGTTCGCACACAGCTCCTCTACAGCCTCTGCCTTACCACGTGCCAACGCACACTGAACAACATCCCCAAAGGCGTCCTTCACCTCTTGAGACTCCAGAGTTCTCAAGGCAGCAAGGCGCAAGCCATGGCTGATAAGCCACCTGCGCTCAGCAATGGTTGACAACAGGTGGGGGTACAACTCTTCATCGTATTCGATGCTGAGCTTGCGCAGCTTGCTCTCCTATTTCTCCAGCAAACCCTCTACAGACTTGCGGAAGTCGTCCAATCTAGAGAAGTGAGCATTCTTGTTATGCTCCATGTACTTCAAAACCCAAAGACAAGAGGCCTTGTATTCTTTGAAGCTAGCACGCTCTTGGTTTACTTGGGCAATCAATGATAGCCTCTCATCAGCAAGCTTCTGAGCATACACAGTGGTTGACTCTGCTTCAGCCTGAGCATCAGCTAACTGTGCCTTCAGTAGCGCAATTTCCCTATCCTTCTGCGCACTGCTGCTACCTTCACCCGCATGCCTAGCTTTGAGCTGTGCAACCAATGAGGCTTGATGCGCAGCAGCCAAGCTTAACTCCTCAATCAACTGGTCCATAGGCACATCTCCAGAAGCCTTTGTCCTAGATCCTTGGCTCCCCTGCGCAAGATGATCAGTAGGCGAGGGACTCGCCTTGGATGGCGATTTCCCAGAGCGAGAAGCATCCCCAACAGCTTCAACACTGCATGTAAATGACAAGGGCCCAAGGTTATTATTGTAATCTCAGCGCAAAATATAAACTAAAATGTTGATGAAACTGTGGAAAACTAGAAGGGGGGGTTGAATAGTTTTTACCGTTTCTTTTGTTTAATTTGTTAGTTCAAAGGAAACAATCACAAATTAAGTTATAACACAATATAAACTAAAGATAAAGAGATGAAAGATCAAACCACATAACACAAGTGTTTATAGTGGTTCGGTTTGCAAGAGATCCTTATCCTTGCCCTACTCCACTTCCTCGAGTTGCTTACTCGAGAGATATCTTTCACTAAGAAACAAACTCCCTTCAAGGTGGAGAAAACCTTTACACGTCGCTTACTTCCTTTTCCGGTACTAAGCTAAACACCGGGTTCTTTCACAAGGTAGAACCAACCTGATGTTGCCTAATTACTTTACCGACACTAAGCTAGATGTCGAGTTCTTTACACGGGTACAACTACTCCCTACTCTCTTTGTGCTTTGAGGACTAAAGCACTAACCACACTTACTGATCTAACTGATACAAATGATAAGAAACACTTAAAGTGTTTACACAGAACCTATGCTACAACTTCACAACAGTCTGCTTGTTTGAAGCTTGTTAACTTGATCTTCTTTGCTACAAAAGAAACATCAATGATATATATAACTACTATGGTTAGTAACTAAAGTGAATGTATGTGTTTTTCTTTTCTAAGTGGATGATCAGATCAAATGCCAAGCCTGCTATTTATAGGCAAACAAGGCAAGGCTCCTACGGATCCGGCGGATCCCTCAGAAGGGATCCGTCTTTGTATAGACTTGGATCCATGGTTATGACAGCTAATGTTGCACATGATATCTCCTCAAATCTTTCTATATCCTTGTGTTGTCAAATCAATATCTTCCAATGTCAACTATATAACTTGAGTATCTAATCAAGATATCACACAATCTTACCAAGATTGTATTTGTGATGTATACCATGATGTCACTTTGTAACTTTTAAAGTTTCCATTAAAGGAAATACACATGTATATGTAATATAATGTTAGTGATCATGTTAAATGAAAGATGTGTTTTGAAAAAGACTTTAACTAGTATTTATAATTTGCTTAAGGAATATACTTTGTGTTTGTCATGAACAAAACATAAGCAAAGATCGTAAAATATAAATAACGTTTTTAGTACGATATTTGTATTAACAATCTCCCCCTTTTTGTTGATGACAAAACATAAATTATATTTTTAAGCAAACAAGTAAATATAGTTTAAGTCCTTTTAAAAATATAGATTAAGTTTTGAGTTATTCAAATTTTGATTACTATTATGAAATAACTTAGTATGAATCTAATTATGAAAACTTAATCCTTTCTCCCCCTTTTTGTCGAAACAAAAAGAAGAGGTGAGTAGCGGAATGCGATTTTGAGAACTTAAATAGCTCCCCCTTGTTTTATACTCCCCTTAAATGGAGTAACAAGTAAATGATGCATAAACCTACAAGACAAATGGTTAGAGTATGAAAGATTTATGAAATGCTCCCCCTCGATGTATACTCCTCACTTCTCGAGTACCAACGTATACTTTGAAGGGTATGATATGCTGCAAATGAAGTGTTAGTAATGAATGACTTCAATGAAGAAGTAGAATGCTTGTGAAGTAATCTTCCAAACAAGCCTTTTAATATGTTTTGACTTTTAAAAGTCAAAACTAAGTGTCTGATCATTATTTTTACCTAAAGCAATCATAATCAAAGTATAATATAGGTTAGATAATGATGTTAGTTCACAATGATAATGATAATATGCAATATGTTGATCACTCATAAGCATAAAACATCCCATTCATAGATATTGAAAATTTTGTGACAAAAGTCACAATGATGAAATGATGTTACAAGTACAATAAAAAGACATCCTAGAGAGAAAATAAAAAATCCTAAAGCAACAATTTAAAAGGTCCTATATGACGTTTAGATGCTCAAGAATGTGTTGAGAATGATGGTTCTGTTAGTACTGGCAATGACTTGCTTGATATAAATCAAGAATGAAGATGATGAGATCCTATGATGGCGTTCTAGACACTGAAGATGTTCTAGAGATGAAAATTCTAGACTCGTTGGTTACGAGAAGGTTGTTTGGTTTCTGAATGGTTAAAAACTGACCAGGTACCCACGGATTGGGCGGATCCAAAATTTTGGTTCCGTCCTTATCATCTTTGGGTTCCGTGTGACCGAAATTGATTTGGTCAATTTTTGTCGTTTTGATCTAATGAAGGTTCAAGCTAAGGTTTATTTACTTACAATTATTGATTTGGTTTTACTAATCCTAATCAAAGTTTAAGGAGACTTAAAACATCTCTTTTAAGAGGTTTGTTAAACACATGATTGTGTTTTCATGAGGTTTTGGTGCATAACTATAATGTTGAGCTAATAAGGTGTTATGATGATAGTATTGACTAATCTTAAAGGGTGTTCATCTTGTATGCCTAAATCAATACTTGTGTCAAAACAAGATATCATTAATTATTTTAAAGCAGAATCATATATTGAAAATAAGATTACACATGAAGGTTCCTAGAGACGATAAAATCTTAAGAGTAATTATTGCAATGATACTACACATATTTATTTTGCTTGTTTTGATGATGACATGATAGAGGCAAGCCATTTAGTTTCTAAATTACTAGTGTCGTAGAGGTTAGAGACAATATTGTTGTCATCTTGAGTGTTTGTTTTATTGATCCACATTGATTCATCCAAGTGTTGAAGAGTGGTAATTATGTCATGTGATGGGTCTATTATTAAGCTTGAAGATGGGGATGAGATTCTTTCTTTAGGTGGTGATGATTGTGGTGAGGGGTCAATTGTTGTGGAAACAATTGGTGAAGTGACAATTGGTGTGGCAATTGTTGTGTTGATAATTGATGTGATATGGTATTGAGGTTCATGAATCTTCGGATGGAGAGGATGGAATAGCATGGGTTCTAAGTTTTCAAGACTTATTTGTGGAGAATTGGTTGATATAAGTGGAGGATCTTCTAATTCTTCAAGATGTGGTTGTGGAGATGTTGGTGGTGTCCTAAAGAGTTCCATAGGTTTGAGTTTTGGTGAGGATGGTGATAATGCAGACTTCTCAGTTTGTGGTGGAGCGGGAGCGAGTGGTGGTGTGGTTGCTACAGGAGTAATGGTAGGAGGTAATGTTGTTGTATTGGATGAGTATGTAGCGGGTGAATTTGAAGAAGAGTATATGTTGACTATGGGAGTCATAATAGGAGTTGTTGTGGTGTTTGTGGATCTAACAGGAAAGGTTACATTACGAAGTGGGTTTGCATACCAATAAGGTCTGACACTAATTCTAGCCGTTCGTCTGTATGGTCTAGACATGTAAACTTTCTGGAGATGATATGTGAATTTTGTGGAGGTTTAGTGTGCTATGATCATCTCTAAGGTTCTAATTTATACTTCCTAATTGTATGAAAATTGGTGTTTGGATTAAATGAGTGTGAATATCTATGACTTGAAACAAGATAAAGTTGTTTGTCCTATTGACAAAGTCAAACCATAGGAGTAAGTTCAGTCTGTGTGTGATGGGATAGAACAGATAAATCAAATTTTGCAAGAAAATATTCTTTGAATTTCATAATGGTTTCTAATGGTTTGGAACAGAGATTTGTGCAGGTCATATCAAGGAAGTCAATCCATTGAGCTTGGGTTGAGTGATGTGTTGTGGATTTGCAGTAAATACAAGGAGATATTGGAAAATCTTATGATTTGATATTTCCACGGATTTGACGGATCCCTAAAAAGGGTTCCTTATTTGTATTGGTTTGGTAACTCACACCTAAAGTTCAAAAAAAAAAATTCAATTTTGGTGGGAAATTTTGTTCCTAAGTTTTTAAGAATTCCTATATGATTCTAAGATGAATTATGATCAGTGAATGAATCCTAAATGATACTAAACACTAAGATTTAAGAATCGAGATGAGTTGAAAAAGTTTTAGACTTACTTAGAAAGCTGCGGATCCAAGTAGTATCAAGTGCGGAACCAAAGTGAGGGGTCCGCCAAATCCGCAGGTTGGAGGATGGCGGAACCAACGATAAGCCTTGGCGGATCCAAATTTAAGGATCCGTCGGATCCGTACCCTAATTTTCTAAAACTAAACAGAAGACTTGTCATATTATGCGTTATTCGACGAAAACCTGAAAATTCATCTAGACCTTACTTAACATCTAATATGTATAGCAAAACAACTAAGTGTGATAATATTAACGCACGATTGATCATAGGTTAATCCGTTCTTAGAAACTTACCGTAGTAGGAGTTAAGCTAAACATAGGTTTAGACTTGGTAAATTGATAACCCCGAGTGTTATCAATCTGCAATGATCAGTTAGTTCTCATACACAAAATAAAACACAATCAAGTATGAAAATAGACCTTATCATTAAACTTCATCATGAACGATGTTTTAAGCCAAACAGTGGCATAAGTTTGGAAAATTGATAACCATGTGCATTATCATCAGTTAAAGTTGAGCTAGAACACATAAGCATAAAGTACTAAAGACATGTCTTAACAAACATAGAAATATGATCATATAGGATCTAAAGGACAACTGTTCCAAACGTTCATTTATTCTCGCTTTTCTTTTAATACTTTGAGTATTTTCTTTTGATCTTTTCGGAGTTTCATCATCCATCGTCCTGCACACTTTAGAACTCCCTTTGTTTGTCGGCTTTCCGCAGATTCATTATTGAGAGATGGAAGTTGACTCAAGTAATCTAATAGCGGAAGCTTTGAGTTAGGTAATCCATCTTCGTCACTAGCTGATGAAGATGAAGATGAGAGACAAGCTCGTTTCCCTTTTCCTACTTTTACTCTATGGTCACTAAGAGGGACAAAGGTGTGTTTGATTTCGGGGTAATCTGGGACAAAACCAACAGAATTTGGAAGGATAGGAGTGGAAGCTTTGAACAAACGAGTGAGTAGCATTCCATATGGCAATGTGGTTTTCCCTAGGACACGTATATCAACCATCCTCTTGGCGATATAGTAAGCAAGATTGAATCTTTGATGAGTTGAAATACAATAGAGCATATAGCACAGTCCAGCATTCACGTGATCTTTGTTACCAATAGTACTAATGACATTAGATCTTAGAATTTCTTCGAGTCTCTTGAACTCAGGTTTGAGTTCATTGAGTTCCATGGCAAATGGATCTCGATTGACATCTTTGCCCCGAAGTTTCTTAATTGGATTGGTTCTAGTGTTAAAAAGATGATCTCGGATAATTTCTTTAGGAGTTAAAGGAGTGTCATATGGATGTTCCCGTCCTAGATTTGAATTTAGAATGGTTAAGGACCATTTGTCAGAGTAGAAGCATGTTCCTTCACTTGGGATGTGTAACACTTTCCCAAAATGGTCTAAAGGAAAATTGTAGGAGTTTTGGTTTACATTGAAGTTGATGCTAAATGATCCATTGTCATCAGAAATAAGTTTTACTGAGGCATAAAATTCGAGAATGAATCGAGGAATGATAGGTTCATTTATGTCGAGAAGTGAATCAAATTGAATGGTGGCCATTTGTTCACGAATGTTTGTTTCTTCTAAAAATGAAGAGTCTATGGTTCTACCCTCATGAACATACCGACTTTCTAAAGATTTGAAAAGTTGGACTTGCGCTTCTGTGAGTCCTTTTGTTTGATGATGTTTGGGTAGGTACTTCTTTGTTTTCTTGTGATCGTAATTAGTGGCAGGAGGCATGATTTTCCTAGTCATAAACAATTTTATAGTTTTAGTTACACTAATCTAAAATACATGAAATGTGGACAAATATAGAGATGTGGTTATCTTTGACCTATTTGAAAATATACGTTTTGTGACAAAACACTTTATACCCCAAACATTCCTGTTTGACGTTTTCTTTGATTTTGTATTAGCAATGTTTTAAATTCATTTTATCTAATTATGAAAAGATTTCTTATGGGGTTTTTGAAAGAAAATTTATTCTAATTTTAAAAGATTTAAAAATGGAATTCATATTAATTTTTGACAAAAGAATTATCTGTAGTGTCTAATTAAGAATAGTAATCTGAAATGTATTATTGAAATTGCATGAACCCTAATTTTGAATTGAAATGAATTAGTGAACTTACAGTGAGTGATCAAGCACGAATTGATATGAGATGAAAGATCTAATTTTTGAGTTAGGGATGATGAGAGTCGATTATGAGTTGATATTGAGGGTTTAATTAAGTGTGTAGTGCAGTAAGGAGTGTTTGGTAATTCATAGTCGGATTTGACAACTCACGGATTCGGCGGATCCTTAAAAAGGGTTCCGCCCTTGTTGTCAATTGGATCCGCAGGATCAGAACAAGGTTGAGGTATTTTTGTTTTTGGTTAAATTAAGATTTGGACGAATGTTTTGATTACTTCTAAATATTAGTATGTTTCATAAGGAACGGAGATTTCTTTCTTGAGATGTTTGAAATAGGATTTACCACTGTAATCCTTTTTGAGAGACTTTCTCAGCATATTGTATTCACTGTTTAAATTGGGAATAAAGATAAAACAGTCGAGCTAAGTAATTGTTGAGATGAATGATTGCAAGGTTGACGAAACAGGAGAGGATTGGCAATAGAGACTAAAGACATAAACTACGGGTATTTTCTCCACACTTCTCCTTAACCACTTAAGTATCAAGGACGTTAGTTTCTTAGTGACTTGTGGTACAATGTCTCACATTGGTACACAACATGTTTAGAGATCTACCTAATTGTTATGATTTCATTATTTATGATCTAAGAATGATAGTTATACACAAGGTTTGGTGTTCTACTAATGTATTACTACTTTTAAGGTTATCCAATGAATTAACTATTTTGATCCTTAATGCGAATGATTTTTATCCTAAATTTTCATGATTGAGTGAAAACATTTTTTTATTCCTAGTTGTTTGGCACTTGAAGTTTTACTTATCATGCATGATTTTTGGTCATAGCATATCTTGATAAGGAGATGAGGTTCTACTAAGTTCGTTTGTGTTTCCATAACTTTAAGACATTTAGCTAAAGTTAGTGTGTACGAAAATAGGAGAATATATTTTTCCTATATGTTCAAATTTTAATTAGATAGCTTTGATTTATGCTCTTATTTCTAGAGTTATCAATCTTACTTAGATTCTAGAGAAAAATTATTTAAATCTCAATGTTTTCTAACGGATGGGATTATTACAAACAATATTGTTTAGACCTATGTATTATCATTATGAGTTATGGAGAGATAAACCTTTATAATATGGTGAGATTATCCTAAAATTAATTTTCTTCCAAGTACTTTTTAAGGTTATGAATAATTAAGTTAGAACTTACTTAGGAACATTCATGGATGTGATAATCACAAATGTGTTGGTTAAATCTTATCTTGGTTAGAGTTCTTGCAAGTTCTAAGAACTTATCCATGTATGGGTATTTACCTAAGTGTTGAGATATAACATAAGAATATGAGACTACATTTGTCTTGAGGTGTTATATCCGGTTTTAGCAAAGGTTTTTAAAAACCTTTTCCTAGTAATCATCCTATCTTATACACATAGAATCTCTATTATTACATATGTAGTAATAATTAATCATACCATAAAGAAATAGTTATGAAATCTATGAGAATAATCATTATGAATAGGGTTATGAGAGTTCATACCTTTTTGATGATTAATACCAAAAGTGCTATTGATCGGGATGAGCACTTTAGTGATTAGAGAAGATACCTTTGTATCAATGTATCTTGGGATTAAGTAAGATCATAAAGACCAAATCCTTTTAAGCATACCTAAAGAAAACTTGAGTGTTTGGTCCCCAATATTTCATGGGTCCTTATTGGGTTAAACAACATATTACCATGGTTCACTAATATCTCTGAGATAGTCAAATGGTATTTGTCTACTAAGCTCATTTCCTATGTATGAACATGATTTTACTGTTGTTTTAGCTACATCTCTGTCTTTGATCGTTTTTGAATTAGTCTTACTTGAATATTGATTTTTCAATTTTTCTACTGTACTCACGGATCCTTTGTTTATACTACGCGGATCCAAAGTTTTGGATCCGTGGGATCCGCGGGTTACCAACTCAGTTGGTGTGATTTGATTTTCATTTATCGTTTGACTTTCAAAATCACTTAAATGACCATTTTCCATAAAATCAGGCTTGAAGCTACCATGAGATGATTTAAGAATTCTCATAGTGTCATCTGCACAGTTTATGTGTTTATTGAATCTTTGAAACTTGAGATTTTGTTTTATGTATTTGCTTAGTGTGAGTTTATGTGATTCTAATTCAAGTTTTATTTCTTGACATGATGCACAACATTCAGTTTCCATATTTTCTTCCAAGCTTTTAACTTTTTCTTTCAACTTATGTATTTTATTCATCAAGTATTCCTCTTTGGTTTTCAAGATCTTATTTTTAATTATAACGTTTATAAAGAGCTTACTTAATCTATTGTGTTCTATATCTAATGTGTCGTAGTCATTAAATATATATGAAGAGTCAGAGGATACCTTTTCTGTTTTGTTAGCCGTACTATCCACTTTGTTGTCTTTTAGCATATCTTCACTGTTGAGACTAGATCTGGCTATAGTGCTAGAGGCTATCAACTCCTTTTTGCCTTTAGGTATCTCCGAATCTTTTTCCATTATTGCTAGATGAGCTTTGAGGTATCCTATGAGCTCGTCCAATGTCATCCTTGAATGATCCTTAGAATCTTCAATATTTGTTGCTTTAACTTTCCATTTTGGGTCAAGATCTTTCCTGTCAAAATACTTACTAGAAATGGATTCATCAAGAGCTTTAGGTGAAGTATTGTGTCTAGCTAGATCTGAGTCTTTTGACATTTCAAAAATGGTTTTTCCGAACTATAAAAACTGTTTTTGAGGGCTGGTGATCTTTGCAAGGATTTCCCTTCTTTAAAGTTTTCAAAATCGATTTGATCGTTTCAAGTTTTAAAATACAGTTTATTTTAAAAATCTTGAGTAACGTAGCTCTGATGCCAATTGTGGAAAACTAGAAGGGGGGTTGAATAGTTTTTACCGTTTCTTTTGTTTAATTTGTTAGTTCAAAGGAAACAATCACAAATTAAGTTATAACACAATATAAACTAAAGATAAAGAGATGAAAGATCAAACCACATAACACAAGTGTTTATAGTGGTTCGGTTTGCAAGAGATCCTTATCCTTTCCCTACTCCACTTCCTCGAGTTGCTTACTCGAGAGATATCTTTCACTAAGAAACAAACTCCCTTCAAGGTGGAGAAAACCTTTACACGTCGCTTACTTCCTTTTCCGGTACTAAGCTAAACACCGGGTTCTTTCACAAGGTAGAACCAACCTGACGTTGCCTAATTACTTTACCGACACTAAGCTAGATGTCGAGTTCTTTACACGGGTACAACCACTCCCTACTCTCTTTGTGCTTTGAGGACTAAAGCACTAACCACACTTACTGATCTAACTGATACAAATGATAAGAAACACTTAAAGTGTTTACACAGAACCTATGCTACAACTTCACAACAGTCTGCTTGTTTGAAGCTTGTTAACTTGATCTTCTTTGCTACAAAAGAAACATCAATGATATATATAACTACTATGGTTAGTAACTAAAGTGAATGTATGTGTTTTTCTTTTCTAAGTGGATGATCAGATCAAATGCCAAGCCTGCTATTTATAGGCAAACAAGGCAAGGCTCCTACGGATCCGGCGGATCCCTCAGAAGGGATCCGTCTTTGTATAGACTTGGATCCGCGGTTATGACAGCTAATGTTGCACATGAGATCTCCTCAAATCTTTCCATATCCTTGTGTTGTCAAATCAATATCTTCCAATGTCAACTATATAACTTGAGTATCTAATCAAGATATCACACAATCTTACCAAGATTGTATTTGTGATGTATACCATGATGTCACTTTGTAACTTTTAAAGTTTCCATTAAAGGAAATACACATGTATATGTAATATAATGTTAGTGATCATGTTAAATGAAAGATGTGTTTTGAAAAAGACTTTAACTAGTATTTATAATTTGCTTAAGGAATATACTTTGTGTTTGTCATGAACAAAACATAAGCAAAGATCGTAAAATATAAATAACGTTTTTAGTACCATATTTGTATTAATAGAAACAAGCCTAATTACTTACTTGAGGGGAGGAGTTTCAGTTGTATCCTTCCGCGACGCATTCTCCTCTGATGATGATTGCTCACCAGAGATAAGATGGCGCCTTCTTTTGGACGTACCAGCGTCATCATCCCCAGCAGCTTTCTTGCGCTTCACCCCTTGGCCAGCGCCTCCTTGCTCACTTTCAGACACATCGATCCCCACACTCTCTGATGAGTCTGTGTGCGATGGCTCCACCACGGGGACTTCTACAGCAGGATTTGGAAAGCTGCGAATAGGAGTTGGCTCTAAAATATCTGGGGGAGTTTCTTCTTGCTCCTCCTGCACGATCTTCATCGTGCGCCCCACGGTAGCCTGTAGAACTGGCTCCTCGCCATCTCTCAAAGGGCGCACCCCTACGGTCACCTGCGTGGGCCTCGCCAATCAAACAACACCGAATAGATCCATCTCTGCGCAACAAACAACAAACAAACACAAAACGAGTTAGATAAGCTACAAAGGAAAGAGCGCTTACAACTAATAAGCGAAGAGGAAGGAAGGACAAGCACCCACCCCGGCCATTCTCATCCAAAAAAGTTGGCACTTCCTCCGCACTACCGAAGTAATTGCGACTGATGCCCATATGCACCAAAAACTCCTCTAGATACGCTTTGATCGGTATGCGATTGG
The DNA here is from genome assembly GCA_021014915.2 of Artemisia tridentata subsp. tridentata. NCBI lineage: Eukaryota > Viridiplantae > Streptophyta > Magnoliopsida > Asterales > Asteraceae > Artemisia > Artemisia tridentata. The sequence goes on along the minus strand of CP139509.1, from coordinate 39,455,597 downwards.
TATTTATCGTATCCGCATCAGCTACGTTATACACTCCGGGGTCTGGGCGCTCATCCTTCGGTAATGATCCTTGGGTATAGAATTCGAAGTCCTAGGGGAACAACGCATCATCAACCCAGAAGAATTTCTCCCTCCAATTCCTCAGTGCGTCTAACTTTTCCATATAGCACTGCAGTCGCCCTGCACGCTTGGAAAAGGATACCCACCCATTTGACCACGACGAATGATAAAACGCGCGGAACAAATGGATGGTAGGGTTAATCGCCAACAAGCGACAATTTACCTCAAAATTGGTTATTTTTGCTGCGCCTATACAGTGCAGTTGAGAAATATGGAGGCGATAGTAGTTTAGAATATCGCACAGGAATAAAGAAATGGGCACACGTTGATTCGCGAATTCGAAAAAACGTGTGTATACCCCCACTTTCCCCTCAGGGAAGTCCGCTATAGACGCATCCGCCTCCGGAACTACCGGGTGCAGTGTGAGCGGGATATAATAATCCGAGGTGAACATGCGGAGTTCGTCCTCGGTTTTATCGGAGGTACAGTTGGATAATTGAAGAACCATGGTTAAACTTCAATGAGTCTTGCAGCGCTCGCGCTATTACCTTAGATTTCGTTGATTTTTTTATTGCTGTTTGAAGGTTTAACAATGGTGGAAAATGACGGTTTTTACTGTGATAGCCACAGTGAAAAGACGGCTCAACTTTATATAGGATTACACATATTCGTGGATGGATGACACGTGCACCCCACTTGCTCTAATCGTGTGGCTGGGAGATCGAGAGGTGACACATTTTTTCATCCACCCCTCACGATTTATGAGGGATACTCGGATTTACTTGGACAAGATTCATTGTATGACTTTTAGGCGAGAAACATTAGAAACTTCCCCGCTACGCATCGAGGAATATTTTTGCTTGAGTTGTTAGTCTAGCATCCGCGGGTTCCACCCTGCGCATACTAGACTGGGGGGACATGATGACGTATAGTCCGCATTCGGGTCACGAACCCGACCAATGGACGCTACTAACACTCAAGCCCATCACGAATGGGCTATCACGATAATGGTTTGGGCTTACGAAGGCCCAAACCCGAAGTTATTTATGGTCTTGATATAGGATATCTCTTATTTATGGGAAATGTATCAAACGACCGACTTAGGCGGGATACGCCGAAGAGTGAGGAACACGAAACCAACAAGGATTTCGTGTATATATAGAGGGCATCTCGGCTCTCATTAAGGTACGATCTAATAACCCTAACTCCTCAACTAAACCCTAAAACCGATTACTTACTCTCACGCCGGAGGATAATCGTGGGAGACAATCCCACGATAAGCCTAACGGTGTCTTTTTGTTCTCTTAGTGCGCAGGTCTCAAGCATTAAGATCTAATTGATACGGGAACAGGAATCCAAACAAGGAACGCCCAACTTTTGTATCAACAAGTAGTATCATCATTTGGCCCAACAGTACTAACATTTGGCTCAGCAGTACTAGCATTATTAGTACTGTTTTCAGTCCCCTATTTTTCTTGATCACCAACTACACTTTCTTTACCTTCATCATCCTTCTTTTCAGCATCATTAGAATGTTGTGGTTCATCATTACCGACATTCTTTGATGATGAATCAAACAGTGAACCATCTTTCCACAGTGGCATCATAAGAAGATCTTGGCCAGATCCTGTCTCCATGCTAGATTGACCTGCATCAAAACTATCTTTGATACCTGCAAAACCATTAGAGTTTGTACCTGCAACAACTGGTATATAATTCATTGATTCTATTAGCATATCAATATTAAACAACCAATTAGGACCTTCTCCTGCAACACTAGGCTTATTCTCCAAAAAATCAACATGCAAGTTTTCTTCTACCTTCTTAGTTCTAATTTTGTATACCCTAAAAGCCTTACTGTTCATAGAGTAACCAACAAAGAATCCATCATCAGACTTTCCATCAAACTTGCCCAAATGATCTAAGGTATTCAGAATTGTAACATGACATCCAAATGGTCTCATGAAACTTAGAGCAGGTGTTCTACCTCTGAATAGTTCATAAGGTGTCTTGTTATGAGGTTTGACAACTAATACCCTGTTCTGCAAATAACAAGCAGTATCAACTGCTTCAGCCCAAAATGTAGTAGGTAACTTAGATTCAACTAACATAGTTCTTCTGTCTCAATCAGTGTCCTATTCCTCCTTTCAGCAACACCATTCTGCTGAGGAGTTCTAGCTACATTAAATTCCCTCTTAATACCTTTAACTTTACAAAACTCATTCATAACTCTATTCTTGAATTATGTTCCATTATCACACCTAATTATTTTTACTTTCTTATCAACTGGGTTTTCTATCTCAGTAATAAAGCTCTTAAGATTGCTAGTAGTCTCATCCTTAGTTGCTAATAAGAAAACCCAAGTAAACCTGCTATAATCATCAGTGACAATAAGACAATACTTCTTATTCATTAAGCTACTCACAAAAGTAGGACCAAACAAGTCCATATGCAACATGAATAAAGGCTGAGTAATAGCGTTTTGAATCTTGGACTTACAAGTCGCTTTGTGTTGCTTTCCCTTAAGATACGCTACACAAGTTTGGTCATTTTCAAATCGTTTTTGAGGTAAACCTCTCACAAGATTATCTTTAACAATTTTGTTAATGGTTTTAAAATTAACATGACCAAGCCTCCTAGCCATAGCATTGATTCATTAAGTGTGGCCTTTGCAACAAGACAAGTTAAACTCTATTTTGGAACAATCTTCTTCATATCAACACTGTACATGTTGCTCTTTCTAGGAACTTTAAGTAATACCTGACTCCCATCAGCTAACTTAAAGTCAGGAGACAGAACAAAACATTCAGTGTCAGTAAAAAGAACACTGCTCTTTTTGTCACACATCTGTGAGACACTAAAAAGATTAAACTGTAGAACCTAAACAAAGTACACATCCTCAAAATCAAGCTTACCAGTTCGTATAGTACATTTACCAGTAATTCTACCTCCTCTTGCTCCTCCCCCAAAGGCAACATATCCTTCATCAAATGCTTTGAAATCTGTGAGATATGACATGTTCCCTGTCATGTGCCTAGAGCATCCACTGTCAAAATAGCCTTGATCTTTTTTTTGCTTGTTATGGATGTCCCTGCACACAAAATAAAGGAAATTAGTTTCCTTTGGGGACCCAAGCCATTTGGATCTGCCTCGTGCATCAATATAGTTATATTTCTTCATAATAATTGATGCACTATTGGGTTTGGTAGGTTTCCAAGCCTAACATGCTGGTGCCTTAACAACATTGTTCCCATTTTCCCTAACAACATTTACTACTGCTGATTTTGGCCTAGTAGTACTAACTGTTGGCCTAGCAGTATTAACCTTTTGGCCAAAACTTTTGTTAGGCAATGCTGTTCTAGTTTGAAAGGGCCTCTTTACAATTAATTGTGCTGGTTTAGAAAAACATGACATTGGTCTAGCATTATAAACTGTTGATTTGGGGTGAGCAATATTAACATTTGGCCTAACAGTATTAAGAGATTTTAGGCCAGTTTTCATCAAAACTGCTCTTGGAGCCATTTTACTGTGAGCACTAGGGTGAGCCTGTTTAGGAAAATAATTGTGATTCACCCTTTTGTAAGTATTCCCAGATACCATTGTATTCCCAGATACCATCCTTACCCTTTGATGGTAATTGCAATAAGCCTGCAAATGGTCAAAACTACCAAATACAAAACAGGCTTTATTGTACATTATAAATTCACTTCCCAGCTGTTGGGATTTCTAATTGTTCCAACTTCTCTGATTTCCCCTAGGACTATGTGACATGTACATCTCTGCATACTTAACTGTTTTCCTAGCTGGTTTCTCTTGTTGTTTAGGTTTAACAGATTCTACCTTCTCTGATTACCATACAATTTTTGGCAAATTGTCAGCCATAAACGGATTTGAGGTATCTTTACCAGAGCCGTTTGCTCATGGATTAGTCAGTCCTTATGTGGATTAGACATGGTGGACTGATAACCATTTGTTGTGTTAGTGCAAAGCACCTTCACCAAGTGAGAAGTTCCTTTAATCTCACTTATCAACTTGAAATTTTTTTCAAACACCCCAAACTGCCTCCTTTTGGGACTGTGTTTCAATTAATTCCAAAATCTGATCATATACCTCATCCTTCTTATCTGCTAGCAACCCCTTTTCAAGCATCTCCTTACATACTCTAGGTGGTAAGGGATATTCAACCTCTGCTAGCATGTAAATATAAGCTCTCTGCAACTTCAGACAATGTACCTGATAACTATCAAAATATCTCCATCTGACAATCTCTTGTTGATATGGCAGCTTCCAAATTGTGTCAATCCTTGATGGTGGCTCAAACATAATCTTTAAGTCTCCTCAAAGAACCCTTTCAAATTCTTCTTCAGGTTTATTATCCCCATGCTTGATATTCACCAACTTGTACAGCTCCTTAAGATCATCCCTACTTAAATCATTTAGCAGCCCTGGAAAGTTAACATATACAACATCAGTGTAGTCTTCCCTATCAATTTGATATGCTGCTCTGATGCGTGGTTTTGTAACCTTACAACAGGTTTTACCTCTCGAGGGATCTCAAGAGGCTTACAACCCCACCAGGCAGTGTACCTGACCGATGTAGTATAGTGTAGTGGTAAGTACGGGGGATTGATCGTTCTCCACAGGGAATAGTGTTCGTTAGGTGTGAAAGGCTACTCTAATTAGGTCTAAGGGTTGAGGAAGATTCTTTTTTATGTTTTTATATTTTTTATGAAAGCAAGTAAAATCTCGGTTTTGAAGGAGTGGGCGGAATTAGTTGCTAGTCAACTAACCCAAATAACTACAAATGCAAATAAAATAAATAACTGAAATGAAAATGTGGTGAGAAACTTATGTGTAGAGAAATGTGTTTACTTAGATTTCCTTACTCCCTAACTATCTTTTACCGGTTAATTAGTGTGTATTAGTCGCGTGGATGACGGGTGTATTCCTTAATACCATTCGTGGGGTGGCGTACTTACTTCCCCAAACTCTACAAGCTCCTACTTCACTCCTATGTCGAGCCGGCTAGGAAGCTCCTAACATGGGATCACTAGAATTCGCTTGTGCATTAAATACAACCATAAAAACCTTTAGTACGCATTTGGTTCATGTTTCTTAAGACGTTCAAGCAAGTTACCGAATAGGAAGTTAGCCAGTTTTCTTAAGCCTAACATAGATAAACAATCATCCAATACAACTAATAACACACTAACAACCAATAATCAATAGCTAGGTTTCATTAGATCTAAGCAAACACAAGATAAAATTAGCCTAACATGTTAAACAAAAGACAAGCATAAGATAGAATCAAACAACACATAGACATATTGAATGATTAATTGATAACTTATCTTTCAATGAAACATGGAAGATCTCAAGGCAAAAAGCCCTGAAAAAGTAGCTAAAATCGTCTTAGGGTTTTATCCCAAAATTCCACACACTAAGCTCTCTCTTAATGACAAAAAATTAGAAAACTATATATAGACTTTGACATCTGACGGCGTCACCTTATGGATTGTGACACCGTCACCTAGCCGCTTTTAGGGTTCCTGGATGACCATCTTGACGCCGTCCCTCTTTAGCTCTTCCAAAATCCATTCTGGCTTATCAAGGCTTGACGCCGTCGAACCTATAACGTGACGCCGTCCCCTTATGATTTAAGCCGTGACGCCCTCGATCAAGTTAAAGCGTGACGCCGTCAGAATTTACATGCTATCTTACTGGCCCGTCATGAGTAAATTTCACATCCCACTTTTCTTGCCAAAGCATGACGCCGTCCAGAGTAAAGTCTGACGCCGTCAAGAGTAACTTTTAGCCGATTTTTGAGACTTTGCCGTTTTCTTCACTTTAATGCTCCAAAAACGTCCAAAATGCCTCCTTTTCCAGATTTCTCCTCAAAAGTACCTAAAATGACAAAAGGAACGATTTAGGGCGATATTTGATCAAATAAATACGATTTCGGGCTTAAATGACCCCTTAAAAGCGGTACACTTTTCGCCTCATCAAATACCCTTACACTTGAGATTTGCTTGTCCTCAAGCAAATGCGCTTTTATTCTAATCAAAATACAAGTTAGGGGTCATTTAATGCAAACATAAAAGTAATTACAACAAATAATCGTTCCACTTCAATCATAATAAGCACGGAGATTATAAACTAGCACCTCACAAGTAGTGTTTAGATACTCACATCTCTCAAGTGTCATCAAAATAAATCTCATAAATGAAAACGGATAATATCTCTCACTACCTGTCATAGCAAATAGATTACCATAGGCTTGGGAAAGGATCGAAAACCTCCTCCACTAGGCGTAAGCACCTAAGATAAACTATCAAAGAGGGCTTTTAAATGGGTTATATAACGTTAGGTGTAGGGAAAAGGAAAACACGGTTTGGTTGGATAAAGGATATTTTACGGGTGGCGAGTTAATGATCTTGATCAATTACATGTACTATACAATGTTGCTAAGCCAAGACTAGACTCGATCTTAAGCTAGAAACAAAATAACAAAATAACAAAAACATAAAATAAACATAAAATAAAACGGGATGGTAGTCCGTATGTTTTTTCTATTTTTCATTTTCTCATTTTTTTTGTGTTTTTCTTGATTTTTTTTTTTTTTTTTTTTTTTTTTTTTTTTTTTTTTTTTTTTTTGCATACACTTTTACCCTACCATCCAAAATAATACATCATAGGGGCATTGCATCCCCTTACACTTGAATTTTTACATAACTTTACAAATAACTATTCTAATGACTCGAATTAAGATAATTGAAAAACTTGGAGTACTTTTAAAACATTTAGCACATATGGGGGTAATAAATGATGTTCTTCCCCATTACTCCATTATACTAGTACTTTACCCATGAGTCCCAATCGTCCCAAAACAATATGTACAAGGATATGACTCGACTTAGCAACCATGTAATCAATTAGATAATTAACTTGGGTTTAAACAAATGTTGTAACAATAATGCACTAAAAATGAGTGCATACAAGGTAGGCTAAGGCGATTTGGGTGTACATTTTAGTGGGGTGTAACAAATTCTTCCTTTAAGTAAAATGCTTAAAGGTCGAAACGAAAAGATAGGCTCTGAGGGGTGTACTAGGGGTATCGTGTACTAAAAATGAGTACAACGCAAAGGGTGTGGGAGAATTACTTGACTAATGTAGCCAATGTAATTATAACAAAAACACAGGTGTAAAACAATGGGTTAATCCTAATGCCTCTTATCATGTAGTAAATCTAACTACACGAATGTAGTCTCACTTGTGGCCTCGGAATGGTCCTAACGCAAGTTCTAGAATCTAAGTGCTACCGGTACATACATCATAGCATAAATGCTTTTCCTACCAATTCTAGGGGCGAACCTCACATATTTGGGGGTGGAAAATTTTTTAGTGGTACGGTTTTTGTGCTAGTCATATAACTCCTATCCGTGAGACGCTCATTAAGATCAAAGTTTCACTCCTAAATGTTGTAAAAAATTTTAAATTTGGCACTAAAATTACCTTAACAAGTATTTCTCTCAGTTTTATTACACATCTACTATTAAACAAACAAAAATCAAGCGCAATGGCATTCTCTAAAATCGTACTTTTACCCTCCCCTTACACTTAAGATGAACATTGTCCCCAATGTTCAAATAATAAGATGTAAAAGCAAAAAGTAAAAGAATGAAATCAAATACTCCCCTGATTCGCTCGGTGGATAATGAAATTACACGGTTAAATCTTCTTCCAAAGAGAATGTTGAAGCTCCATGACTAATGCATCGCCATAAGCTTGATTCCATAAACATCTCCTTGTCCAAAATAACCTGTTGAACCTGAGAAAACAAACACGAAAACCTGCATAACATCGGCGGGATAAAATCTATATATAAGGATATAATGCTTGTGGAATGATAATTTTGCAGATTCCTGGAGATTATAAGTTGGAGATTTTAATCAAAACTTTTTAAAAACAAAACTTTCAAAAATTTCTGAAAATTAAATATGACGCCGTCAGGTTATAAACCCTGACGCCGTCAGAAATGACCTGACAAAAATTTTCATTTTAAGTTTCCGGAAAATTTCTGGAAAAACCTTTACCTTACTTCCTGGAAATCCTGCAAAACATCATTATGACTCGATACAAGCATTTGACTCAAACAAATACGAATATGTATGTTAACTTATTATTATTATGATTCATGTTCATTTGTGTTCTAATAAACCGATTTAAATTTCCCTTACACTTATCTTTTGCAAAATACCTTTATATGTAGTTAAGACGAAGTTAAAAATAAAATAAAGCATTTTCACAATTTTAGTTTTGAACATGAATCAATAATAATAAAAATTAAACATACATACGGAAGCAAATAAAATCAAACAAACAAATAAATAAACACACAAAGCAAATAAAGCATGGGCTGCCTCCCAAGAGCGCTTGTTTTTGTTCGAGTCACGAGCCTGACTCTACCCTTATTTAACGGAAATAGGGGAGGTTTTCCCTACACTTAGGATTAAGTGCGGGTGATAGTAGCGATACACACCAGCTCGGTAGGAGTATGCCACGTGAAAAAAGAGTGGTGGATGAATTATATGCTCAAAGGGGTGTGCTCCTTTCATCATAACCTTGCCTAGTTCACTTTGGTCAATGGGTGATTTTGAGTTTCCTCCTAAAAAGGGATCATCTTCTATCAACTTCGAGAGATTCCTAGTTGGGAATCCATCTTGACCTAATAAACCCGGTTTAAACCCATAGTGTTTCTTGTGATCAATCATGAATGGGTGATGTAAGTATGAAAGGTTATGGTTCACTCCTATGTTGTCTTCCTCACTACAAGGCTCAGAGTCTACTACCTTAATCTTAAGACTACCCGGACTATATGTTTTGATGGGTGGATCGGGACCTAATTCAATTCCTAAATTTTCATCCAAGGATGGAAGATTAGGTAACGGTTTTGGTTGAGGCTCCGGCTCATCAAAACTACGAACTTCCATAGGACTAAAAGAAAGGTTGTGATCACTAAAAGCATTCAAACCTATTTCTTCTAGTTGTGTTTGGTCCAAGGGCTCTACCTCTATTGGGGTTCCTATAGTCTCCCCAACTTCTTCCGGGTAAGTCACGGGCGGTGTGTGTGCCTCAATTGATGGTAGGACTTGTGGGGTACTTGGTGGGCTTATGTTACTTACCTCATCATTCCTTGTGTCAAGATCACCTATATCCCCATCATAGGTTTTGGTAGAATTTAAACCTAACATTTTCCCTAGTATCTCAAGTGCTTCTCTAGGCATCTCAACTTCTATATCCGAATCATAAGGATCATCCTCAATATTCTGACTGCTATATTCAAATTGCCCAAAAGATTCATCATGTGTTTCTTGAGATTCATCGTCATCGATCATAAAACCTAGGTCTTTTTGATCAATGTGATCATGCTCGGCTAGATCCTTCATCACATCAAGGTCACCTATGTGTTCGTTTTGTACTATGGCATTACATGACAACCACTTAGGTATCTCAACACTAATGTATTCATCCCCAAACAAACTTGTTTCATGATCCAGAAAATTTATATTCAATTGACTTGTACTAACGTTTGTTGGGTTGTCTACCCTATAATAATATTGGGCACAATCTTCTATGGCATCCCATGCTTCTTCAGCACTTAATTCCCTAAAGTCCCCATTGGCAAAATCCTCAATGCGCATTTGGTCATATTGGCCAACACGATAGTAAAAGGTTCGGGTTAGGGATGCTAAAGCGAAACTATGATGAGGGAATTTTTGGAGTAAATTTCTAAAACGAGTCCATGCATCATATATGGGTTCATCTCGATATTGTTTGAAATTCGAGATGTCAATAGGGTAGAATGGCCTTTGTGGTTGGTGGTATGGTGGATTCGCGTACTCCATAATGGTGAACGGAAGAGTCAATGGAAATTTCTTTTACGAACAAAGACACAAAGAAAAAGATAGACTAAAGAAAATCCTAGAAAAAGAAAATAAAAATCTCACTAGAAAGGAATCTAGCGAGTAGACCTAATAAAATAAGAATTCAACCTAAACAATAACTATTCCCCGGCAGCGGCGCCAAAAACTTGATGCGTGGTTTTGTAACCTTACAACAGGTTTTACCTCTCGAGGGATCTCAAGAGGCTTACAACCCCACCAGGCAGTGTACCTGACCGATGTAGTATAGTGTAGTGGTAAGTACGGGGGATTGATCGTTCTCCACAGGGAATAGTGTTCGTTAGGTGTGAAAGGCTACTCTAATTAGGTCTAAGGGTTGAGGAAGATTCTTTTTTATGTTTTTATATTTTTTATGAAAGCAAGTAAAATCTCGGTTTTGAAGGAGTGGGCGGAATTAGTTGCTAGTCAACTAACCCAAATAACTACAAATGCAAATAAAATAAATAACTGAAATGAAAATGTGGTGAGAAACTTATGTGTAGAGAAATGTGTTTACTTAGATTTCCTTACTCCCTAACTATCTTTTACCGGTTAATTAGTGTGTATTAGTCGCGTGGATGACGGGTGTATTCCTTAATACCATTCGTGGGGTGGCGTACTTACTTCCCCAAACTCTACAAGCTCCTACTTCACTCCTATGTCAAGCCGGCTAGGAAGCTCCTAACATGGGATCACTAGAATTCGCTTGTGCATTAAATACAACCATAAAAACCTTTAGTACGCATTTGGTTCATGTTTCTTAAGACGTTCAAGCAAGTTACCGAATAGGAAGTTAGCCAGTTTTCTTAAGCCTAACATAGATAAACAATCATCCAATACAACTAATAACACACTAACAACCAATAATCAATAGCTAGGTTTCATTAGATCTAAGCAAACACAAGATAAAATTAGCCTAACATGTTAAACAAAAGACAAGCATAAGATAGAATCAAACAACACATAGACATATTGAATGATTAATTGATAACTTATCTTTCAATGAAACATGGAAGATCTCAAGGCAAAAAGCCCTGAAAAAGTAGCTAAAATCGTCTTAGGGTTTTATCCCAAAATTCCACACACTAAGCTCTCTCTTAATGACAAAAAATTAGAAAACTATATATAGACTTTGACATCTGACGGCGTCACCTTATGGATTGTGACGCCGTCACCTCGCCGCTTTTAGGGTTCCCGGATGACCATCTTGACGCCGTCCCTCTTTAGCTCTTCCAAAATCCATTCTGGCTTATCAAGGCTTGACGCCGTCGAACCTATAACGTGACGCCGTCCCCTTATGATTTAAGCCGTGACGCCCTCGATCAAGTTAAAGCGTGACGCCGTCAGAATTTACATGCTATCTTACTGGCCCGTCATGAGTAAATTTCACATCCCACTTTTCTTGCCAAAGCATGACGCCGTCCAGAGTAAAGTCTGACGCCGTCAAGAGTAACTTTTAGCCGATTTTTGAGACTTTGCCGTTTTCTTCACTTTAATGCTCCAAAAACGTCCAAAATGCCTCCTTTTCCAGATTTCTCCTCAAAAGTACCTAAAATGACAAAAGGAACGATTTAGGGCGATATTTGATCAAATAAATACGATTTCGGGCTTAAATGACCCCTTAAAAGCGGTACACTTTTCGCCTCATCATGCTCTCAATCCAGTCTTGATTATCTGATACTTAAAATTTTTGGCTAGTTGTGCAGAACTCTCAAGAATTGATCCCCTAGTGAATTCCTCAGATGAAGGTTCTTCTTCCTCTTGCACTACATTCTTGGACACTGATTTGGCCTTCCTTGCAATACTTTTTCTTCTATTCCATGTTATGATGGGCTTCTCAACTTTTACTTCTTCCTTTGCAATATCAGATGCCTTTTCACTTACTTTTTCAACCTCAGCTACTGGTTCAGACTCTGTCACCTTTTGTCTTTTGAAACTTCTTCTTATAGAATCTTCATGGTCAATGGGTTTGTAACCCTGATCCCTTTCATATGCCCTGAGGTACATACCTTCAATCTCCTCATAAGATTTTCCTCTCATCTTCTCAAAAGTTGAGTGCATCATATTCTTTAATTAAATCTTCATATCTTTCATCTTTTCCTGCTTTGTGAGATTCTTACTGGCACTACTCTTCTTCTGAGTTTGCTTCATCTTTTTCATGAACTCTCCCAATGTTTCTGAATCCCTTCTAGCATTGATGAAGTCTGCAAGTTGTTTGGCTCACTTCTCAGTTGTCAATCCTTCAATGGCTTTTAGCTCTTCCAACTTTGCTCTTAACTCATCATCATCCTGAATCATTGACATAAGAGGATCATCAGTAGAATCTTCTTGCAACCTCCTTGCAAGTAACTCATCTTGTCTCTTTTGTTCTTCAAGCCTTTCTTTTTCAGCTTGTTCTTCTGCTTGAATCTTTGCAATCTCAGCTAAAGTTGCTTCCTCCTCTCTTTGTTGCCTTTTAGATTTCTTAGGCTTAGGAGTTTCAATCAGTATTTGCTTTCCTTCCCTTTGTGTACCAGCAAGCTGTTCTTTATTAGCAGCACTAACATGTTCAGCAGAATTATCTTGGTCAGACTTATCTCCACCAGACTTAACAGCATCACCAGAATTAACAGCAGAACTAACAACATCAGCAGGCTTAACCTGTTCACCAGACTTAAGTACATCCACCCCAGAATTTTCTTCTTCAATTATCAACTTCCTCTTTAGCTTTCTCTTCTTTCTTTGTTGAATTTTGTTAAGGGATGTGGCTAAGTTTCTGTTGCTTCCAAACCTTCTGGACTGATTTCAGCAGATTTATCTTGAGCTGGAGTTTAAAATACTTGTTCTTTATCCAAATTCCTCCCCTGTTTGGAAGAATTTTCTGATGCTTTACCCTCAACATCACTAAAAACTACCCATTTTGCTTTCATAACCCTCTCCATCTTCTTCACTCTTCTGACCAAGGTTAGTATAGAGTTGCCCATGGTTTCTTTTGCCTTTTCCAACACAACTATCCTCTGAATCAGTTTAGGAATTAGCTTTAAGGCATCATCCACAGACATTGTTTGTAGCTCCTCCTCATGAACTTGAGTTGAAACCTAGGTTTGCTGAGGAGAAGGTGGTATGGGTGTTGTAGATCTAGGTTGTGGGGTGGGTGATCTTGGTTGAGGTGTGGTTGATCTGGGTTGAGGTGTGGGTGATCTTGGGACTTCCTGGGTTGGCTCCTCATGTGTTGGTGATGGGGAGTGAGCCACTTGCACCAGACAACATAGTAGGTAATAATGGCCTATGTGCCCTAGAAAAAACCCTTTTCATGTTGGCAAAAATTTTATCCTTAAATGCCACACACAGGTAAGTCTGCAATCTGTTTTCTGTTTCAAAATTTAGCACCATTTGCAGAAAACGAGGGTACATCAAAAACTTGTGTTTGCTGTTGACATATGCTACCATGCCATCAAAAATAAGTTTTGAAAAGTTGAAAGTCCTTACAAGTGATAGACAGACCAATGCAGAAGCAATTTGCTTCCAAATTGCTTCTGCATTGGTCTGTCTGTCTGTCTGTCACTTGGAAGGACTTTCACTGAGGTGAGAAAAAGTTTTTCCAAAATGTGAATGAACCATCAGTGGGATATCCAATATTTCTCATACCCTCTAAAAGCATATTATTTGATAACATAGTTTCCCCTGAAGCATCATCCAGTTGAAGACTACTTCGAATGGATGCTTCAGTGATTGAAAACTCATGGTTATCAATGGTTGCCCTTAAATTTAGAGTCCCATCAGCAAGAGTTTCGGAGGTGGCAGTCCCCCAAAACTGTTTGACTAGGGAATCATAGATAGTGGGATTATGCATCAAGGCATAGCTGATGTGAGAACCTTTCAAGAAATCCATTATCTGCTCGAAGCCTTCACTTTTGCTTGATTATGCTTGTCACAGTATTTGAGTTGAGCCATGGATGACGATTAGAAAGTACTGGTTGAATTAGGGTTTTAACGCTAGTAATTTAAAACAGAGAGATCGTGGCCGAGAATAATAATTTTTCAAATTTAGAAGTAAATAATAGATAAATATTAAAAATGAATCAAATATTATCCATATATACCTCTTAGCACTGAAAAAATAGTAACAGCACTGTTGAAATAGGAAAATTCATTAAACTCTAGACGAGACCTAACGGTAAAAAATTAATTGCGTTTTAACACTACCAGACTTAAAAATGGTCAACCAGCATTAAGTATGACTCACCAGACTTAACTCAAAAACCAGACAAACACAGATAATAAGCATAAGCAAAGCCTCCAATGTCCATCAATCCATGCTTTTCCTGGAAAAGTTAGTCCAAAAACCAAAAAAATATACAGACATAGATTGTTGCTACCAGAATTAAGTCATATTGACTACCAGAATTAAATCTAATACTACCAGAATTAAAACTACTAAGTACTAGTTCTATTATACAAACTATACATTTAACATCCCCTTAAATGAAAATCCTTCAGAAATTAGTTTTTCTTAAGGACCCAGGCCTCTTCAAGCTTGGGTCTGCCTTGTGGATCAACATACTTAAATTTTTTATAAGAACATGATCCACTGTTGTTTTGGGATTTATGGGTGAACTCATTTTTAAATGGATCCCAAGACCAACATGCTGAGGTCTTAACAGCAGACCCCCCATTTCCCTTTACAGCATTAAAGTTTGACATTTTTGCTGTATTATGAACAATTGGTCTCCTCACAGGTGAACTTGATGTAGCAAAATGGTTTTTCTGATTGTATTTGTTCACCTGTGGTCTTTGGGCAACTGGGTGTCTGGGTCTAATTTGATTAACATACCCAGAATAAACTTTGGACTGCACAGAACTAACACTTTGCCTAACAGAATTAACATTTGTCCTACCAGTATTAACATGTGACCTAACAGAATTAACCTGTGGTCTACCAGTATTTATTTGTGTTGATCTAGAAGCAAATTGGTTAGCATGATTAATTCTGTTTGTATTATTCCATACTTGTTTAACATTCACAGTACCAGTATTAACACTCTTTTGTTTCTTAAGTTCAGCGTCTCTCATCATTCTTTTCTCATAAAAATCACAATCCTTAATTAGATGACTGAGGCTACCACAAACAAAATACCTTTTAGGAGCAAATGTGTAACTTTTCCCTTGCTCTCTTCTCATCCTATCAGATTTTGGTGACTCTTAACTTTTAACATATTTCCTAAGAGATTTTATGTGTGGAACACAACTAGGTTTAGCTGTTTTAGATTTAGGTGCAGTCACAACTGGTTCACTATTCTTAACAGATTTTGACTCAGGCATCTCTTTTGGTTCACTTTATGATTCTGATTCAGACTGCTCAGAGATATTTCCATTGGATCCTTCACTGTCATTAGATTGACAAGTAGAATATTCACTGGATTTATCATCTGAGTTGCCTGTTTGAGGTATGAAGCGAAAAGTGTACCGCTTTTAAGGGGTCATTTAAGCCCTAAATCGTATTTATTTGATCAAATATCGCCTAAATCGTTCCTTTTGTCATTTTAGGTACTTTTGAGGAGAAATCTGGAAAAGAAGGCATTTTGGACATTTTTGGAGCATAAAAGTGAAGAAAACGGCAAAGTCTCAAAAATCGGCTGAAAGTTACCTTTGACGGCGTCAGATTTAACCCTGGACGGCGTCATGGCTTGGCAAAAGTGGTGGATGTGAAATTTACTCATGATAAGCCAGAGAAATTTGCATGGGAATTCTGACGGCGTCACGCTTTAATCTAATCAAGGTCGTCACGGCTTAATTTAAAGAGGGACGGCGTCACCCCTAATCCTGACGGCGTCAAGCCTTGATAAGCCAGAACGGATTTTGGAGAGCTAAAGAGGGACGGCGTCAAGAAGGTCATCCGGGAACCCTAAAAGCGGCGAGGTGACGGCGTCACACTCCATAACGTGACGCCGTCAGATATGAAAGTCTATATATAGTTTTCTAATTTTTTGTCATTAGGGTGGAACTTATTGAGGAACTTTGTGTGAAAACCCTAAGACGAATTGGGCATCTTTTTCAAGGCTTTTTGCCTTGAGATCTTCCATGTTACATTGAAGATAAGTTATCAATTAATCATTCAATATGTCTATGTGTTGTTTGATTCTATCTTGTTCTTGTCTTTTGTTTAACATGTTAGGCTAGATTTATCTTGTGTTTGCTTAGATCTAATGAAACCTAGCTATTGATTATTGGTTATTAGTGTGTTATTAGTTGTATTGGATGATTGTTTATCTATGTTAGGCTTAAGAAAACTGGATAACTTCCTATTCGGTAACTTGCTTGAACGTTTTAAGAAACATGAACCAATGCGTACTAAGGTTTTTATGGTTGTATTTAATGCACAAGCGAATTCTAGTGATCCCATGTTAGGAGCTTCCTAGCCGGCTCGACATAGGAGTGAAGTAGGAGCTTGTAGAGTTGGGGAAGTACGTACGCCACCCCACGATTGGTATTAAGGAATACACCCGTCATCCACGTGACTAATGCACACTAATTAACCGGTAAAAGATAGTTAGGGAGTAAGGAAATCTAAGTAAACACATTCCTCTCCATATAAGTTTTCACCAACATTTTCATTTTCTGTCATTTTATTTTATTTGCATTCGTAGTTATTTGGGTTAGTTGACTAGCAACTAATTCCGCCCTCTCCTTAAAACCCGAGATTTTACTTGCTTTCATAAAAAAATATAAAAACATAAAAAAGAATCTTCTCTCACCCTTAGACCTATTAGAGTAGTTTTTCATACCTAACGAACACTATTCCCTGTGGAGAACGATCAATCCCCCGTACTTACCACTACACTATACTACATCGGTCAGGTACACTGCCTGGTGGGGTTGTAAGCCTCTTGAGATCCCTTGAGAGGTAAAACCTGTTGTAAGGTTGCAAAACCACGCATCAAGTTTTTGGCGCCGTTGCCGGGGAATAGTTATTGTTTAGGTTGAATTTTTATTTTATAGGTCTACTCATTAGATTCCTTTCTAGTGAGATTTTTATTTTATTTTTCTAGGTTTTCTTTAGTCTATCTATTTTCTTCGTTTCTTTGTTCGTAACCATTACCATTCGACATCATGGAAGATGGTAATATCCTTAATCCCAACAATCCACCACCACAACAACCACCACCTCCTAGAGCCCGTACTTTAGGAGAGTATTCCCGTCCTAGCCACCATGGCTATCGAAACACCATTGAGCTCACTCAAGGAGCCAATGTCACTCCCTTGCGATCCGACACCATCCGGTTGGTGCAAAGCGGATGCGCATTCCATGGACTTCGTTCTGAAGATCCTAATCAACATCTCAAGGACTTTCTAAAAATCTTTGATTCTATAGACCTTGATGTTGCCACTCGAGAGACGACCCGACTGCGTCTCTTTCAATTCTCTCTGCGGGACCAAGCTAGTCAATGGCTAGAGCGTCAACCCGCAGGATCCATCACCTCTTGGGATGATCTCACCACTCGTTTCCTTGCTCAGTTTTTCCCACCGGGAAGAACTACCAAGCTAAGGAATGATATCTTGATGTTCCAACAACGTCAAGGCGAAACCCTCTACGAGGCATGGACTCGATTCAAGGACTTACTCCAAAAAGTCCCTTACCATGGCTTAGAACTTTGGCTCCAAGTCCAAATCTTCTATGACCATGTCAATCTTTCCACGAGGCAAACCATTGACCAATCGGCCGGTGGCAAGCTACGTGATCTAAGTGCGGAACAATCATGGGCTCTCCTAGAGGATCTTGCTCTTTATGACAATGAAAGTTGGAGTGATCCCCGTGATTTGAATAAAACGGTCAAGGCAATATCTTTGCCTTCGAACAATTCAAGCACTCCCGACCGTAGGATCATAGAACTTGAAGACCAAGTCAAGTTTCTCATGAAATCCTACAAGGCTCCTAAACCTTCAAGCCAAGTGAACAAAATCACTTCTTCATGTGAATTATGTAGTGGTCCGCACGACACTCGTGATTGCATGGAACTCCCCGAACAAGCTTTTGCGGATTACGCATCCTCGCGTACCGACGGAGCGGGAGACAAGTGGTACACTTTCAAACCCGAGCCAAACTCCTATGGTGATTCATATAACCCCTCATGGAAAAATCACCCGAACCTTAGGTGGAAACAAAACCAAAACGCACAACAAACCAATTCTTCCAACCCACCTAATCGTTTCCAATCAAGCGGTTCCAACTCGAACCGTACTTTCAACAATCCTTCCGGCGATGGTAGTACCAATAACTTTGAAGGATTGATGTCCCAATTTATGGCATCTCAAGAAGCTCGTTTGGCCAAGTTTGAAGCCGATTTCAAACAAAAACAAAGCGAGATGACCAATAAGATTGACACTTTGTTGAAAGCCCTCAATGACCGAGAAATGGGAGCACTCCCTAGCAACACGGTCAAGAACCCGAAACTAAACGTCAACGCCATCTCGTCGGTTTCGTCTCCTAGTTCTTGTCCACAATATTATTCGGTCAATTCCATAAGCACGTGTTTCAAACAAACCCAAGTCGTTCCAAATGACCAAGAAGTTACGACATCCAAATTGGTCAACAACATAGTTGAAACACCTCCCACTCAAAACCTTGACGAAGAATTCAAGGAGCTCCACCTTGAAGGTCCGGTTGTTGATGTGTTGGATGAGAAGAAGCTCAAGTTAGGCGAAAAAGGGACCGCCTTCGTTCAAAACAAGCTACCTAAGAAATTAGATGATCCGGGCTTATTTGTTCTACCTTGCAAGATCGGTAATTCGGAGGCCTATGACACATTAGCCGATCTTGGATCAAGCCTTAACCTACTTCCGTTACCTCTCTACACCTCTCTAAAACTGGGAAAACTTGAAGAAACCGAGGTGATAATAGGTTTAGCGGATGGGAGTGTTGCTTACCCGGTTGGAGTAGTTAAGGACGTGTTAGTACACATTGGAAAACTAACCATTTTAGCCGATTTCCACGTCCTTGATATGGTTAGCGACCCTACATGCCCCTTGTTGATAGGTAGAGGATTTTTAGCGACCGCTAGTGCTATGATTGATTGTAAGGAATCTAAGATAGCGGTAGGAGAAGGAGATACTTGGTCAGTCTATGATGTGAAGAAACACGCCTATGATACTAGTGAGGAACCAACACCACATTGGTTAGAATTAAATAGGAGACCATCTAGATATGGACCTTGGATCGATAGAGACTTCATAGGACCCCAACGCCCATTTTACCTAGAAGAGGACTTTGTTAACCGAACACATACGGTAGAGCAACTCTTGGCTAGGGACATCGAATTGGATCCGTTTGAAGACCCTCTAGTTTTTAGGAGGATGATCGATTTCCTAGGAGTTTTACCAATTAACCTAGGAATAAATAAGTGGACTCGTGAGGACGATGATCATAAGTGGGATTGGGACAAACCACCCAAAGATGGAGATGGGTCATGGCATATTAAGATGACATTGTATGACCCAGATGGAGAGAAGTTTGAAAAGATATATCATACTAAGCGGACCAATAGAAAACTTCAATCCAAGCTTAACCCTAAAGACGTCCTCGATGACGAGCTTACTTACATAGGGTAGCGTGACTTTGAGTCTAGCTACAAGACTCGTTAATAAAGAAAAGCGCTTCTTGGGAGGCAACCCAAGCTTTATTTGTTTTGTGTGTTTATCTATTTGTTTGTTTGATTTTATTTGTCTCCGTATGTGTGTTTAAATTTTATTATTATTGATTCATGTTCAAAACTAATTTGTGAAAATGCTTTATTTTGTTTTTAACTTCGTCTTAACTACATATAAAGGTATTTTGCAAAAGTTAAGTGTAAGGGAAATCCAAATCGGTTTATTAGAACACAAATAAACATGAATCATAATAATAATAAATGAACATACATATTAGTATTTGTTTGAGTCAAATGCTTGTATCGAGTCATAATGATGTTTTGCAGGAATTCCAGGAAGTAAGGCGTAGGTTTTTCCAAAAATTTTCCGGAAACGTAACATGAGAATTCTGTCAGATCATTTCTGACGGCGTCAGGTTTAATTTTCTGAAAATTTTTGAAAGTTTTGTTTTCATAAAAAGTTTTTATTAAATCTATAACTTATAATCTCCAGGAATCTGCAAAATTATCATTCCACAAGCATTATATCCTTATATATAGAGTTTATCCCGCCGATGTTATGCAGGTTTTCGTGTTTGTTTTCTCAGGTTTAACAGGTTATTTTGGACAAGGAAATGTTTTTGATCAAGCTTTTGGCGATGCATTAGTCATGGAGCTTCAACATTTTCTTGGAAGAAGATGTAACCGTGTTATTTCATTATCCACCAAACGAATCAGGGGAGTATTTGATTTCATTCTTTTACTTTTTTTTCTTTTACATCTTGTTATTTGAACATTGGGGACAATGTTCATCTTAAGTGTAAGGGGGGGTAAAAGTACGATTAGAGAATACAATTGCACTTGATTTTTGTTTGTTTAATGGTAGATGTGTAATAAAACTGAGATAAATACCTGTTAGGGTAATTTTAGGGCCAAATTTAAAATTTTTTACAACATATAGGAGTGAAACTTTGATCTTAATGAGCGTCTCACGGATAGGAGTTATATGACTAGCACAAAAACCGTACCACTAAAAAAATTTTCCACCCCAAATATGTGAGGTTCGCCCCTAGAATTGGTAGGAAAAGCATTTATGCTATGATGTGTGTACCGGTAGCACTTAGATTCTAGAACTTGCGTTAGGACCATTCCGAGGCCACAAGTGAGACTACATTCGTGTAGTTAGATTTACTACATGATAAGAGGCATTAGGATAAACCCATTGTTTTACACCTGTGTTTTTTGTTATAATTACATTGGCTACATTGGTCAAGTAATTCTCCCACACCCTTTGCGATGTACTCATTTTTAGTACACGATACCCCTAGTACACCCCTCAGAGCCTATCTTTTCGTTTCGACCTTTAAGCATTTTACTTAAAGGAAGAATTTGTTTACACCCCACTTAAATGTACACCCAAATCGCCTTAGCCCACCTTGTATGCACTCATTTTTAGTGCATTATTGTGACAACATTTGTTTAAACCCCAAGTTAATTATCTAATTGATTACATGGTTGCTAAGTCGAGTCATATCCTTGTACATATTGTTTTGGGATGATTGGGACTCATGGGTAAAGTACTAGTGTAATGGAGTAATGGGGAAGAACATCATTTATTACCCCCATATGTGCTAAATATTTTAAAAGTACTCCAAGTGTTTTGATTATCTTAATTCGAGTCATTAGAATAGTTATTTGTAAAGTTATGTAAAAGTTCAAGTGTAAGGGGAATGCAATGCCCCTATGATGTATTATTTTGGATGGTAGGGTAAGAATGTATGCAAAAAAAAAAAAAAAAAAAAATCAAGAAAAATACAAAAAAATGAGAAAAAGAAAAGTAGAAAAATCATACGGACTACCATCCCGTTTCATTTTATGTTTATTTTATGTTTTTGTTATTTTGCTTTTAGTTTAAGATCGAGTCGAGTCTTGGCTTAGCAACATTGTATAGTACATGTAATTAATCAAGATCTTTAACTCGTCACCAGTAAAATATCCCTTATCCAACAAATCCGTGCTTATCATATCCCTACACCTAACGTTATAACCCATTTAAAAGCCCTCTTTGATAGTTTATCTTAGGTGCTTACGCCTAGTGGAGGAGGTTTTCGATCCTTTCCCAAGCCTATGGTAATCTATTTGCTATGACAGGTAGTGAGAGATATTATCCGTTTTCATTTATGAGATTTATTTTGATGACACTTGAGAGATGTGAGTATCCAAACACTACTTGTGAGGTGCTAGTTTGTAATCTCCGTGCTTATTATGATTGAAGTGGAACGATTATTTGTTGTAATTACTTTTATGTTAGCGTTAAATGACCCCTAACTTGTATTTTGATTAGAATAAAAGCGCATTTGCTTGAGGACAAGCAAATCTCAAGTGTAAGGGTATTTGATGAAGCGAAAAGTGTACCGCTTTTAAGGGGTCATTTAAGCCCTAAATCGTATTTATTTGATCAAATATCGCCCTAAATCGTTCCTTTTGTCATTTTAGGTACTTTTGAGGAGAAATCTGGAAAAGAAGGCATTTTGGACGTTTTTGGAGCATAAAAGTGAAGAAAACGGCAAAGTCTCAAAAATCGGCTGAAAGTTACCTTTGACGGCGTCAGATTTAACCCTGGACGGCGTCATGGCTTGGCAAAAGTGGTGGATGTGAAATTTACTCATGATAAGCCAGAGAAATTTGCATGGGAATTCTGACGGCGTCACGCTTTAATCTAATCAAGGTCGTCACGGCTTAATTTAAAGAGGGACGGCGTCACCCCTAATCCTGACGGCGTCAAGCCTTGATAAGCCAGAACGGATTTTGGAGAGCTAAAGAGGGACGGCGTCAAGAAGGTCATCCGGGAACCCTAAAAGCGGCGAGGTGACGGCGTCACACTCCATAACGTGACGCCGTCAGATATGAAAGTCTATATATAGTTTTCTAATTTTTTGTCATTAGGGTGGAACTTATTGAGGAACTTTGTGTGAAAACCCTAAGACGAATTGGGCATCTTTTTCAAGGCTTTTTGCCTTGAGATCTTCCATGTTATATTGAAGATAAGTTATCAATTAATCATTCAATATGTCTATGTGTTGTTTGATTCTATCTTGTTCTTGTCTTTTGTTTAACATGTTAGGCTAGATTTATCTTGTGTTTGCTTAGATCCAATGAAACCTAGCTATTGATTATTGGTTATTAGTGTGTTATTAGTTGTATTGGATGATTGTTTATCTATGTTAGGCTTAAGAAAACTGGCTAACTTCCTATTCGGTAACTTGCTTGAACGTCTTAAGAAACATGAACCAATGCGTACTAAGGTTTTTATGGTTGTATTTAATGCACAAGCGAATTCTAGTGATCCCATGTTAGGAGCTTCCTAGCCGGCTCGACATAGGAGTGAAGTAGGAGCTTGTAGAGTTGGGGAAGTACGTACGCCACCCCACGATTGGTATTAAGGAATACACCCGTCATCCACGCGACTAATGCACACTAATTAACCGGTAAAAGATAGTTAGGGAGTAAGGAAATCTAAGTAAACACATTCCTCTCCATATAAGTTTTCACCAACATTTTCATTTTCTGTCATTTTATTTTATTTGCATTCGTAGTTATTTGGGTTAGTTGACTAGCAACTAATTCCGCCCTCTCCTTAAAACCCGAGATTTTACTTGCTTTCATAAAAAAATATAAAAACATAAAAAAGAATCTTCTCTCACCCTTAGACCTATTAGAGTAGTTTTTCATACTTAACGAACACTATTCCCTGTGGAGAACGATCAATCCCCCGTACTTACCACTACACTATACTACATCGGTCAGGTACACTGCCTGGTGGGGTTGTAAGCCTCTTGAGATCCCTTGAGAGGTAAAACCTGTTGTAAGGTTGCAAAACCACGCATCACTGTTTCAGGTATGTATTTGTGGACCCTTTTTACCATACACAAACAAAGAATCATCAAGCTCTTCCTTTTGTTGAGGAGTGTAATCTCCGTTTAATGGAGGTGGAACTCCTTTGAAATTGTCAGTTTTAATGAACCTATTGTATACTGGTTTGTTAACAAAATCATCATCTCTACAAACGAACAATGTTCTCTCCATTTCTTCCTCATAGCTCAAAATTTCACTATCTGACTTAATCTCATATCCTAAGCCAATTTTACAGGTTGAGCTCATATGAGAATCTACTAGTCTATCCAGATTTTTAGCAGACTTAGTCTATTTATCTACCTTTTTTCTGCAAATCATCCCTATCCTTAACAACTTTCATGCCGATTCTCTTGTATTTTTTTAAGTTTTTCATCTTTCTCATAAATTTCATTGGCTTGAAAGGTGAGTTTTTCATTTAAGCTAGATTGCTGTTTTTGATAGGTTACAGCTTGAGCTTCTAGAGTTTTAATAGCATTAGTATAAGCAAGTATTTGGGCTTCCTGATCACCTAATTGTTTTAATTGCTCATCACACAGAGTTTTAAGATTATTGTATGAATCAATGCATATTTTAGAGCACAAAGATACCTCAGTATTGGAACCAATGGCCATAAATGCATGATTTGGCTCGTCTTCTTCCTCTGTGTGATATTCCCAATTCACAGCACTAGCTTCCAAAGTCAACATGCTCATCTGATTCTTCTCCAACTTGTCATCTTCTTGAGAGTCAGAGTCCTTCTTCTTTTTCCCATCAACAGTCATCTTTGTTTTGTATTCACTAGCAAAGTGACAATAGTTGTGACACCTATAGCATTCCACAGTCTTCTTATTGAACCCAACTGGTGTCTACCCATCAAATCTAATGTTCCTCCCAGTCTGCTTGTAGAACTTCTTCACTCTAAGGGAAATCATTTCTATCTGCCACTTAATATCCATCTTTTCAAGTTCTACATCATTGATTTGTTCAAGATCATCACTAATGAGGTCCTTCTCTTCTGACCTCTTAGCAAAGAGTGAGTAGACAACTTCATCAGCAAATCCTGCAGGAACTTCTCTTTCTCTCATGCTGCTTGAAGAAGTTTCATAGCCACCAGAACTAAAACCACCAGACTTAACCTTGCTAGTACTGCCCTTGCTCATATCCTTTCTCCAAACCCTCAGAACTTGTTACACTAAATGCTTCAAACTGTTGTTTAAGAACAGCTTTCTGCATCTTCTTGGAGTTAGCATTCCCTCCAAACCTTGTTCTGATAGCTTCCCAAATCTCCTTGGCATCATCCATGCCATGAAACCTTCTTATGTGCTCCTTGGGAAGTGACATCAGCAAGATGGTTCTTGCCTTTCTCTCCTTTTCCACAACATGTATCTCTGAAGCAGATACCGGTGGAAGCACCCTAACAACTCCATCCTTACCAACCGAAACCCTCTTCTTTGAATTCCCATTATGTATTACCTTCCAGACCTCATTGTCACTATATTCAAGATAGTGCTCCATCTCCATAGCCCAGATGTCATACTCCTCCTTCTTCAGGATTGGGAGTTTGATGTTAGATATGGTGGTTGTAGCAGGGATGTTTTGTTGTTGTGGTTTGGATGTGCCAGCTTCTGATGTATTATCTTCATGGTTTGAGACATCATCATCACTGAGATGGTTTGAGAATTCATCAGCCTTAACAGACATTGTGCAGGGTTTATTTGAGTGAATATGTGTTTGTGGTTTTTGTGTTTCTTCGAACTCAGAGTCCCTCTATAGGCTCTGATACCACTTGTAGGTCCACGATTTATAGATCTAAGTAGCCTTTGTTACTTAATAGACAACTTTAATAAATCCAAATTGATCTATGTGAGAAACTATTAACTATTTGTTAATCGTTAATGCGGAATCTTAACAATAACAATGAAGAACACAGTTAACTAACTTCGTAATTCTATTAATCTTTTAATCACAATGTCGTACAAACTATTAAGCCATAGGGTTCCTTTTATACACCAAGGAAACCCTAAAGATACAAAACGTGTGAAAGGATAAACGTATCTTCTAATAAGATAACTAATTCATCCGTATCCTTTCCTAACTTATAGCTAACTAACTTTACTATAAATCATAAACAGACTTAACTAAACACTGTCGACTAGACTTAACTATGCAACTATGTCTACCAGACTTAACAATGTACTGGCAGACTTAACTATGACTTGACTATAACTAACAGACTTAACTAAGTACTCAAGCAGACTTAAGTCTGTTCTTGTGATAATTCCCAACACCAGCCACTTTTCTCCCTTTCTTTCTTTCTTTCTTTTTTTCTTTCTTCTTTAATCCAAACCACGAACATAAATCCACGAAAATCACAACCCTCTTATTCTTGTTCTTCAAACACACGAATCACAACCCTCTAATTCCTGTTCTCGTTTGGATCTTCAAAGAAAAAAAAAATGATGCGAGGAGCTAAGCTTCTAATACATTAATGGTGGGTTTTGTTTTAACTCGTTAGATCTCAATTGTGACTTCAAGATCTTGATATAAGGTCTCGGGTAGGTTTAATTTTGTTTTTCGGTTTTGATTTTGTTATTTTCGAATCAAAGAGAGATTATAACATAGTTGTTAAAAATCTTATATTTCTTTTTCGGATATAAAAAGAAGCTAAGCTTCAAAAGATGGATTGATGATGATGTACTTCTCTTCGTGTTTTGATCTTAAAAGGTCTAAGATGTTGTTGTTATACACGAAAGAGAAGAAAAAACTGAAATATTTTATTATTATTTGTTGGTTTCGAATCGTGGCTGTGTTTGGAGATGAGATTTTTTGATGTAGTTGATGTTGTTATTGATTGTGTTCGAGTGGTGAGATGGGTTTAGGATAGTCTTGGATTTGTTGATGTTGTCGATTTGGAAAAAAGTATCGTTTTTTTCCTTTTCGTTTTG
The DNA here is from genome assembly GCA_021014915.2 of Artemisia tridentata subsp. tridentata. Taxonomy (NCBI): domain Eukaryota; kingdom Viridiplantae; phylum Streptophyta; class Magnoliopsida; order Asterales; family Asteraceae; genus Artemisia; species Artemisia tridentata. The sequence continues at coordinate 39,429,155 of CP139509.1, read as the reverse complement.
GTTTAGGATTATCGCGTTTATAACATTTGATGGATGAAGTTTCATCACGATATATGCGCAGTGAAAAAAATGAGCTATTTATAATGACACTATATGTAACTATCTTAGAGATATTAAAAGAAACTTTAAATGTTATTTTAATTATAATCAATGTAGTTAATTACAAAAGCAAATCAACCAACTTTGTACATCTTTCATTTTAAGGTGGTGTTTCTTTTTTTTCCTGTTTCTAGTTAGGTCCTGTGTGGATATATGTGTACTGTTTCTAGTTAGGTCCTGTGTGGATATATGTTGTTTCTTTTTTATGCTTAATTGACCATCTTAATACGAGTTTTTTCCCGAACTAGTGTAGGTGGAAAAAAATTTATAAAAATTCGAAAAATTTATGAAAATTCGAAAAAATTTATAAAAATTTTAAAAAAATTCGAAAATTTATAAAAATTCAAAAAATTTATAAAAATTCGAAAAAACTTATTAAAATTTTTAAAAAATTCAAAAAATTTATAAAAATTTATAATTTTTTTAAAATTCAAAAAATTTGTAAAAATTTATAATTTTTTAAAAATTATAAAAATTCAAAAAATTCGAAAATTTTATAAAAAATTATAAAATTTTTAAAAAATTCAAAAAATTTATAAAAATTTATAATTTTTTAAAAATTCAAAAAATTTGTAAAAATTTATAATTTTTTAAAAATTCAAAAAAAATTATAAAAATTCGAAAAAAAATTTAATAAATTCAAATTTTTTATAAGTTTTTTTGAATTTTTATAAAATTTTTGAATTTTTTGAATTTTTATAAATTTTTTGAATTTTTATAAATTTTTTATAAAATTTTCGATTTTTTTGATTTTTTATCAATTTTTCGAATTTTTATAAATTTTTTTGAATTTTTATAAATTTTTTGAATTTTTATAATTTTTTTCAATTTTTATGAATTTTTTGAATTTTTATAATTTTTTTATAAAATTTTCGAATTTTTTGATTTTTTATCAATTTTTCGAATTTTTATAATTTTTTTTGAATTTTTATAAATTTTTTGAATTTTTATAAATTTTTTCAATTTTTATAAATTTTTTGAATTTTTATAAATTTTTTATAAAATTTTCGAATTTTTTGATTTTTTATCAATTTTTCGAATTTTTATAAATTTTTTTGAATTTTTATAAATTTTTTGAATTTTTATAAATTTTTTCGAATTTTCATAAATTTTTCGAATTTTTATAAATTTTTCGAATTTTTAAATTTTTTTTGAATTTTTATAAATTTTTTCGAAGTTTTCTAAATTTTTCGAATTTATTTTTTCCACCTACACTAGTTCGGGAAAAAAATCGTATTAAGACGTCCTGAATAGAAACAGTATCAAATTTTGCCCCCTTCCACATTAAGGATTCTCTTTTGCAATAAGTTAAAAAGAAACACCAAAGTTTCCTGTTTCCAGCCAGTTTTGTTACCAAACAGGACATTAAGTTGAAAGTAAACGGCCCCTAAATGCCTCTTTTTGTATGTACTAGACAAAAACTCAATTTCTTCATCCCCTCATATTATTGCATTTAATCTCAATTTTTTTTTTTAATTTTATAGATAAAAATGAAGTCATTAAAACTCCGCCTGAAGCAGGTTGTACAGTACTATTTTTTGTGCACATTCACTCTTTCACATTAAATTAAGTCATTCAATCTTTATACAGTATAGATTTAAAGCCTTTTGAAATAGGAGATATTAAACAAACTTAATCATCCGTGAGACAACAAAACTCCATAATCAAATCTACCTCCAATATCACCTTAATGATTTTCAGTCTCCGTTTGATAGACTTAGAGCTTCCCTAGCGACATTTTTTATGAGTTATAAATAGAAATTTTGTTTGAACTATGCAATAAATGGTGACATTTGATATCTGGATGCATGTTTGAATAACTGTAATAGTAAAAACTTATTTTTACAATTATTACTACGTATTAAAAGTACATATTTTGTTAAATTAATTCTTAGAATACTATGCTCACCTAAAAAATTGCAAATGTGTTTTAGAGAAAATGAGAGATAATAACTAATTCATGATGATTTTATTTGGACATTACATTAACCATTTAACAAAAAGATGAAAAGTTAGTTACTCCTTCCATCTCAAAATATGTGTACAATTTGACTTTTTGAAGTCTTTTTTGTTCAACTATTCGTATATATTTTTATTTGTGTTATATAATACTTGATGAAAGTTATACAAATGAAAATACATTTAAAACCCAATTCATTCATATATTTTGCATCAAATATTGTATAACACAAATAAAAGTATTTATGGTCAAAGTTGAATAACAAATACTTCAAAAAGTCAAACTGAACACTTGTTTTGAGACGGATGTAGTATTAATTATAGCGCTAAAGGTTGTTAATAACAAAAACTCAAAAAGAAATTTTTAGTAAATTTGAAGCCTGTTTTCACGGATCTAACTCAGATGGTTTAGGAGAGAAAGACTTTGCAAGCAAATAATCACATTTTATAGTGGCCGGACACTCTTATTCGGGATGTGAGTTCTTGTGACGGGGCGTACGAGTCTGGCCAGTATTGCCAATTATTGAGGTTTTGCAAAAGTTAGCACCTTATATAATATAATGTTACAAAAAGTATTTCAACAAAACGACAGTTAAATTTACTCATAACATAAATCATTGCGTAAGATTGTTAAAAGATATATGGTTAATGTCATAATTATAAATTCTAATGGTTTCTTGCTTCATTCTTGCTGCCAAGTTTGAACATGTATATAACATGATTAAATTTAGACATTAAAAGCGCATCTAGTGTAGTGGTATCATAGTACCCTCCCACGGTACTGACCGGGGTTCGATTCCCCGGATGCCCATTGATCTCTTTTATTTTTTAATGAATATAAACAAATCCAATATAACAAAGAAATATTAAAGAAAATTAATTCAAACAAAAGTACATGTACGAAGTTTTGGGACCGGGTGTATTTATAAAAGATTGTTGTTTTTTGATCCACTTAGGTGTCGTTACTGTAGATATTACTCTAAAAGATAATTCAACGGTCATCTTTTCCTTTTTCATTTCCTTGAAATAGTTTCGTTATGCATATATGAATAGTAGCCGTTAAGCGACGGTCACATTTTTACTTAATGAACTTAAACAATTTCCAAGGAAACAAATAAATTAAAAAAAATTAAATAAAAATAGATTTTAGTGATACATTAAAAGATAATTCAGCGGGCACATTTTTACCTTTTTTCCCATGAAATAGTTCCGTTATGCATATATGAATAGTAGCCGTTAAGCAACGGTCACATTTTTTACTTAATGAACTTAAACAAGAAACAAAGAAATATGAAAATAGATATTGCTGGTATATTAAAAGATAATTCAACGGTCAAATTTTTTCTTTTTTTCCATGAAATAGTTCCGTTATGCATGTATGAATAGTAGCCGTTAAGCAATGGTCAATACATCTAAATTCCTTATAAATTTAATCATCTTTTATGTATATCTTTCACATTTAGTGTTACAAATATTACTCATACACTGAAAACTTATTCAACTGTCATATTTTTACTTCTTATTTGAAACAGTTCCGATTTTCATATTTACAAATTAGCCGTTAAGTAACGGTCACATTTTCCAAATCCTTTATAAATTTGATTATCTTTCATAATTTTATTAATTATTGTTACCCGCTTGGTACTTTCGATCACTTACATTTCAATAATCTAATTAGCGTTAATGATCTTGTCTTTCGCTGGACATTTCTGTCTCCACAAATTTAAACCTCCTGATATTTGTTATATAAATAATCATGTTGTTAGCAATCATTTGATGGCACAAAAAGTTTCTAAAGAAATTGGTAAGCATAAGCGATATCCTCATCATTAACCCCCAATAGACTGTCATTGTGAAGGTTCTCCGTTCTCTGAATTAAACAGTATGGCCCCACTGTATGAAAAGGAGTATACAGCTACGATACTTACTCAAGTCAGAAACTATTTGCTTGAGAACTCTCGACATGCATGCCAAAATCATCACGGATTTACCTCAGGTATTTTACGTGACGTAATCTATGTATTTACCCCTATATTCTTGCTCATCACTCCCTTGTTTCTTTCGGAATAGTTACATTATATTGTAGTACATACATCCAAATACAATTGTTCTTTTAGGATGGTTACATTATATTGTAGTGAACAATTATTATTTATTTAATGAAGGTACAACCAAACAGATCATGGGAGCAGGTGAACACCGAGACCATGGCTAAGAAGGTTCCCAAGTTGAATGAACAAAGAAGACAGTGAGAGTCTTAAGCGAAAGGGAAAAGAAGGAAGGTGGCAAACATATAATTGAAAGATCAAGCTGGGGGCCAATCAAGTTTGTTGACACTCACTCATAGAATGAATGCTGCATGAGAAATATGAATTTTTGGACCGAGAAGAACTGGGACTCAATTAGTAGTATGGACAATGATGGATATGTATCTGTTAGTAGTTGGTATAGCTAAATAATCTTTGTGGCTCCCTTATGATCTATTGTTAACTCTCTATATTTGAACAAATGTAAATTTTATTAAATAAATGTAATTTCAGTGGGAGCATCTCACACGCTAGATCACATGAAGATCTGCCACTTGACGTGACTATGCACTCGATGACCAGTTGACGTGACTATGCGCTCTGATTGATGCGCTTAAGTGTGAGATTTTTAAGAATGACAACTAGACTATATTAAACGATACATATCACTTATGATAAGCCTAACTAGTTATATATGCCAGTTGCTAAACATTGGAACCAACTTATTAAAAATGATCTGCATAGACTAATATAATTAATAAAAATCCTTTGAATGTGTCCTTAATCATAACTGTAATCCGGGGTTTGATGTAAGTAGGTTTACTTGTTGACAAGACAATTGGATGTAATCATGTAAATATGTTGTTCACACTTGACACGTTATAGCATGGTTTAAAGTTCGTCTAGTAGTTAAAGGTTACACATAAGAGCATTACTGGTATACTTTTCTAGATATCATACGCAATTCTATTCATGGCTACCTTCAAAAGGTGTATAACTATATGGTACAAGAAGGTATTATTGCATCATCATTCATCAGATATAAGGTTACAGGATTGGTTCCAATTAACTAAAGAATGTGGTACAAGAACTTAGAAAAGAAAAGAAAAAAACCAACTCGAATATTGCCATGGAAAGCAGGGGACAAAACCATTAACTTCAGATTCAACCATTTCCCCAGCTTCAATCTCGTTCAACCCATAAACACGTGCAATCCCATTTCCAACTACTTTATTCTTACAGTTCAAACAAAGCGCTTAAACTTCTAAAAATGATACAAACCTGAAAGCAGTTTTCTAAATTGCATAACTTGTCGACTTTCCTGGAAGAATGTCCATGAAAGAGAAATCATGATGAGGGGGGGGGGCTGCAATAGTGCACGAGAAAGATATCAACCAAGAAGCCACTCTTTTGATAAGATGATTTTTTCTTCTTCTAAATGTAAGGGTTATTTGCATAAAATACCACGTACCATAGTTTTTCATTTGTCCAAGTTTAATCATTTAAAGATTATCAAAAGACAGTTGTGTCACATTTGGGTCATTTTATGGGCCGTATTCTTAACAGTTTAAGATAAAATTTATTATTATATACAAGTCTAACAGTATTTCACATCAGTTTAGGATATCATATTAAAAGTATCATTTTTGACAAGTCAGTTTTTTGGGCTACAAAATTAACCCATACAGGACACAGTCATCTTTTAATGACTATCGTGTGCAAATATTGGTATGACTTTAAAAAGCACAAATGAGAGAAAGTCAATATTACTGATACATTAAAAGATAATTCAACTGTCACATTTTTACTTTTTCTTGAAATAGTTCCATCATGTATATTTGAAAAGTAGCCGTTAAGCAACGGTCAAAACATCAAAATTCTTTATACAAACAAAACAAATATTATAATATTATTGCTACACTGAAAACTTATTCAACGGTCACATTTTTACCTTTTATTTGAAACAGTTCCGATTTTCATATTCAAAAAGTAGCCGTTAAGTAACGGTCATACTATCCAGATTCTTTATAAATTTGACTATCTTGATGCCATTTTGTTATCCTATTGTTACATATCTTTCATAATTTTATTAGTTATTGTTACGCGTTTGGTACTTTCAGTCACTTACATTTCACAAATCTAATTAGCGTTTCATCGGAATGATGTTGTCTTTCGCTGGACATTTCTGTCTCCACAATTTTAAACCTCCAGATATATGTTATACAAATAATCATGTTGATAGCAATCATCTGATGGCACACAAAGTTTCTAAAGAAATTGGTGAGCATAAGAGATATTCTCATCGCTATGCCCCGATAGACTCATGTGACCGTTCTCCATACCTACTCAAGTCAGAAACTATCTGCTTGAGAACTCTCGACATGCCAAATTCATCATGGATTTACCTCAGGTATTTTACGTGACGTAATCTATGTATTTACCCTTATATTCTTGCTCATCTCTCCTTTGTTCCTCTTGGAATAGTTACATTATATTGTATTAAATACATCCAAAATTCCAGATTGAGGTAGTACCTTTTCACAGGGGTGGCAATTTGAGTCAGTTGGCGGGTTTGGGTTGAGAGGTTGGCGGGTCCGAAAACCCCAACCCGAACCCTAACATGTTTACACATAATCCGAACCTGACCCATTTAACCCATATATATACTTGGGTTGGCGGATTACAGAGGTTACACGTGCTGAATAGGTTAAACTGGTTTCGGGTAGTCGTATTTGACCCATTTTATAAACAAAACTTGGCACATTACATGAGTTAAACATGTTAAATGGGTTTTCGGGTCGACCCATTTAACCTATTTAACCCGTATAATAAAATATAGATAATTTTTATTTTAAGAAAAAATATTAAACGGGTTAGCGGATAGACCCGCTTAATTTATTCTCAACCTGAACCTGACCTATTTAATAAACGGGTTAGACGGGTCGACCCAAACCCGACCCAAAATCTATTTAGACTCAACCCGAACCTATTAATTTTCGTGTCGGTTTCAGGTCGGGTATCATGTCAGGTCAGAAATTGCCACCCCTACTGTTCATCATGGACAATAATACAAGTATTCTTTTGGAATGGTTACATTATTTTGTAGTGAATAATTATTTTTCATTTAATGAAGGTTCAACCAAAGGGATCAAGGGAGCAGGTGAATACGGAGACAATGGCTAAGAAGGTTCCCAAGTTGAAGGCAGAAAAAAGACAACAGGAGTCTTATTCGAAAAGGGAAGAGAAGAACGGTGGCAAACATACAAATGCAAGATCAAGCTGGGGGCGAATCAAGTTTGTTGAGGCTCGCTCATAGAATGAGCGAACGCTGCATGTGGAATATGAATTTTTTGACCGAGAAGAACTGGGACTCAATTAGTAGTATAGACAATGATGGATATGTATTTGTTACTAGGGAAAATTCTGAAAAGAATATTGGGAGACAAGATGGAAATATCAGAACAATGACAACTCTGTCGGGCTCCTATTTACTATAGATAATTCTGTATATTTGAACAAATGTAAATTTTATTAAATAAATGTATTATCAGTGGAGGAATCTCTCTCGTTAGATCACATGAAGATCTGCCACTTGATCTACGACCAGTTGATGTGGTCGTGCACTCAATGATTGATCCGCTAAGTGCGAGATTTTTGAGAAAGACATCTAGGCTATCTTAAACGATACATATCACTTATGATAAGCCTACTCATCGAAAATGATCTGCAAAGACTAATATAGTTAAAAATAGATCTCTACTATCGATTCAGTTGAACATATATATGAAAAAGATTTAATAACTTCATATATCTCTATTACTTCCTCATTCACCTTTCATATAACTTCATGTCAGATTGCCAGAAATATGGCAAGGGGAGATCCTAGTAAACCTTGAAACAAAAAGAGACGGCTTGGAAGAACACTTTTTGTTGTCTTTAGCTAGACTGGACATTGACAACAAGCTGTGATGGTTTAATATACAGAAACTGTTACATCAACAAATGCCGTTAATGTTACACCAACCGTCAGGCAATGGAATCTGAATTCGGCTCAGGTATTAATTTGTCGTTTTAAGTTTTTTTTATTTTATTATTTATTTTTTATTTTAATTTTTTTTTTCCCCGATTTTGGTTACTTTGTGTTTGACTTCAACAACAAGTTGTGATGGTTTAGTAAACAGAAACTGGTACATCAACAAATGTCGTTAATGTTACACCGACCATCAGGCAATGGAATATGAGTTCGGCTCGGGTATTAATTTGTCGTTTTGAGTTTTTTTCGATTTTGGTTACTTTGTGTTTGACTTCAATTGATTTTGAAGACTACCTTATTTAGTATATTCTTGTTTTAAACGTTATAGTGTGGCTTAAACTTCGTCTAGTAGTTAAGGTTACACATAAGAGCATTACTGGTATACTTTTCTAGATATCATACGCAATTCTATTCATGGCTATCTTCAAAAAGGTGTATAACTATATGGTACAAGAAGGTATTATTACATCATCATTCATCAGATAGCAAAATAAGGCTACAGGATTGGTTCGAATTAACTAAAGAATATGGTACAAGAACTCGGAAAGAAAAGAAAAAAACAAGCTCAAATATTGCCATGGAAAGCAGGGGACAAAACCATTAACTTACTTTATTCATACAGGTCAAACAAAAACGCTTAAACTTCGAAAAATGATACAAACCTGAAAGCAGTTTTTTTCTAAATTGCATAACTTGTCGACTTTCCTGGAAGAATGTCCATCAAAGAGAAATCATGATGTGGGGGGCCTGCAATAGTGCGCGACAAAGATATCAACCAAGAATTCACAAATGAGAAAGTGTGATGGCAATTTACGCAAGTAACCCTTAAACTGAATTACTCAAATAAGGTCAGATTTCCAAAATGAAAATACAGGGGATTTTGATAGTATAAGAAAGTTACCTTCTTGTCCAGCTAGAATATAAAACGGGATGTTGGCAATCATCTTTGTTTTACCCTCACTCCAGTTGATCGTCCCGGGCTTCTGTATGGACCCACTTAACGCTCCTGACGGACCAAGCACAGACAAGCAAATTGCAGGTTCATTCATTAAGCCCAAGTAATCACGAGCTCGCTTCCAGACTCTTGCATCAGAGATACGTGAATGAGCCACCTGTAATCCACATTCATTTCAAATGATTTTTGGGTTTAAGATCACACAGAAGAGGCATTATGGAATGGTCCAAACAGCTGTACTGACCTTGCCAAGTGATACACGTGCTCTAGGTAGCAACTCACGATGGTGTGTTGCAATTTTTGCAATCGCGGTCACAACAAAACAGAGTAGCCTCGACTGCGATGATCTTCTAACAGTTGTGCTGCTGGAGCCAAGAACAGAATCTCCAACACCTAGCCGGCTTCCAACAAAAAAATAAAAAATAAAAAATTATAAACATAAAGAACAGACACTGAACATTTATTTAGCTGGATGCAATGGGTAGTGTGCCTATTGTTACTAGGGGTGGAAACGAGCCGAGCCGCTCGTAAAAAGCTCGGGATCGGATCGGTAAAAAGCTTGAACGAGCCAAGCTTAAACGAGCTCGAGCCCGAGCCTAAATTAAAGCTCGTTTAATAAACGAGCCCGAGCCCGAGCTTTATATACAGAGCTCAATTAGGCTCGCGAGCCTAAACGAGCTCTAGTATATTTTGTGTATATACATGTATAATACATAATATAAGCGTATATGTATGCATATATACCACTAGTATCTTAAGGCTCGAGCTTTACATAGCATAACACGAGCCGAGCTTTACACAAACACGAGCTCGAGTTTTACATAGCATAACACGAGCTCGAGCTTTACACAAACACATCATAAACGAGCCGAGCCCGAGCCGAGCTCGAGCCTTATATAGCATAACACGAGCCGAGCTCGAGCTCAAATCTTAAGGCTCGAACCGAGCCGAGCTCGAGCTCGAGCTTTCTAGAATATAAACGAGCCGATCTCGAGCTCTGGCAGGCTCGGGCTCGGCTCGTTTCCACCCCTAATTGTTACTCTTAAAATATTGTTTTTGTGAACAAATTATATATAAAAGTCGGATTTTTTTTTGAAAAAAATATATCACCGTACTTTTTCATTTGTTCTATTTCAGTCATTGTACTTTTATTTGTACAAATGAGTCATAAAAAGATGTTAACGACTCAAACGAGACAGAATACTATCTTTTAATGGCTCAAGCTATCGGCGTGTTTCGACCCATATTGCAAATGACCCATTTGAAACCATTACCTAAAGCAACCAAACCCACCCATCATGCCACATATAATGTTTATACATGAATACAGACTCTAGTAACATACCTTGATGAAAGGTTTTCATACAGAAGTAATTCTAGACTCTCAAAAAGTTCACGAGCTGCATCTTTGTGAGATACGCCACCCCCTCCATGTTCCCCGATGGCCCAACATAATTGTAAAGCCAACTCGGTCTGTTAAATAATCATGCAACAATATATTAGTTTAAACGTACATACTAATGTTGTTAATTATAACATAATAAACAAATTTATTCAAAACTTATATTTGTTAAAAGAAAAACCTTTTCTGGACTGTCATAAGCTTCTCCAAGTCTGTCTACTATGGGCTTCTGTAAAAGTAAGAACAGTTGTCTCATTAGGACATTAACAATCATAACAAGATGAATTTCACAGAGAGACATACCGTACAGTCAAAAATAGTAACATATAATTCATTTAAGATATATTTTAGCAGAACAATACCTTCAAAATTGTAACGAACTCAGGGGACTGATGAAATGCAGCCAATATGAAATTTAAAAGCCTCTTTCGTACCTATATCAAACAATCAGATAGGTTAGTTATCAATATGCAGAAAATTTTTACAGATAGTTAAATTAGAAAGAAAAAAATATGCAAATGTTTACTTACTTCATAGGTGAAAATTTTGTCAGGGAATAGCTTAGAATATCTGTCAAGAAGCATGGGGATTAAAGCGCATTTCAGAGCTGCAAAAACATTCTTGAACTAAATCCTCTGTAAACTTAAATTCTACAATAAAACAAATTGATGTAAAGATGGCATACACTGATTAACATCATGCAATGCTATCGAAAAATACACATCAAGAAGCCGAGGTGCTAACTTGAGTGCCTGTTTTAGTCGATCAGATGGAGAAGAAATTGCTGCCTGTAACGCCGCTTCCATTCCAGGTGAAGTCCAATGGCGTTGCTGTAAATATCAATATCCATTATATAACAAAATCATGATCCGTATAATATATAAAATTCTAAATTGTAAGAAGAAGCAAATGTAATAGTAATACTCCTTTCATCCCAAGAACAATTGCCCACAAACCAAAAACAAAATTTGGGATATGTTTATTCAACGCAATGTTAAGTAGTCAAATGTAAATTGACTTTAATGAATCTAAATTACCAATATACTTGGAAAACTAACAATATCATTTTCCTTATTACATACGTTAATTATGGGCTAAATGGGAAAATTTTATATCATAATTATCCATTTGACTATGTGGACAAAATTCGATATCTATTTAGGCTTCTTTTAGGTGGGATGGTGTAATTTAAGATTTAGCTTCTACAAATGCAGCAAGTAATGATACCATACAGCAAGGCCGTCATTTTCATCTTTAAGAAGTTCAAGAAATAGTGGATCAGATGTGATGGAGTTGTTATCTTCAGATTCAGAATCTGCACCTCCATCCCCTATGGTTGAACCAGTATACGCTTCATCCATGAGAGCTAATAGCATCTGTATGAAAAAGAATCATACGGTTACATATAGTTATAGTTATATAAACACTTATATACAAAACTTTTGAAAAAAAATACCTCTGGAGCTGCACTCTTCTGTATTGAAGCTATACTGCTACCAATTAGTGGTCCAGAACTCTTTTCCACCTTTTCGAGTGCGACAATCAATACTAATTAAGATCACAAAAAAGATATACGTAACTAATGCATTGCATAATCAATTATTAATTATTTATAAGTCAAGCGATATTGATTAGCAAATCTCACCTGGTAAATCAACCAGCGATATGAATAGAGGTAGAAAAGACCCAGGAGACATCAAGCCAGGAAACACTCTTAGGAACCTTTTTTCTAATCTGCATTGCCAAATAAACAATGAGTATTAGCCGAATGCCATATTATGACCACCATCAAATCCAACCAATCACTCTACTATGTGAAAAGGTCTTTATAATATAATATAACTTGTAATCATTAGTTGTGTAAAGAGAAATAATTTTTTAACAAATTAGATTATCAATGCTAATTACAGATAACAACTCGTCGCAAGAAGAATATAAGTAACTAAAGAATAGCAAAACGATGAAAATACTTACTTTTCTCCGTTCCATGCAATTAGCTTAAGCATCAATGGATAAAACTGAAAGCACGCAGAAGAATAGTTGAATTAAATATGTAATCTCAGACACATATATTTTGTATGGAACACAGAAGCTTTCGCTCAAGTCCCTATTCGACGCTCAACTAATATCGGAATACCACATTGGCACATTACTAATTGTATAGTGTTTTTTCATTTATACAGAAGTGACACCATACCTGAGGGAGTAAAGTGGGAAATGCGAGTAATATTTTCTTCTTGTTCACATTCAGAAAATCTAGAGTAGCTTCTGCAACAACAGGGTCTGCAAACTCGCTGCAATTGACAAATTATAAAATAGACTGCTTTAAAGGTGATTCCGGATTTAAATATAAGATAATTTTTAATAACTATATTCATTGTCACGGTGATTAATGAATCAGTATTATTACATAGATACAGTTCTTTTTGGTGAATACAATAGATTATAATAAACCAAAAGTGCATAGAAGCGTCAAAAGATTGTGTATCTTACCGGCTCAAGCATGAACGGAAGAAAGTTCGGAGACTAGGATCGGCATCATGGAGAACAAATTCTCCATAATCAATGAAAAATTGAAGTATTGCCTGAATCAAAACAGAAATTAGCACAATAGCACGACTCAAACCAAATTCGTTTCTACAGGCTGGAAATAAGAAACAGAAACCAAAGATGAAAAATCAAGATCATGCATAGAAAGTAGAAACATCAGAAGAGGACGGGTTTATTCAGGGGGTGTTTGGTATATCTGACATTGATCCTTGAGTTGTTGCCTTTTCAAGTCATAGATATTCAAATTCTAGTGTTTGGGCATAGGTAAAGGGTCGGAAACATTCACCAGGATACCGAATAGACCGCATACATCTGAGTCAAAGACTCGCCCTTCCCGGGTAACTTGAACAGGGGAAAAAACTCATCCGCTAACCCGTTTTAGTGTTTTGGCATAGGTAAAACTTATACTGATTATCCGACTAATTAAGGGTCAGATCAGTTCAGGATTATCTGCAAGAAAACTGACTCTGATTATTTAAAAGTAATTTGATACGTAGGGGGAGTGTTTAGGATGGCTTATTTTAACTCCTTATGCTTCTTGAGAATATGCATAACCAGCTCTAACAAAATGCAGTTTTGGGATACTATTTGGATTTGCTTCTGCCATAAAAATCTACAACAGTCATATAAGCGATTTTGAAATAGTATTTGGCAGTTTAATTCTGCTTATTAAAGGATTTAAGAGGTAAAAATAATCAAAATAAGATAAGCAGTTTGTATAAGCAACTCCCAAACTGCTTATTTACCCTCAAATAAGATAGATAATTATACATGTTAGCCTATATCCAAACTATCAGAACTGTCATCTACTTTATAAAATTGCAACTAGCAGATAAGTAATTTCATCTAATTGCTTATTTACCCTCAAATAAGCTAGATAATTATACACCATTAGAATTGCACTTGGGGGGGGGGGGGGGAGCTTATGTACACAGGTTTATGGCATAAATAGTGTTCGGATGTCACAACAGTACTTAACCTTATTCGCTTATCTAAGATTAAGCTCTTTTTCCTAATCCTTTCCCTACAAGCCTAGTTACAACTTTAGCCTCATACTCTTCACTGACCTTCTCCTACATGTTTCTGAAAATGTTGACGTTTTCAGTCATTTACGATTAGTGTGCCACAAGCTAATCCAAATTTCAAAACATGTCTTCTGATAATGCATAAGCTCACAATCTCTTCTTACCTAACAAAAAAAAAGGCTTAACCTATCGAAATAAGCTTACCCAAACAGCCCCTGTTTATCACATTTTCACGACATCACATCAAACAAAAGAACCTACTCCTATTTGCTTATCTACGCTCTTCCCAAAGCCCTCTAACAAATGCTTATCACATCCTCAATCTACTACACAAGCTAATTTATATAAGGGGGTGTTTGGTTTCACATATTTGTCCGGCTTATGGGCAGAATTGGAAAACTTACGAGTATATTAAGTATTAACTTTTGATCTTATTTAAGTCCATCAGCTTTAAAAATGAACTTTTCAAATTTTCAATTCGCCGTAAGCCAGACAAATATGCTAATCCTAAAAACTTAAGCTGTTTAAGTAACCTGTCCTGATTATCACAACAACAAACACCATAACCATATCCAAACACCATCTCTAAACAAAACAGCAATCAAACACAATTAATCAACAAACACATAACCATAGGCATCGAGGATGTCTGGATTAGCTTATTTTCCGGGCTTATTAAATATTTAAAAAGCTCATATGTCCTGATTATTAAGTTGAGCTTACGGACTTAAAGAAGCCAAAAGTTCAAATTGTAGTCGAAAAAGTAAGCTTTTTCCAAACTGAAATAAGCTCATCAGCCCGGATATTAAGCTAATGCCAAACACCCTGATAATCAATTTCAAAACACACCATCCAAACAAAACAAAGATAAAATATACCAACAAAAGAAGGCCGGAAGAGGCGGCTTTGGACTGCGAAACAGAGCGCTGGAAAATCTTATTAAGCTGAGGATAAACTCTAGCAATCAAATTATCAGAATCTTCATTTTTACAAAGCTCAATCAGCTTCCGAACCTACATATTATATAATAATCAATCAATTAATCAATCTAATTTATAAAAAAAAAAAAAAAAAAAAAAAAAAAAAAAAAAAAAAAAAAAAAAAAAAAAAGTTTAAAAAAAAAAAATAAACGAAAGTGAATATTACGGAGTGAAGAAGTGAAGCATCGGAAGAAGGATCGTTTGAGAAATTGGAGTCACGCGCGGATGATGAAAGTGTTCGCAGATGTATCTCCCAATCCATGTCTCCTACTTCCGACATTAATTGATGTTCAGTTTAACTGTTTAAGGGTTCTGTTTGGATTAGTTTTATGTTTTTGTGAAAAATTAAATATATAGTAAATTGCAAAAATCGTCCTTGTGGTTTGCCAAAATTGCATGTATCGTCCCTGGTCTTCAATAATTGCAGCGGCCTCCCTGTGGGGAAACTTTTGGTTCGTTTTAATCCCTGGTACTAACGACCGTTAGTCCCTCTCAGTTAGTTGATAATACTTTAAGGGCATTTAAGTCTTCTTCATTTCTTCATTTTCTTCTTCATGCTGCTCATCCACCCCACAAAATTTATAAAAATCTGTACATATAATTAAACCTCAATTCTGTATATAATTAAACTCGACCCATTTCAAGATTTTCAAAACCCATCTCCAAAATCACTTCATCTTCATTACCCTTCAAGGGTACTTCATTATCTCACAAACCCATTCTCAAAAAGGCTAAAAAAGGCAAGTCTTTTAACATAGTTTGTGGGGTTTTTGAAAGGTTTACTGAAAGAGCTATTAAAGTTGTTATGTTTTCGCAAAAAGAAGCGAAAAGTATGGGTCAAGATATGGTCTTTACTCAGCATCTTTTGTTGGGTTTGATTGCTGAAGATAAGTCTCAAAATGGGTTTCTGGAAAGTGGTATAAAGATTGATGATGCCAGGGATGTTGTTAGGAGTTTATGGAGCTATAAGGGTGAAGGTGGAGAAAGTGGTTCGGGTTCTGCGACTAATGTGTCATTTTCGAGTAGTACGAAACGGGTGTTTGAAGCTGCGGTTGAGTATTCGAGAAGTATGGGGTATAAGAAGCAAATGAAGGACGGTAAAAGACTTAAATGCCCTTAAAGTATTATCAACTAACTGAGAGGGACTAATGGTCGCTAGTGCCAGGGACTAAAACGAACCAAAAGTTTCCCTACAGGGAGGCCGCCTGCAATTATTGAAGACCAGGGACGATACATGCAATTTTGGCAAACCACAAGGACAATTTCTGCAATTTACTTTTAAATATATATCCAATCTAAAACTTAAAATTACACATACACACACACACACATATATATATATTATATATATATATATATATATATATATATATATATATATATATATATATATATATATATATATATATATATATATATCTACATTATATATAACAGGAGGCGTTACACGTAGATAATGCCACATAAATGCCACCTCAATGCCACCTCAATGCCACATAATCATTTAAATGCCACATAATCATAAACTATGCAAAATTCGGAATTAATTGTGTAAAAAATGTAGGCCTCGCAAGATTTGAACCTTGGGCTGGTCGTCAACTAAGAAGAGACTCAGCCATTAGACCATGTCACAAATTGTGACATACCATTGAAAAACAAAATTAATATACTAGACCAAAAAAATTAATTAACTCATCTCATATCACATTCTACGTACCCTTTGCAACCCTAAAACATATCCATGCTGCAACCCTAAAACACAACACATCATTCGACAATACTTTAAGATCTACAACATCAGTAGCCACCATAATAAGATTATCCATGCTGCAACCCTAAAACACAACACATCATTCGACAATACTTTAAGATCTACAACATCAGTAGCCACCATAATAAGATCTACAACAATACTTTAAGGTTTTGTATTTTTTATTCCCATATGATTTTTTTCATGTTGATATATTGTGTTACTCATTGGTTGATTGAATGATACTCAAGACCTTGCAGGTCTTATGTGGTATCTTAACCACTGAAATACCACTTTTTTTTTGTTAAGATTGTGTATGCCGAAATCTATATAGGAAGTCTACATTGTTTAATTTTTTTTCCATAACCCTAATATTAGCGTAATACGTCAACCCTACAGACCTGTCATTCATATTACGTAATACATATTGTATCTCTCTTTCTTCCAAAACCTTTTTAGGGTTTTAACAATGGCTGATTTAAATGGACAAGATCATTCGGTATGTATAATCTTTTCAATCCCTGTGTTAGTTACAATTTTTTATTATGATTCCAGGCACCAGTATTTTGGTTTGTAATTGTTTGTTTCTGATAATATTATTCCTGAGATTAAAAATATACCTTCTACAGATGCAATGATACTGGAAGTTAAATTCTATCTGTGTCACATGTATGTATTTCCAACAAAGTTATTAGCTGTAATGAAAAGTTTATTTTAGTTAAACCGGAGTTGAGAATTGCAATGGCCGATTTAATTGATGTTTTGCCTGCTGCTGCTTAGGGGGAGAGATTGTGGCTCTTATAGGTAGACGTGGTAAAGATTACACTAGAAGTGCTTGGTGGTTATAGTGATTGTGAAGGATCATAGTCCTCAAGGTGGTAAGTTTTATACAAGCTACTTGAGTTGTTAACTTATTTTATTTTTGGTGGCCGTATACTTCAGCAATGTTATTTTTGGTGGCCGTATACTTCAGCAATGTTGTTTTATAGGCAAAGGAACCCCAATAAGGCAGGTCATGGGTATCAGCAAGATGATATTAGGGCTGATAGAAGGACTTCCAACAATGTTGAAGGGTGAAGTTGCAGTGGTAAGTTTTTTTTTGTCTATTCTGCACTCCCTCAGCAGCATTCGTCTGTTTGAACATTGGGACAGTAATGAGAAAAATGCCCCACTCCTCCACATTCATAAAATTTAAGTGTAATGTGTATATGAAGTAATACTAAAGTAACCGTTTGTAAGATATGCTTAATATACCGACTGTGCTGGAACCTGATCTGATTGCTACTTACCTTTTAGTGGTCATAGCTTATTAAGCACTTGAAGCTCTAATTGTCAATCTAAGTTTCTGTAAATCTTTAACACATGTTGTGGTGCTCTATGTTTCAGTTAAAAATGAAGCCTGAATTGCATTACGGAGAGGATGACTGTCCAGTCTCTGTTCCAGATAGCTTTCCAAAGGATGCTGAACTAGATTTTGAGATTGAGTTGATAGAGTTTGCTAATTTATGATTTCATAGAGAAAGCAAAGGCACGTGCTGTAAACCATGTAGTCGGTGATCCCTTCAGGAAGGATGTTGACCGATCGGGTAATAGAAATGAAAAGATTTGGGTTGAATTATGTTGGTCCGGGTTAATTCGTTAATCAGCCAAGACTTTTTCTTTTTTATTATACAAATAACTAACAGTAGATCAAAAGTGAACCCAAACAATAATTTTTGCATTGTGTAATGTTAAGCAATCCCAAACAACCTCTTTTTACATTTGATTGCATACACTCAATTCAATTATAATAAGGGTGTGTATATATTTGTTTTAGATTGATGAGAATGTTTCCAGGGAAATTATAAATCATAGATCCCTTCGAAATCCAAACATAATTCGATTTAAAGAGGTAAATGTACCACGATTTCATAATCTTCGGATATGTGCTGGTTTTTATTCATAATAAACCGATACTTTTTGGTGCAGTAATCTCTGAACGGACGAGCTTCATATCTTCAAGACAACACCGGGCTACCATTTTCTCCATCTTTCTCAACTCAATCTGGTTCACCATCCCCTAATTCCCATCAAAGTGGTTAGTATATTTTACAGATAGTTATTACCATTGGTAGTTCTATTTCTGAATTCACTTGGTACCCTTTATATGTAAATTAGTCATAATTGCCACCTCTAATTGGCGCTTTTTCTGTAAAATGGTGCACCTTTACATGAAAACTTGTCTTTATGCAGTAATTGACACTTTAAATTCCTTGAAGTCTGATCCCTACAAGAGAGGCTTAAAAGCTCTTGACAACACTTCAATCGATCTCTTACCTCAATTTCAGACAGAATGTTGTCATGTAGACCCTCTCTTCCACTTGCAATGGTTCTCATGTAATTACTAATCAATTAACCACTCTCATATTTATGCATATTTTTTATTATTGTTTTCTACTATACTTATTGCAGGATGAAAATTATGTGCTTTCCTATGTTTGGGCGAATAGAAGAGACGTGCGAGAAGCTCTTCACATTCGTGAGGTCTGTGTTCAGTTTATTGGATAACCGACTACCCTAGCATTTGGTACTTCAAGGACACCTGCATTTGGCGCCTCGAGTACTCCAGTGTTGGGCTCTTTGATGCCTACTCCTACTTTTGGTGTTTAAGTCACTGTAGCTACTGGAGCTCCTCATTTAGTCCGGTGTTTGGTCAATCAGCATTTGCATTTGGCAGCAGCCCTAAATTTCATGTAAAGTTCCTTTTTATCTGAATTTCATGTTGCAAGTATAGCCGTTCAGGCAAATGTTGATAAAGATCAAGTCAATCCAATTGTTTTTGATTAATTGAATTATGGAATTTTTGTTGATATTTAACAACAGGGAAAGAGTCATGGTAAGTATATTATCATTAAATGCATCATAAACCATGGAGCATGACAGGGATTCATTAACTGCATCAGCTCCAGGATCATCGGTACGGAATTGTTGTTCATATTTAACAACAGGGAAAGAGGCATGGTAAGTATATTATCATTAAAGGCATCGTAAACCAATGAGCAGGCCAGGGATTCATCGGCTGCATCAGCACCAGGATCGTTGGTAAGATCTGCAATGTTAAAGGAAGATATTCTTGCAGGAATTATTGATGGACGTAAAGGTAATGTTTCTTTTGACGACATTCCATATTATTTTAAGGTTTTATACACACTTGCTATATGTGACTGGAGTTAAAATTTGGTTTCGTTTATATAAATTGTGTAACTTTTATCCATATTATGTTTTCTATTACCTGTTTCACCCTTTAAGATAAAACATAACCGGATCAACCCATTAATTAGTACATGGTCCACTACTTACAGGTACCATGTTCTCCCTTCATTTTCTCACAACAATTTGGTTAATGATCAAGAGTTTGGTGCTAATGTGTTTGGGTCTCATGATAATGATCATTCAAATTGACACTTCTAGGTATCTGGCAGGACATCTGAGATAAAGACAACAATAGACGCTGGTCTTCTGCACCGCGGAAATCTGTTGCAAATAATAGGAGAAAAATATGATCGGTGGAACCTTTTGGTATGTGTTGTCTCCCTTTCCATCAAAGTTTTATCATGAACCACACTTTTTCATTGGACAAGGCAAGTGGAACCATCTGCAGACTTAGGTGTGTCTTGGATTACTTAATTTTCAGCTTATTGAGATAAGCAGGTACCAATGTTCTTATCAAGAAGGGCTCATCACAAAACAGGTGTTTTTGTTTATCCTTTTAGGCTTTTATTCCTTATAGAATATAAAATTTAGTATAAAATTAATAACCTTCTCTTTTAATGGTTTAATAGGATGCCATGTACCATAAAGGTGTAAAACTATTATTTTCTGTGTTGGATATCTCATTTCACTGTTGCTTACTTTTGGGAAATTTAATACACCGTCAATCTTGGCATTATGTTGATTAAATTCAGACCATTTTAATATTTCTGCTCTTAAGTATGATCTAATATTTGGAGTTAGTAATGAGAATTATGAAAACATGCTGACAGAGGTTGTGTTTGGGTGCGTTCCTATTTTCTGAAACGATTATATGTTTATAAAACTATACCCAAATACTTGGAAACTGATAACTCAAAATCCAATAGCCTAATATTTGGTTCATTAAAATTCTGTTTATGTCAAACCCATAGCTATTTCCATATGAAGGTTTGGTCGCTGTTTTAAATACGAGGTTTGAATATGGAGAAGCTGTTAGCATGTTTATGTTGCGTTGTGTTGTTTCTAGCTAGAAGCGTATGGATAAACTGTTGATACAGGTATAAGATGCAGCCGACCTCAATTTCGCTGTAAAAGTTGGGCTCAAGGTTAATACTTATAAACTTCATTATCTGTTTTTTCTTGGTTTTAACATTTTTATTTATTTAAGAAATTATACACCTACAAATCAGTTAGGAGTTTGGAGCTGACCCATTTTGTGCTTTGGAGTTCTAATTACGAAATTAAATATAGCATGGTACCATCTGTACTAACCTTAATTTATATACCTACAGCTCATTCAAATAAAAAATACGATAGAAGTTACAAACTCAATATAGTATCTTTATCTTTGTTCAATTGGTACTTTGAAATGTGGTTTATTTAATAACTGACATTACTGATATGTACTGATTTTGTTGAGTTGGTCTATGAAGAGTATTTTATCTTATTGGAGGGTATTTAAGTATGTTATCAAAGCCAAAAGAGTTTCATGGGAAGTGGTCATTTAATAGTACTGATAATTACATCTTTGCAGTTTATTATTTGGCACGTTAATTACGCTCTTCGGGCACTTTATTGTCTGTGTAATGCATCTACAAAGGAAGAAATCTTAAGACCAGCAGTGGCGGATACAATAAAAAGTATGTAGTTGTTGGTGCTCTTATCATTAGCTTTAGCAATCTTGCTCAGTCATTCTTAGATAAGCATGTCCTGGAAAACCCATCAATATCTCATCAGACTGTAATAAAGGTAGGCTAGCAGCATCACTTTGATTGAATAGTGACCAACAAGTGGTGCTTGCGCAACCTTCCTCATTGCCAACACATCTGATGTCTTGACCAAAATTGGAGAATATGACTGCACTAGGCTGCAGCTGCTGGATCAGGCTAATCCAACTTTGAAAGAAGTATTTTGTGTCCACTCCTTCCCCAATCTGTAAATGTAGTATCAATAATGTACAATTCATGCGAAATATAAAATGAAAGACGAGGTGATTAGTCATTATATAAAGTAACATTCTCAAAGAATCAGAATTTGCTAAACACTCGCTCACCATTTAAACATCCAAGTGTTACAATTTTTAAAGAACATTAGCACTTCTGAACGTATCTCATAACACCCCTTTTATTACAATAATATGATTCTGATTTTAGTATAACATCATCAGTTTGAAAAATAAGTTTGTATAACAGCTTATTCCTTCTTTTTATTTGTTAATTGAATGTACAATAATATGATCGCTGTTTCTTCACACTCTATTGTTAAATCGATAGATGGGCCCACTAACAGAGATGACTGTGAAACCGTTGGAGGATCATCGACTACTATTACCAGGTTGAAATTCAAAATAGCTACTAAAATAAAACACTCAAGAAAATGAGCTGAGATAACCAGGGTAAAACTTTTTACAAACATGGCACATACTTGACTTTGTTATCATCTTTTTTAGTATTATTATTTTATTGTCGTTTTTGTGTCTGTGGTAGCTCAATCTAACAGCTGCCAAAACTTACAAGAACAAGAGAAAAGTAGTCCAAAATAAATACTTGATAAAACAAAAAACAAGGTGTGTAAGTTGATGAAATATTCGATAAGAGCTTATGTGCAATCTTGCATTTGCGCATTTTCAGTGAGGGTAATAGAGAACTTAGGCTGTGCAAACTGTGGCTTCTGATCGAGTTCTTCTTTAGATCTTAATCTAAGGCTCGAGCTTAACTCACCTTCAATCGAGGTATGTAAGGGCTATTATTTATTTTCATGATTATGTTGTAGAGTACACCAAAGAAATGAAGCTTAGAACATTTTGTCATGAATGTGGTTGAAACACGAGTTTGTGGCATTAGGGGTATCTAATGGAGGTTTGTCTTAGCTTATTTGATGGGCTCATTAGCTTTGAGAATTGGATAAGCTCATAAGCTCATCTTATGGCTTATTAGTTTATCCACTTGAGCTTATAGATTATATATGTTCATAAGCTTAAATGGATAACCTTATAAGCCATAAATTGACCTTATGAGCTTATCAAGGTTTTATTTAGTAAGCTTTAAAGCCCATTAAATAAGCTAAAATCTCAACATGGATCGACGTTAACATTCACTTTACCTTATAAAGTTTCACATGTGTGTGATAGTTCAGATGATACTGACGAGTTTGGCGATATGGCTGATAACGAGTATAAAGATGATGACATTAATTGTGGCTTTTTCCAATTCCATGCACACACTTTAGGCTCTCTGCCAATCAGCATCAAAATCGTCAATATTTATCTCTTAATGACTCTGTTCCATCTTCGCTCTTGATTCTTTCGAAGTAACTGGTTATTGACTATACTTTTAAATCGAAAATTTTAGCATATCACTTAGGTTCTGGAAGAACTCTCAAACACTAAACGACATCTTTGTGCATCTATTTACAGCAGACCTGATTGTAAGAGCTCTATAGTCTGTGCATGCAGCCGTACGCTCTCCAGTTCATTGGTTTGTGCATGCAGCAGAGGTAAACTAATATTTCGAAACCTACGTTTGTCGAAGATGTTAACTAATTATATACTTTCCGGTTTTAAAAGAAAATACTTCCGTTTGAAGTACGGGCATAATGGATTGCATCTCTATTTCACCTACATATCGAGTGGGCTAATTTTACTTTATCATAGACGAGAAAATGGGAAAATATGAAATAGGAACGAACTGTAGCAATAGTTTAATGCATGTTTCCTAATGAGATCTATATGACGAGGTCGTATAATTAGTGAGATGCATATGACGAGGTCGCATAATCTGTCCCGATGCAGAACAACAGTCATCACAATGCATATTGAAGAAAACTTGACACATATCTTTAGATTGCAGGTATGTCTATGATATAGTAATATCCTTTTTGCTTTATCAGGTAGTAAACACATATTATTATTATAAGTGGTTCCGTTAAGCTATCACTTATATTTATGTTGAGAGAATTGATAAAATGTTCACAAGTACATTCCAGTTTTTTGAAAAACATTACATGTTAATCAGTGTGCTTTGTTTTATTGTAGTTTATAAATCTTTCTTAGCAACTGGAACAAGTTTGTCGAAGATGTCAACTATACCTTTCCTTTTTGAAATTATATACGATTTGTATGTACATATCTTAGTAGGTTCACAAGATTTGATTATTGATGTAGATGAATTTTAATATCATCACACTACTGAAGCAAAAATAAATAGACATATGTAAATAGCCGCTGTCGACATCCTACAAGTGAAGGCAATTAAATCTAAAAGTTTTTATGTACAACCATTTCTTTCAACATGTACACTTTCCAACCATTTTTTACCGCTCTTCTTTCGCTATAGTAAAATATGCCAACGATAATCTTCGGATACGGCAAGTTTTAATTTATAATTAAAAACAGTTGTGGTGTGTTCTAACAACAAATACATAAAAATTAACACTAAAATATCACTAATATCCTTACAACATTAAATTAAAAAAACAAGTCATGTCCACAAGTCGGGTGAATACATTAAAAATAACTATAAAAGATCACTAATATACGTACATGATTAAATTAAACGTAAAATTACAAGTCATGCCCGCCATCGGGCGGGCTTTGAAGTCTAGTATATATATATATATATATATTATATATATATATATATATATATCCGGCCTAATTTAAAATTTTCATATATATCCAATCTAAATCTTAAAATTATCATATATTTCAACTAAAACCTTAAAATACATATTAAATATAGTTTGATTTTTAAAATGACCATTATACCCTTGTTTCCTTATTCATTATAGTCACACATAAGGGTGTTAGTCGGGTCAGGTTGGTCAGGTTCGGATCAATTCGGGTCGAGGCTAAAAAAACATACCCGAACCCTACTCTATTTAGAACTTTGGTTGGTCGAGTTGAGGTCTATTCGGGTTGGGTTTTAAATATAATCGGGTTCGAATATGTTCTTTTAGCCTCGACCCGAATTGACCCGAACCCGACCAACTCTACCCGACTAACACTCCTATATGTGATTATAATGAAAAGAGCAACATGG
Organism: Artemisia tridentata subsp. tridentata; assembly: GCA_021014915.2. Classification (NCBI taxonomy): domain Eukaryota; kingdom Viridiplantae; phylum Streptophyta; class Magnoliopsida; order Asterales; family Asteraceae; genus Artemisia; species Artemisia tridentata. The sequence continues at coordinate 39,404,105 of CP139509.1, read as the reverse complement.
GTATAATGGTCATTTTAAAAATCAAATTATATTTAATACGTATTTTATGGTTTTAATTATATATAAATTGGGTATTTGGATATATATGATAATTTTTTAAATTGGATATATATATAAAAATTTTAAGTTAGGTTGGTTATATATGTAATTTTAAGTTTTAGATTGGATATATATGTAATTTTAATGGAAAAAAGGAATATATATATATATATATATATATATATATATATATATATATATATATATATATATATATATATATATATATATATATATATATATATATAACAGGAGGCATTACACGTAGATAATGCCACCTCAATGCCACATAATCATAAACAATGCCACATAATCATAAACTATTCCACCTCAATATGTATAATTTCGGATTTATTTTTCCAAAAAAATCATGTAGCTAGATTCGAACCCGGGTTGTGAACAAATGTGACATACATCTTAACCACTACACCAACACATTACTTGGTATTTATTTTGCAACTTATAATCTATAAACCGTGGAACCGGAATTTGGTTAATAAAAAACCCTAAGCCCATAAAAACAATACATGTTCTTCTTCCCTCCTCTCTGGAAAAAAAACCCTAGCATGCTTCATTCATCCCCCATTCACAAAAGAACGTGTTTGAGATATATGGTTTATAATGGTGATGTCGATCATGTTTATATTGGAGCTTTGTTTCTATGTTACCCGTGTAAAAACTATTTCACTAAAAAAAATGAGCCGCCATCATCATCATCATCATCATCATAATTTCAATGGAACTCGGTTGAAGAAATATTGATCCAAAGGTAAGTTATGCCTACAATCAGATTGCAATCTTGCCACAGTTCTTGATGGGAACTACATGAAGGTATCATCTATTTTTCAGAATTTTGTAGAATATAAGCATCCATATGGCTATTGAATACTATTATTTGTGCTTAATAGCTTATAATCGCTGATGCATCGACAAGGTAATATTTTGTTGACCATAGTTACACAAATTATCTATTTGTATATCTGCGTATTGAGCTTGGGACGACTGTGAGGTCAGGTGGTAAATTGTCAATTGAATTATGTAACATGTTTATTTGTGACTGTGAGGTCAGGTGCTAAGATATGGTTAAATAGAAAATTATAGTTTTCTTGGAAATTAGTGATCGTTACAACTTGCAGGTAATCGTCATGTTGTCTTGGGAGCAACTGAGTCTCATCCTGATTTGGTTAGTCTTTTATAGGGAACCATAAGTATATGCTTATTTTGCATTGTTGGATCCTTATCATTATGTGTGCTTACATGCTAGATTATAAAAGAGGGGAGATAAAGTGCAGGCAATTGTTTTTTATTTTTTAAAAAGTTCGCGAAAAAATCCAAAAAAATTCCACAAGATCGGGTATGTTGGTGCATAAAACTTTTGTGTTGTTGTTTTTCAGGTTTTGTGCAGCAGAGTGCCACACCCGTTTGTCCATCTGCCAGTGACAGTATTCACAGCCAATAAAGCACTAGAGGTTTGTTCCACATTTGTTGGCTGTTATTTTTATTGACCAATTCAAAAGTATATAAGCAGTTCATAATACGATTCTGCGATTGTTGAAATATATATCTTTGATTCTGATTTCGATAAGTTTCTTGCTTTGTTTGATGATAAGCATTCAAAAATTGTGGAATGAGCTCATCCCAAATTTAGAATGATCGCTTATGCTCTGTGTTACATATAATTTTTTTGTTTTTTTGGTCTCATTTCGTCAGAGATTTACACACTTTAGTTTTTATTTGTTGACTTACATTCTATATTGTGTTACAGGAAGATGACAAGAGAATTGACAAAGGTGCTAGAACTAACACTAACAGGTAAAATAGCAACCTTGGGATTACTAATTGTGCTTATTAAAGGATTGTTCACTAATTGTGGTTATCTTAGATGTGTTTTAGTTCATTATAGCTGTTAAAATAAGCAATCACAAACAGAGCCCTTTGCACTTTGAATATGAAGTTAAGCTTATTTGGTCTTTGTGTTTTCTAAAATCATACAAGCAGTTTCAAGTATTTGGAGGAGATATGTTGTAGTAATAACGATACGTGAAAGAATTACATTTAAACCGGACTGTCAACATATCTGTACAGTTTGGAGCTTATTCGAAGCTTGGTACTGATGATTTGATATCGAAATCTTTTGCAAGGTTATCTAACAAAAATGCTAACCTGGCTTTTCTAAAGGATCACATGGGTGCTACTTTTGAGACACGATCTCAGCCATGGACTGCAAAGATCGATCCAAATGATGTCCATTCTGGTGACTTTTTAGCCGTTTCAAAGATTCGTGGACGACGGGGTGGATTTGAAACATTGGAGAAATGGGTTACCGGGGCATTTGCTGGTCACACAACAGTTTGTATGAAGGATGACCAATGAAATCTTTGGGTTGGTGAATCAGGTCACGAGAATGAGAAGGTAAAGGCTTTGCTGATTCAAATCTCATAATTTATCAAATAATTGAACTAGCTTTCATACACATACATATTTCTTTTGTTAGCTCTCTCGAGCTATGGCATCCAGCTCCGTCATTGTGTTTGGATTCGTGGTTGCCTTACTCTCTTTGTCATTGTGGACAGCCTCTGCTGATATTGTCGAGACTTCATTTGTTGTAAGTACCCACTTCTTTTGTCATGTCTCTTTTAGATACTTCAAAACATACTACGGTCTTAATTGTTAAAGTGATTTGATGTTCTTTTCCTTAACAGGTGGAGAATTTAACGGTGAATCGATTATGTCAAAATCAAGTCATTACTGCAGTTAACCGAAACCTTCCAGGCCCAACTTTGAGCGTTAAAGAGGGAGATACACTTATTGTTCAAGTCTTTAACAGATCTCCTTATAACCTTACTATTCATTGGTAAAGTCTACATTTAGCTCGCTATTATATGCTCTTACGAATTTTAGTGAAAGAGGTAGAATATGTAGTAAAATCGAGTATTCGTTCTCATTTTAATGCAGGCATGGAGTGTTCCAAAGGTTAACTCAATGGGCAGATGGTCCTGAGTTCATCACTCAATGCCCAATCAGGCCGGGAGGTAACTATACTTACAGGTTCAGTCTCACCGGACAAGAGGGGACGCTTTGGTGGCATTCACACAACCAATGGCTCCGAGCTACTGTTTATAGTGCTCTAATCATTCGGCCACGTAACGGTCAAAAGTACCCTTTCGTTAGACCCTTTGGTGAAGAAACTATTATGTTAGGTACCTTATCTTAAGAATTACATTTAAACCGGACTGTCAACATCTCTGTACAGTTTGGAGCTTATTCGAAGCTTGGTACTGATGATTTTATATCGAAATCTTTTGCAAGGTTATCTAACAAAAATGCTAACCTGGCTTTTCTAAAGGATCACATGGGTGCTACTTTTGAGCCACGATCTCAGCCATGGACTGCAACTATCGATCCAAATGATGTCCATTCTGGTGACTTTTTAGCGGTTTCAAAGATTCGTGGACGATGGGGGTGGATTTGAAACATTGGAGAAATGGGTTACCGGGGCATTTGTTGGTCACACAGCAGTTTGTATGAAGGATGACCAATGAAATCTTTGGGTTGGTGAATCAGGTCACGAGAATGAGAAGGTAAAGGCTTTGCTGATTCAAATCTCATAATTTATCAAATAATTGAACTAGCTTTCATACACATACATATTTCTTTTGTTAGCTCTCTCTCCAGTCATTGTGTTTTGGATTCGTGGTTGCCTTACTCTCTTTGTCATTGTGGACAGCCTCTGCTGATATTGTCGAGACTTCATTTGTTGTAAGTACCCACTTCTTTTGTCATGTCTCTTTTAGATACTTCAAAACGTACTACGGTCTTAATTGTTAAAGTGATTTGATGTTCTTTTCCTTAACAGGTGGAGAATTTAACGGTGAATCGATTATGTCAAAATCAAGTCATTACTGCAGTTAACCGAAACCTTCCAGGCCCAACTTTGAGTGTTAAAGAGGGAGATACACTTATTGTTCAAGTCTTTAACAGATCTCCTTATAACCTTACTATTCATTGGTAAAGTCTACATTTAGCTCGCTATTATATGCTCTTACGAATTTTAGTGAAAGAGGTAGTATATGTAGTAAAATCGAGTATTCGTTCTCATTTTAATGCAGGCATGGAGTGTTCCAAAGGTTAACTCAATGGGCAGATGGTCCTGAGTTCATCACTCAATGCCCAATCAGGCCGGGAGGTAACTATACTTACAGGTTCAGTCTCACCGGACAAGAGGGGACGCTTTGGTGGCATTCACACAACCAATGGCTCCGAGCTACTGTTTATGGTGCTCTAATCATTCGGCCACGTAACGGTCAAAAGTACCCTTTCGTTAGACCCTTTGGTGAAGAAACTATTATGTTAGGTACCTTATCTTATGCTATTTTATATATTCCTTGCATGTTTAATTTATTTGTTCTACATACTTTGTATATGATGAAACAATAATAATGTTACAGGAGAATGGTGGAATGCTAACCCTATTGATGTTGAAAATGCTGCACTAGCCAGTGGTGGTGCTCTTGCTGACGCTGATGCTTATACCTTCAATGGATGGCCCAGTGATTATTTGTATATTCTCTTCTTTCCAATGCCTGGGAACATGTCTGTATTTTCAGCTAATTGAAGAAGAGGAAGTTGAAGTGCCAGTGACCAAGGAACCATCGAAAGAAGCAACGAAGATGGATACTGACAATGCTTCAGCTGACGTGCCATCGACGAATGACACTGATGTTAAAAACTCACACACATGATGATAAGCCGTCAAAGTGCATGTTCCAAACACCCCTTTAGCTAATATAGAAGCAGCTCAAACATGCCAGAAGACACCTATAGTTTATCTGTAATGCTAATAAAACCTCCTAAATTGTGCAATAGCAGCTGACACAATAATTGTTTACAACTAACTTCAAATGTTTGTTCGTGACTGGGTTCTCAACCTGACCTGACCTCTTCGGGTCTGTATCAGACCTGTTATATGTAAAACTAAAGCAACATGTTTATGTTACAGGAACTCTATCAAGTACTATCATTGGGATCCACTAAACTAGAAGAATGGTGTAAACAAATTACAAGACGCCCGAATTTTATAGAGGTTATCCCAAGCTCACTTATCGATCTTGTGGATAAGTGTTTGAAGTACAGAAGTATATTCTGCACGATATGGAATCATTATTCTGCATATGCAGGTAAGATGATACTATACATTTACAGAGGCATTTGATCTTCAACTATACAGCCGGAACTAATGGGCATATGGCAGTCTAATAACATATATGTTTTATAACAAACGTAACGCAAATACAACATCGTTTACTTTGTTACATATGTGTCACAACCCTTTTTGGCATTTCCAGACATCAATATGAAATAAAAGGTTGCTAATTCAATGTGTTCTTTAACACATACACTCAAAACTTAATAGACGACATGGGTCCATTTCTGCATATTTGCAACTATAATCATAATAATAAGCCAGTGCAGTGAAAGGCACTTAAATATCAAATACTATAACTTTCATTCATGACATGGTAGGTTCGTGACCGGAAGGAACAAAAAAGCGATCGCACAAGAAAGTGTTGATGTCCGCTGATGAGAAAAAAAGTCGTACGCTGCATGATATCTGAAATCAAACAAATATGATGAAAGGTACCGTGCTAGACAATATCTTTTACTTTATCATTATCTTGAAACTTTGGTATCTGAAGTAACTTCAAATGTATATTTTTTGAATACATGATTCTCTACTGTGTAATTCATAAAGCATCAGGTTATAGCATTTTTCACTATTAAAAGTATAGTATTAACAATTTTTTTGACGAATCAGATGGATTGTTACTTATTGAAGTTGACCTGATACTTAAGCCTGGTGGCTACTTTATTTTTACATGGAAGTTCATTAAGTACAAAGAGGGGAAGCATGGCCAGCTCTATTGAAGAATTTGACCGGAAAATCTGTTGGACATTTATAGCTCAGCAAGAAGAAACTTTCATTTGGCAGAAAACTATTGATGCACAATGCTATTCATCTGGGTGAGTCTATCAGTAATACACATATCTTATTTTGATTATATGCTTCTCAATTTCGCATAGTTCACTATGAAGGATGTTTTCTTATTCAATGTGATTAGTTCACTATATGAATATCTGATTAATCAGATATATAGTAAACACTTGAAAATTAATATTGCTGCTTCATGCACACCTTTTTACTTCTTTTAATCAGATATACGGGAAGAGCAGCCAAGGTATCCAAGCGATTGTGTCACACAGGATTCTCGGCAACACTATCTGCATCACGGTATGGGACTGTTGGTCGAGGAGGTGGGCCCACTCATCTTGCTATACTGTCTCAACCACCCTAGACCATTCACGGGTCTCTTAGAGATAAAGTTCAATCTCCTCCGGCAAGCATGACCCGTATTTTCTCCATCAAATGGTACTGTAACCGATTTGATGGTAAACAGGAAGTTATGATGGGGTATAGATGAACAAAAAGATATGAAAAAACAATTTAATCATGGTAAAATCAAATAAAATAAAAACTCGCCTAGAATATTAAAATTATAAAATTCCTAGAGTCTAAATAAACTTAAAGTAAAAAAAGAAACTTCCCAATGGGCTTCTAGCTTAGATTGTATTTGCAATGAAGTTAGATACTGGTTGCCAGTGGTGCCAGGTTCGAGACTGAGCAAGCACCCGGTTTTAATCCAATTGTTACTCCAGCAAGGAAACTTGTGTGGAGGCAGTACGGTTTCCGGGATGAAAGCGTTAAGTCCTCACTTGGCCAGCGTGGGCCCGGTTTAAGACAACATAGCCTGGCTATGTGGCGGACGAGGCCTGCCAGTGAGGCGGGTGCGACTTCGACCAAAAAAATTTGTAAAATGTTCGCCTTTCAAAAAAAAAAATAAATAAATAAATAATAAAAAAAAATAAACTTAAAGTAAAAAAAGAAACTTCCTAATGGTAAACATCTTAGTATGATAGGTTCTATTTATTGAGCAAATTTTGGTGACTAACTAC
>CP139509.1:39202055-39392055 GCA_021014915.2 Artemisia tridentata subsp. tridentata | reverse complement strand
CAATTTCTACCTAGAAATTAGCATGTAGCATCAAAAAATGAATCTAATCAAATATTTATAAGGTTTGTGACTCTAACCATGTTAAACTGAATCATTGGTTAGTTCTTGTATTGAAGGAAATGAAAGTATGTTACTTTTTTCTAGCACTAACCAGGTGGCAAGTAATTACACAAAAGGATGGCAATCACAGATTAATGGGTTAGGATATGACTCATTTTTAAGGTCAAAATGAATTTTTAGTTTGACTTTTTAATGTCAAAATGATTGATTTTTGTTTCACTTCATTAACAATAGGGTAGACACATCTTATAACCAGCTGCTACATTATTTAAGAGCTTAAGGTGGTGCATTGAATCATTTTGATCATTAACATCAAAGAACATATCATTAACTTTTTCACCCTTGTTTGCCTAATCTACTTTCGACAAATCATTTCCGTCATCATTATTATAGGACACACATAATGAAAATATTAAGTCGTCTAAGTAACATGAATATAGTATATCATGATTAGAGAAAAAGAGCAACGGGTCAAGCCGTCATAGGCCCAGCCTTGTTAAACCATCACATTTACTAACGTGCATTGATGAATACGGCTATTTGTATATCCAAATTACAGATTTATACATAACGTCAGAACTTAACAAAAGAATACAAACAATGGGACATGGAATATCAATACACTCCAATGATAAAGGAGCCGCCTAAAACTTTATGATTATTTTCAAAACAAATACCAAAAATGCATACATGAAGCTTTTTTTTATGATTTGCACAAATAGGTACATATATATATTTACCCAATTGACCTGTTACTAAACAAATACGACCCACACTGATCAGTTTTCATACAAATGAATTGTAATGGCACATCTAATCTACTATAAATAATTTAAGATACCTCTGTCCTTGTCTTGAACTTATGTTCGATATTCATGACCAGCGTAGGAGCATAGTTTGGCCTGTGTTCCACATAAATAATAATAAGCACTTGCAGTAAACTAATAAACAACAATTTTAAAGCAAATAACATAAAAATCACTCAGTACAATCAATTTAAAGAAACACCCTGAAGTATGAGCAACATCAAGATAGCTGCTACATAAAGTAGCCAAGAAGGCTACATTGACTACATACTGCAAAGCTGAGGTCGCCCATTGTGTAATTGAGTCAAACCTCCAGCAATGAAAAAGTTATCTTATACGTTCACCGTTAGTAGTCATAAGTAGGCACCTCCAGATTGTAAGGAGCGTGGCCCTTACGAATTATGCCAGATATGTCGTAGTGTGATCCATGGAAAGCGGAAAATCAAACACCAAAGTAACCTGCATTAGGCAACGGGATGCAACCCAGATGACTGCATACTCCAACAGCTATATCTTTAAGGAAGTTCACATCAACACTGCTGGCTAATTTGATGTCATCGTCGGTTCTGCGCCTGATAAGAACTGGTTTCCAACGCCACATCATGGTCATATTGGTCCCTGGCTCAATGCTTGCGAGGTCTACTTCCAAGGAAGCCATGACAAGAACATCTTTATTTGCAGACATGCTCAAATCAAACTTGAGTACTGTATACCAAATAAATGAGCAGGAGGCTGGTTTATAATGACTGTGTGGCAGATCGGTCGGGGTCATGTATCCTGCTTGAACACGGCACTGTAGACACTGTTACCTGAACAACGTATACGGTATACCTATTGCTTATGCTTACACAGTGTTACGGATACGTGAAAGCTGATCAGGGGACTTGAATCCAGTCCAGTAAGCTGAAATACAGTCCCAGAATCACTTGTAAATTGCCCACTTAAATAATCAACTTTACTGAAAACTACTCCTAAACCGATTACACAAATCCTAAGGTTCCTAGATTTATGATAAGGTAATGAATCGGAATGTAATTCATAAAAATAATAATACCTGCAGCTTTCATCTTCCCGAACACATGGTTGCCTCAAATTGCATCGCCAAAAAAGGCCTGCAGAAAAATAGATCAAGATACAAAAATATTCATTAAATATCCAATAAGAGGAATAATTTGAAGAAAATATTACGCCGCCTATGCCTACCTTGAATAGAAACCTCAACCGGTTAATGCTAATGTACAACGTGATCGATGACCTTCCGCAATGTGGTTATCTTGTTGTCATGTTCCCTCATTGACACAACTCGTTCAACTCAAAAAATCTTATCCTAAAATAACAACCTCCTATAGTTATTAAAAAAAAAAAAAAAAAAAAAAAAAAAAAAAAAAAAAAAAAAAAAAAAAAAAAAAAAAAAAAAAAAAAAAAAAAAAAATTAATAATAATTAGCAATTAAAATTACCTCACATTCGATTAGTATGCGCTATTAAAACGAATCTGCACCTGAATATTCGTTGAGACTTTGATGATCTCATCTGCGCCAAGCTTCTTTGCAACAGATAACCGGCTTTCCTCAACATCCACAATCACGATTCTTGAAATTCCTAAAGCATGAGCAGCCGCAATGTGGTTATCTTGTTGTCATGTATCCCTCATTGACACAACCGTTCAACTCAAAAAATCTAAACCTAAAATAACAACCTCCTATAGTTAAATTAAAAAAAATTAATAATAATTAGCAATTAAAATTACCTCACATTCGATTAGTATGCGCTATTAAAACGAATCTGCACCTGAATATTCGTTGAGACTTTGATGATCTCATCTGCGCCAAGCTTCTTTGCAACAGATAACCCGCTTTCCTCAACATCCACAATCACGATTCTTGAAATTCCTAAAGCATGAGCAGCAAGCATTGCCACGAGTCCTATGGGCCCTGCTCCAATAACTAATACATTTGTTTCTGGACCTATATTAGCTCGACGACAAGCGTGGACCCCGGTTCACACATTGAACCTTCTTCCAAACTCACATTATCAGGCAGTTTAAAACATTGATCTGCTGGATGTACACATAAATTGATCCCATCCCTGCTCTTCAATATCTGATGGAAGGTCTCAAGTCACAATGTCGATGACGCTCATTCACATAGTAAGGATTGTGATACACACATAACAGATGCACCTACATGAATATACATATTATCTCAAACATGGGAAACGATGATGAATATGAATTAATAAAAAACAAAATAAGCATAGCAACCTATTGGTAATCTTATAAATTGTTGAATAATAATAAAAACACTCAAATCAATCAAACAAAGATAAATGATCCAAAAATCTGTTAACCCCCAATCAGACAAATCAATCAATTTGTTTTTTTAATGACAAATTCACAAACCTGGTTCACAGTTGATGAATCGGTCTATTTTTTGTGAAATTTGGTTCATATATGGCCCGATCATAAAACCTGTAAACATACAAACAAATGAAAACACATCATAATAAAACACTATCAACTTATAATCATACGATCTTGTGTATATCAAAAATCACATGATTGATCAATATAGCATTACATTTTTATGTTTTATGAACCTGAGAGAGAATACACATGTTGTTAACACAGAGAAACAGCTAAACCTTTTCATGAATTGGGAATGAATTCATTGATATATACCTCTTTTCATCATTAGGGTTTTGAGGAAAAGAGGCGCTTTAAACTGTGTGTCAATTAAAACTTACATATAAATACATAAAAAATAATACAGCAAGATATTTTTACGACTAATACATCATTTATATATAATTGGTCTAGATACGTCATAATAAAAAAAATTCACAAATGTAATTATATCATTTATATATAATTAAAAAATATATACCGATTAGTATATATTTTAAATATTTGTGTACACATGACACTGGAATATCAAAGACAATAATTAAAAAACAATTAGATAATGTATTAAATATTTGTCGTATATGTCATTTATATATATAAGGAAAGATATCTAATTGTTTATTCAAATATATGGCATGTAGTCTAATCTACGCCTTAAATGATTGTATGAGTAACCTAGTCGGATAAGCATTTATATTCATTTTTTATGTGATCAGTCAAAAGGCTATATTATATGTAAGTTTTAAAAGAGATAATTACTTGTTATCCTATATAGAGTTTGAGTTATAAAATCTCTTCAAAAAATTGTGGTGGTTCAGTGGTTAACATACCACAAAATATATGCATGGTCCAGAGTTCGAATCTCACCAAGTACAAATTTTTAACATAATTTCTGTCCGATTTTTCCTTCAGCAAGAAATGCCAAGTGGCATAGTTTATGATTATGTGGCATTATTATGATTATGTGGCATTGAGGTGGCATTTACGTGGCATTATCTACGTGTAACGCCTCCTGTTATATATAATGTAGAGATATATATAATTCTCCCTATGCTTTTTATTATGTTTATCTTATCGCAATAAAAGAATCATCATAAGTAATAGGGTTTTGGCCGTTAAATAGCTACGTACTTTTTCAAATGTACAGTTTTGGTACGTGTACTATTTTCCGTTCCACTTAATATTGCGTACTTTTATGTTTTTTACTAATTTGCCCCACCAAACTTGGTTAATCGAAACCCAAAACTTTTTTTGCCACATGTGCATCCACATAGGATTTCCACTAACATATATTTATTTAAAATATTAGGAGTAAATTACATGGACAATCCTCTTGGTTTGCCAAAATTTCATTTACCGTCCTTATAATTTTTTTACTTAAAATTGTTTTTAAGTCTGTTTAAATTTTTAAAATTAAATCTTTATAAAATATAACTGATTTAAAAACTGTTCACCTTTAAAATCTTTATAAAATTTAACATAAAAGGTTTCGAAAACGTATGAAAACATAAGAAGACGGATAAAAACGTACACAAACGTACACAAACGTATACAAATGTACAAAAATGTATAAAAATGTACAAAAATGTATTAACATGGATGAAAGTGTATAAAAACGTACGAAAGTGTACAAAAATGTACTACAATAGATAGAAACGTATGAAAACATACAAAAGCGTATGAAAGTATACCCAAACGAATAAAAACGTACGCAAAAGTATGTGGTGTGTATATTGTGAGATAGTTAGTAATCGTTTTAAAAATAAATAAATAAAAAGGGACTGTCAATGCAATATAAAACCACCAAGGACATTAAATGCAATTTGGGACAAACAAGAAGGACGATCCACGTAATTTACTCAAAAAATATGCCACATAGGCATTTTTGCCGGTTTTATACATTCTCAACCGGTTTGTAACACCCCCAAAATCAAGATATTGCGGAAGCATACACTTTGGGTGCTACTAAATCAATAATCACAACACAAGATATAGAGAACGAATTAAAAATCCGTTTTAAAATGCATTACATATTCAAAGTCATATTGTCTTACATAAAATTTATTTCAAATAAAATGTAGCCCATTTAACAAAACGGTCCCAAATTTCAGAGTTAACGCAACAATAAAAACATTTCCATCAACTATTATGACCATCGCCATACCCTGCCTTCAATAAACACACCTCAGTTTCCTGAGAAAAACATGCTAAAAGTCAGCTAACGCTGGTGAGTTCATAGGTTTAAAGTAAATAAGCACATATGGACCATAGCAATATTCAGCAAATAATACAGCAATAACACACTATCCCGCTATGCAAACACTAAGTCTCATCTAACCGAACTAGACATAGCAGCATGCCAAGCTGGCATTAGCAAATAATGGGTGCCCGCGAGTGTTAATCCCCAGACACTCGGCCTAATTTCATATGGTATACGTTCGCTTTGACTATGCCGAGCCAACCGAACGGGGGTGTCATCCCCAATAGATCTATTTATATCACACGGTTTCCCAGATAAAATTGACGGTTGATGATAGTGGGTGCAATGGGATTCAGCTAAACTTAAGTTTCTGCATACAAGTGTGTATAAAAACAAAATCCATTTTTGGTCCATGAAAACAGTTTTGCATGTTTCTCACCCTAAAGTTTAATAAACAAAACATATAAAAATATGGGGCTATAAACTCACCTTAAAACAATAGCAACCTGCTAATTAATCAACAAAACAGTGCAACCGCTCCGACACGCAACCTAAATCAGTATGGTAAGTCTTAGCGAAATATTCGTGTCTTATATGTTTTTACTTTATTTGAAAAGTTTACGTATGACCAGTGCTCGTGTATTTCTTGCTTGCTGTGTGATAAAGTATATTTCAAAATGATTTATCGTATGTAACTCTTGGTGGTGGCTCATGGTGAAAGTGTACGGTGGGAATACGTGTGACGGAACATCCGTGCTAGTATTCATCGTTAAATTTTGTAAGTAATATATATATATATATATATATATATATATATATATTATATATATATATATATATATATATATATATATATATATATATATTATCATACATATATATTAGGTAAAGTGTAGTAATTATGTATTTAATTAATTAAGGTTATAATTAATTAAATAGATTTTGAGAAATTAATAAAATAATAGTGTTAGTGGAGGAATATTATATTATAAATATTGTTTATTATTTATAATATAATTTTAATTATAAAAAATTTGAAATAATTGTTAAGTATGTAGAAAATTAAACAAATGTAAGTATTTTTATCAAAATACTCTAAGTGCTGGAATTTTAGGAAAAATTGGGCATGACCTATTCGTTTATTCAAACGTTTCCATTTTCTCATGTGTTGCAATTTAAATAACTCGCCTTGTAACTATATTTGCAAAATTTGTCCGTAATATATACTCCCTCCGCCCCTAAATAAGTGTCAACTATTGACTTTTAAAGTCTTCCCTTTTAAACTTTGATATTAAATTATTTTAATTGTGTTACGTAATACTTGATGCAAAATATGTGAATGGATTGGTTTTAAATGTATGTTTTCATTGGTATAATTTTCATTAAGCATTACATAACAAAAATGAATTAATTTAAGGTCAAAGTTGAAAAGAAAATACTTTAAAAGTCAACACTGGATATTTATTTAGGGACGGAGGGAGTATATTTTAGTCGTTGTAAGTATATTTATCGTTATAAGTATCGTTATCGTCATGTTTACTTATTAATAATAGATTTCGATACAAAGACAACGTTTAGTCAATATACCTTCAAAAGTTAAGAAAAGTCAACATTTATAAAGATTTGGTCAAATTTTCATTTATTACCCTTTTATGAGACTAACGCGTCTCAAAACAAGTCCAAACTAGTTTTAATTATATATATATATATCGTATCGTTAAGTAAATTATTTATAGTGGGTCGAAAAATATTTCAAAACTCATTTTTGTCACCCGACATATTTATTGGGCCGAAAATCATTAAATGAGCCCAATAGTCCAAATTTTAGTCCAAAACTATTTAGTCTTTTTAAGTTACGATATATATATATCGTTAGTTTGCTAAAAAAATTAATTTAACACATTTGTTACCACGTTTGGTCAAAAAGTCAACTGTGACCGAGTTGGGTTGGGCTCGGCCCAACTGTCACCGAAACCTCACAAGCCCAAAAGTATTAGTTTAAGCCCAAATTTCTTATTAGTAACATTAATTACGTAACGAATTTTAATTAAATCAATTAAGCACTTATAAATAAGTTATTAAGCTAAAAAGTCAACCATGACCAAAATTTAATGGGTTCGACCCATATAGTACCATACGACCCAAAACCATATTTTTATAAGCTAAACACAATTAGTTATGGCTTATTCAATAAGCTATTCAAAATAAACTTTTAAGCATTAATTCCACCATTTCACCACTTGAGCCAAAATTTTATGTTTTTCAAAACCCCAATGGTTTTGTATTTTTATTTTAGCCGATCCATATATATAACCATAAAAATGTATATATTGTCTTAAACTCGCGTAATTAACACTAATCACATTTGTATCATCAAACTAGTACCATATACATCAAGATTTACCACACAAGCAAGAAATACTCTAATTTGTACAAACATCTCATATATGTCGAGCACTATATAATTAAATACCAAGCCCTAGCTTTTTCATTTTAACAAAATATACACATTTAACACTTGGTAACATCATTAGACATCAAATGAACATGAAATCAACAAGATTAGAAAAGTTTTGATGTTTCCTTACAATGCTTATGTTTGTACGTGAGCTAGGATGAACAAGAGTTACCCAAGTTGCACCAAATTTACCCAAAACACGTTCTAATTAACCCGAAACTCTTGAATATACACCTCGATTAACTTGAACTTCAAAGAAATTTTGTGGATCTTGAAATCTTTATGTGAGCCGTGAGTTTTTGAAGAAAAATGATCAAGGAAGTTTTTGTGAGTAGAAATGGATAAGAAAACTTGTTTGTGTGTCATTTAGGGTAATGACCTAATATTTATAAGATAAATATGAGTTAGTGGTAAAAATTTGTCCCATAGTGGGGGAGTTTTACTTGTGGCCGGGTATGGACAAATTAGAGGGGGAGGGAAATTATTTTTACTCCTCGTTGGTGTATCGTGTGTCGGTTTGAGCTAAAATGTTACCGTAAAGTCCCGGTTTGATGTTTTTGGACACGTATGCGTAAAATAAAGTTTTTATCCACGTTTTTGTCAGAAATGTAATAAAATATTATTACTGACTCAAAAATTTATTTATTTGACTGTTACCATATATATTGTGCTGTCGGTACGCGTGTGCGGTTGTTTTTCAGTAAAATGTGAGAAAGCTCTCAGTTAATTACGAAACTTGTTAGTAACTATCAGAAATAGAATAATTTAAGTTTACTGACAAAAATAAACTTTTTCTGCAGTGACTGTAAGCTACAGTATGCGGGACAACTCCCAAAAATGCTCAAAAATACTCAGAAACATGCAAACGCGCATAGAAATGCTCAACTTAAAAATAATAAATACTCATTTATTATTAATTAACAACGTGAAAATTACCATTTATCACACGGTTGCCTGTAAACATACGGGCAAATTGGAACAAAACATGAAAGTACGCAACACTAAGTGGAACGAGAAATAGTACACGTACCAAAACGGTACATTTGAAAAAGTACGTGGCCATTTAACGGCCAAAACCCTAAGTAATACTTGGTCCTAAAAATAAAATATGAAACATAAGTTACCGAACAAAAAATTTAAAGTTTGATAAGTTAAAAGAATTAAAATTCATAAAAAAATGTCTTTATACTGATAATAGAGGGATAAAAGTAGGGATGACAATGGGGCGAGGAATATTGGGGATCGTATTTACCATCCCCATCCCCATCCCCGTTTTTCATTCCCATTCCTATCCTCGCCCCCATCCTCATTGAGGAATATTTTTCATCCCCGTCCTCGTCTTCAACCGGGATCGGGGATCCCCACGGGGATTCGGGGATTTTCGGCCCTTATGTATTAAGCATAAAAGTAACATAACTAATTTAAAATATAAAAAATTGGCCTATAAAATATATAAAAAGCGTACATTGTACATAGTTGGATTAATTAAAATATCATTCAACTTTAAAGCATTGTATATGTTGAAACATCATATATGATATAAAAATAGATTGCATCGAATGAGTGTATTTGGACAAAATATTGGTTGGATAATACGTAGTTAGTGCTTAACATTTTAAAATATTTGATATTTTGATCCATTAAATGTCACATATGCATACATATATACTTCAAGTATAATACTTGTCAATACTGACTAACATATACATATACAAGTACATTTAGTCTTAATATACATATAATTTATACATATTTGTACATTAAAAAGTTCGGGGTCGGGGATTTATGCTATCCCCATCCCTGCCCCATCCCTGGCTTCATAATTCAAGGATTCGCCGTCCCCATCCCCATCCCCGATCAACTCATGGATTTCCTAGTCAAATCTTACGGATCGGGTCCTCGTCGGGTACTGGTTTTTTTGTCATCCCTAGATAAAAGGCAGATCAGGAGGTGTAAAAGATGGGCAAAAGGTTATCCATAACAACATCATTTACTAAAATCAATATTACTTATCCAGTGAAGCCTAGATTTAGTGAAATACGTTACATATTTTATTAATTGTCAGTATTGTGAAAATACTTTTAAATATTTGTAATTATCGCTACTATGACCGGTTTAACCAGTTATTTTCAAGTGATTTGACTACAAACCCTTATATTTTTTTCACTTTGAATTTGTTTTTGATTTTACATTTATTTTTTGGTTTAAAAATATAATTTTGAGATTCCGGTCATCCATCGCGCTTCATCCCTTTTGAATTTGCTCTTTGTTTACATTTATTTTCAAGAAAAAAATTATTATCTTAAGACTTCAACTTGTTTAACCACTAATATCTTTTGTAATACCCTTTTATCTGCATTGTGATAATGTATTCATTAGAAATGATGAGTTTTATTGTAAAAATATTGTTAAACATGTTAAGCTTAACCATAACCTCTAACATTATACTTAGCAAAACCTTAAATGAAAATATGGGTATTGTTATGAAGTTATATTAGGTAATTAGGGAGTGTTTGTTATAGCTTCTATTAGATAAGACTTTTTATTTAAGAGATTTGCTAACAACAACCCACTGGGTGTTGTTTAAGCATTCCATATATATATATATATATATATATATATATATATATATATATATATATATATATATATATATATAATATATATATATATACTAGTTTTCATGGCCCGCCCAATGGGCGGGCATGACTTATAAGCCCTACCGGGCATATAAGCCCGCCCAGTTGACTTGTGATTATTGTTGAAAAAAGTAAGTTGACAAAAAAATAAAGATATAAACATACTAAATTAATTTTGAATAATGTGACATATGTATACGAAGGTTGTATTTGTGTATAAATAATGTGTTAGGAAGTTACTATTAATCATTAATTATACCCTTGCAAAACCAGAAATACTTAAGAGCTATTGGATAAGCTTAACTTGTGGCTCACACGGTTGACCTTATTAATACTTCCAAAGGGTTTATTAAGTTAACTTAATCTTGTTTTTAAGCAAATAAAAAATAACTTCTAACTTACAGCCGAACTATAAGGTAGAAATTTGACCGTAATTACAACTTCACTTTTTTAGATGTTCGTATGGAGATCTCTTGCATGTCCAAGGTGAAATTAGTCCAATACTTGTTAGCGCAATAGTCTCTATTCATATGAGATCTCCAAACATATCCGCTCACGTTAACCATTGTTACTATGCATCTACGCTTGTAGAGCTAAAAAATTGGTGGTCTGGTGGTCCGCTTCACCAAACGAAAAAAAAGAGGATTTTTGTTTGTGTTCGAGTGTATTGTGGTTGGTTTGGTAGTGAGAGTGTATCAAAATGTGGAACATGACCGCCACATCTTATTACATCCGGTTTAAGGTACCTCGCTAAACAACCCAAACACATTAGAATCAAGAAATTCCCTTAATAGACTACAAACCGAATCAAACATGACATCCTTACGATTGTCTCAAAATATGGTGACATGCTTATATGTTCCTTTCACTCTTTAGTTTGCTGCTTTTTGAGATTTTAGACGTAATCTACATCTTCACCTTTTTCTCCAATCATACCAACAAACGGTTTAAAGGCATCAGTATGATACACCAAGAATGATACATACCCATATTGAAATTCCTACAAAAACAAAAATGAAGCTGTTGCGAGTTACATGCACTAGATAGATGCAAGACATGAATTTACTATATGGGTTTAATAGAAGAACCCTTGATGGATTTGGTAAAAGCCTAAATACGTGGGTTTCATTTCCAGTTTCAACCCATACCTAACAACCTTTTTATATGATACAACATTCCCTCGTACTCATATCCTTCAACCATACACCACCTAATATTACATTAGAAAGCTACACATTTATTAATCACAAAATATATGGGGGTATTTGGATTAGCTCATATTATGGGCTTACTTGAAATTGGAAAAACCAATAAGCTCACTTTTTAGGGCTAATTAGCTTATCAATTTAAAAAGCGAGCTTAAGTTGACAGTATAAAAAATGAGCTTATTTGTTTTTCCAAATCTAAATAAGCCCATAAAATAAGCTAATTCAAACACACACTAAAATGAATAATACCTTTGTTTGGGTTGTCTCATTTAAAAAAATGTGGCGAGCCACATGCCCACATCCTGCACATAAACTGTAGTTCTGCACATTTTGGAATACAAGTGTATAAAAGCATCGATCTTCTTCAGTTTCTAAAGCTTATAATCGCTTTCAGAGTTAGAACCAAGTAGGATGACTTTTACCTTCATAATAGCTCTACCCAACTCCAAAGCCCTGGAAAATCACACTTTGGCACAGGCAAAAGACAAACACAAAGGTAACGATATATGAAAGACAAACACTCAAACTTCTTATCTGATTCTAATTATGTTACAACTTAATTCCGTAACTAAGTAGAATTACCAAACACTCAATCAGCTGCTTATCTCAGTACTCCATTTTGTTATAGCTGTTATCTGAAGTTGCATAAGTAGTTTGACAGAAGAATTCCAAACACCCTTTGCATAGCTGTATAATAAGAGAGGCATATGCTTAATTATGGGGAAAAAAGTCAACAGGAAACGTAATGATATAAAGTAAAATTGGGAATTTATTGGTTATTCATGCTTTCTTATGCCAAGTGCACAATGATATTCGCAAGAACCCTGCTTTTAGACCACAGTTTCATGAGATGTGTGCGAAAGTAGGAGTAGATCCACTCACGTCAAATAAAGGGTTTTGGGCCGATCTCCTAGGGATTGGTGATTTCTATTATGAACTTGGTAGGTGCTTGTTATTAGTTCTGATAATCTGCTTTAAAGGGTGTTTGGTGTTGCGATTTGTACGCGATTACTTGAGTACAAGTCTGCAATTAAGTAGTTTCTAGAATACCTCGTTCATCTTTTAAATACGGGCCTCGAGCAAAGAACAGTGCCACCATTAGTGCTGACTTGCAGAGTAGCGGCACCAAACCTTCACCAATGCTTCCAATCGCCTTAAAAGTCTTCACCCGTCATGTCTAGTCTCTTGAAGAAAAGAAATTGTAATAGTCTATAAGATCCTATAGCAGCACGGACACAGATATATGTCAAACAGTTAAAAGTATTGGCATGTTAACAACACGTATAAATCAATTACTTATACCTTAAAAGCTCAAAACATCTAAAAACACTAAATATATACAAAAATCAGTACAAAACTAAAAATAACAATTAGACATAAAAAACTAATATCAGTAAAATAAATCAACAAACATCAAAACTACACTTATTAATTCGTATTACTCACAATTATATCCCGGCATGATACATGCCCTTTGACAATATTCATTTCCACCAACATGAACACACACGCAAAAACAGTTATTAAACCTTTATTTTAAGGGTGAAAGCTAAAGATACGCAACATAGTTATTCAAAAGACACGATGTACGCAACATACTTTTAAAATTACCATTGTACGCAATTTACTTTCAAATTTGGTGCAATGTACGTAATATGACCTGGAACCAGCAGGTTACCGGGTTTCAAACTTTGAAAATTGATAGGAATGGTCCCTGTGGCTTGCGTTAACTTTCACCGGTCATCCCTTGACTTTTTTATCACTTAGAAAAGTTACAGTAATGGTCCTTATGGTCCATGTGGCTTCCATTTTTGTCCGTTTTTTTTACGTTTTAGTCCATTTTTATACGTTTTCGTTCATTTTTATACATTTTCATCCGTTTTTATCCGTTTTCGTCCGTTTTTATACGTTTTCGTCCGTTTTTTTTTATGTTTTCGTTCGTTTTTATACATCATCATCCATTTCTAAACGTTTTCGTCCGTTTTTTTTTACGTTTTCATCCGTTTTTATACGTTTTCGTTCGTTTCTATACATCTTCATCCGTTTTTTAACGTTTTCGTCCGTTTTTTTTACGTTTTCGTCCGTTTTGATACGTTTTCGTTCATTTTTATACATTTTCATCCGTTTTTATCTGTTTTCGTCCGTTTTTACACGTTTTCGTCCGTTTTTTTATGTTTTTGTTCGTTTTTATACGTTTTCGTTCGTTTTTATACATTTTTATCCGTTTTCGTCCGTAATTACACCTTTTCGTCCGTTTTTGAACGTTTTTATACGTTTTCATCCATTTTTTTAATTTTTCGTCCGTTTTTATACGTTTTCGTTCGTTTTTATACATCATCATCCTTTTTTTAACGTTTTCATCCGTTTTTTTACGTTTTCGTCCGTTTTTATACGTTTTCGTTCGTTTTTATACATCTTCATCCGTTTTTTAACGTTTTCGTCCATTTTTTTACGTTTTCGTCCGTTTTTATACGTTTTCGTTCATTTTTAAACTTTTTCATCCGTTTTTATCCGTTTTCGTCCGATTTTATACGTTTTCGTTCGTTTTTATACATCATCATCCTTTTTTTAACGTTTTCGTCCGTTTTTATACGTTTTCGTTCGTTTTTATACATCTTCATCCGTTTTTTAACGTTTTCGTCCATTTTTTTACGTTTTCGTCCATTTTTATTCATTTTCATCCGTTTTCGACCGTTTTTTACACGTTTTCGTCCGTTTTTTTTATGTTTTCGTTCATTTTTATACGTTTTCGTTCGTTTTTATACATTTTTATCCGTTTTCGTCCGTAATTACACCTTTTAGTCCGTTTTTGAACGTTTTTATACGTTTTCATCCATTTTTTTAATTTTTCGTCCGTTTTTATACGTTTTCGTTCGTTTTTATACATCATCATCATCCTTTTTTTAACGTTTTCGTCCGTTTTTTTACGTTTTCGTCCGTTTTTATACGTTTTCGTTCGTTTTTATACATCTTCATCCGTTTTTTAACGTTTTCGTCCATTTTTTTACGTTTTCGTCCATTTTTATACATTTTCATCCGTTTTCGACCGTTTTTACACGTTTTCGTCCGTTTTTTTTATGTTTTCGTTCATTTTTATACGTTTTCGTTCGTTTTTATACATTTTTATCCGTTTTCGTCCGTAATTACACATTTTAGTCCGTTTTTGAACGTTTTTATACGTTTTCATCAATTTTTTTAATTTTTCGTCCGTTTTTATACGTTTTCGTTCGTTTTTATACATCATCATCATCCTTTTTTTAAAGTCTTCGTCCGTTTTTTTACGTTTTCGTCCGTTTTTATACGTTTTCGTTCGTTTTATACATCTTCATCCGTTTTTTAACGTCTTCGTCCGTTTTTTTACGTTTTCGTCCTTTTTATACGTTTTCGTTCATTTTTAAACATTTTCATCTGTTTTTATCCGTTTTCGTCCGTTTTTATACGTTTTCGTCCATTTTTTTATGTTTTCGTTCGTTTTATACATTTTTATCCGTTTTCGTCCGTAATTACACCTTTTCGTCCGTTTTTGAACGTTTTCGTTCGTTTTTTTTACGTTTTCGTCCATTTTTTTACGTTTTTTTTTTTATTCGTCTGTTTTTTATACGTTTTCGTTCATTTTTAAACATTTTCATCCGTTTTCGTTCATTTTTATACGTTTTCGTTCGTTTTATATATTTATCCGTTTTCGTCCGTAATTACACCTTTTCGTCCTTTTTGAACGTTTTCGTCCGTTTTTATACGTTTTCGTCCGTTTTTTTTTAATTTTTTGTCCGTTTTTATATGTTTTCGTTCATTTTTAAACATTTTCATCCGTTTTATCTGTTTTCGTCTATTTTTATACATTTTCGTCCATCTTTTAACGTTTTCGTCCGTAAAAAATGGACAAAAACGTTAAAAACACGAACGAAAACATTCAAAAATGGACGAAAATGTGTAATTACGGACGAAAACGGATAAAATGTATAAAAACGAACGAAAACATAAAAAACGAACGAAAACGTATAAAAACGGACAGAAATGGATAAAAACGGATGAAAATGTTTAAAAATGAACGAAAACGTATAAAAACGGACGAAAACGTAAAAAAACGGACGAAAACGTTAAAAAACGGATGAAGATGTATAAAAACGAACGAAAACGTATAAAAACGGACGAAAACGTAAAAAAAGGGACGAAAACGTTAAAAAAAGGATGATGATGTATAAAAACGAACGAAAACGTATAAAAACGGACGAAGAATTAAAAAAATGGATGAAAACGTATAAAAACGTTCAAAAACGGACTAAAATGTGTAATTACGGACGAAAACGGATAAAAATGTATAAAAACGGACGAAAACGTATAAAAACGGACGAAAACGGATAAAAACGGATGAAAATGTATAAAAATGAACGAAAACGTATCAAAACGGACGAAAACGTAAAAAAACGGACGAAAACGTTAAAAAACGGATGAAGATGTATAAAAACGAACGAAAACGTAATAAAAACGGACGAAAACGTAAAAAACGGACGAAAACGTTAAAAAAGGATGATGATGTATAAAAATGAACGAAAACATAAAAAAAAAAACGGACGAAAACGTATAAAAACGGACGAAAACGGATAAAAACGAATGAAAATGTATAAAAATGAACGAAAACGTATAAAAACGGACGAAAACGTAAAAAACGGACCAAAATGGAAGCCACAGGTGCCATAAGGACCATTACTGTAACTTTTCTAAGTGATAAAAAAGTCAAGGATGACCGGTGAAAGTCAACGCAAGCCACAGGGACCATTCCTGTCAATTTTCAAAGTTTGAAACCTGGTAACCTGCTGGTTCCAGGTCATATTACGTACATTGCACCAAATTTGAAAGTAAATTGCATACAATGGTAATTTTAAAAGTATGTTGCATACATCGTGTCTTTTGAATAACTATGTTGCGTATCTTTAGCTTTCACCCTTATTTTAAGCATTGATTATATAATTGAGAATGATCATGAATGTTGTAAGAATAGAGGTTGTCAGTATGCACTCACTGATCACTGGTTGCCAAGTGTGGGGGTCTATCTAATGCAACAACCTATGTGTCTAAAGTTAAGATCAGGTGTGTGTCACCATTTGTTAGTCTATGGAATGCCAAATTAGCTTCTAAAATCACAACATCAGCAGTGTTAGTTTCTTTCTCCCTACTTTGCGGCTTTATCCTTAAGATGTATTGTTACCATTCTCCTCCCGTGGCGATGTTAATAGAAAAAAAACTAATGAAATCCAGTTATATTATATGAACTTTCCACTTATTAGTGAAACCTTAAAAACCTATCATTTTGAACACACTTCATGTGGCTAAAGATTATTCACAGAAATATAATTTTATATGCCAACGAATTGATTAGCCAATCCAGAAGTGAATGTCCTACATTAACACAAAATCGGCTTCACCTTGGTGATTTATCGGTATATTGGACAGTTTCAAGTACCAATGAATGATATGTCTCAGATAATGGGTTTCAAAACATCGGTTAGTATCTGACTGAAATGTCAAGTTATAAAAGCTCACCTGTTTGTAGAGCAGTGTGCACAAATAAACCAAGGAAGCTTCCACTAATACCAATAGCAATCACATTTGTCAATGCTTTCTCTGTCTCCAACCTAAGAAAAGGTTTCATGTTAAAGAACAATCCATCATTATAGCCAATAAATTCAATCCAGTATAAGCTCAGTTTTTAAATAATGTACCTTTAAGGCTCTCCATGTCATGTAGGGCACGTATGAAGGGCTAACACTGAATGGGAACCCTTCTGGAACCACGTAGTATCTTATAAAGGAAACCAACTCTTGCATGACACATCTAACTTAGATTAGCAATATAAATATTTGCACTATTGAGTATCAACTGCTAATGAATACGACACAACACAAATATTGTCACAATAAAGGCTTGTTCTATGCAAACATTTGATCGATACAAAAAACATATAGATATGTAACTGCTACCTGTAAAGCCGAAAACGAATGCCACTATCCATAACCTATTCTTTGAAATGGCCCGTTTTGGTACATTAGAATACATTCTTATCTTATCTAAAATCAACAACTCAGCTTTATTATATATTCATACCTATTCTTTGAAACGCCTCGTTTATTAACGTAAAGTGACCTTCAGATCCATTGCCTCCGATATACCTGCAGAAATAAATGTTAGCATAAGATACTAACCAATGTGGAATAAGTGGTAAAAACCTAAAACCTCTTTACTTATTGTAGAAAGAACACAACTTCTGTAATAATATGTTCATATTTGATACAATTAGCATAAATCAAAATTTGGTCTGTAATATTTGATACAAATATTACATTAAGAAAAGGCGAGCTTGACGTACATTTTAATTGTTTTTTTTTTCTTTTTTTTTAAAAGAAGATTTGTTTTGTTATTTTAAAATTTTTAGTATTATGTAGTTTTTTTCCCTGTCTTTGTAAGGGAATGTTAAATTGGTTGTTGATGGTTTGAAACGATCGTAGTTGTTTTTTGCCTGTGTATATTCCGGTGCCAAAAGCCCCTAGCTTCAATGCGTTTATCAGGCACGTTGGCATAACAGCACCACCGTCAGCTCCTCCTCTTGATCTCCCGCCTCCGCCTTTCACACCTCCACCTTTTCCTCCACCACCGCCACATAACCCTCTTTCACCACTAAAACATGTAAATAATATGATAGTATTTAATACATTGTGAGCCGACTCGTTCTAAAACATACTGAAACTTTATTGGGCTTGGACCTATTTTGACTTATGCTTAATTCACCCCTAATCACCCACCTTACCTACTGTAATAATACAACTGAAATGGACCACTGGGATATTACATCAGAAACCATGACCTATGTTCTGTAATCGCATGTATGTTATATTATTCTCTAATCTAAAAAGTTCAAGCTATCAGCCCTTTGAGCCAAATCATCACAAGTTGGGAGCTAAATTTAGAAAATAAAGAAACATTGTACCTGTTTGTGCAGTCTGGATCTACGGGAAGATTCCCTATTGGAAAGCTTCCTCCTCTGACTTTTTGACTCTCTTTCATCTTGATATAAAATTTAACAATCAATGTTCAGTTTTTTCGTTTAGGCACCCAATATGACATGATCCATTACAATACTTAAAAATTCAATCAAACAAAAGAAAAAGAATTTAAGGAGTACCTGTAGCCATGGTTGTGGTTGCATGTTTCCCCCTTGCCCCGACAACAACAATACTGCTGTTTAAGTTAGTAGTGGGACCCGCAGTAGTTGACATTGGCACGTCAGCCATTGATTGGTTGATCACTGAATCATAAGGGGAGGAGGAGTCATGATTCCGAATTTTCTAACCCTCCCAAATTTGACCAATAAAATTATGCCAACTCATTTCAACCCTCCAGCCCTCCCAACCAGCCCTCCCAACCAATTTCACTCGCGCCCATGATATTCCAGCCCTCCCAATTTTTTTTTTTTTTTTTTTTTTTACATTTCACTCAAATAACACAAGGTGCAACACATAAATAACACAAGTTACAACACATAAATGCTAATATACAACGGTTTGCTCAGAGGTTTCGCAGCCCTCTCACCAGCCCTTTGAGTGCAACCCGTTGAGGGCGGGGCGGTGTTACCGCCGGTTTGGACAAGCCCTTTGGTGAACCCGATGGGCACTCCGCCTCCCCTAAGTGTTTGGTTTTCAATTCTGAGAACCATGTACATTGTTTCCATTTTTAGTTGCTTCACCTGTAGCCAACAACACTATTAATACTTACAGAACTGGCATCAATTACGCATAGCAATGCACACAAAAGAAGCTCAACACCAAACCTTCCATAGAATCTTGTGTAGACCCATATTTTATTTTTGAATTCTGCACACACACAAAAAATGGTTACAGGTTCAGGACATAAAAGTGCAGAACAATTTTTTTTATATGAACCTATCTTGCTAAAGTGAAAAGAATCAAATACAGTTTAACTCGTCCAAACATTTGTAGGCTCTTGAAACTCACTAAAAATGACCATCATGTGTATCTATCTTCCCCAAAGTTGTCGTGTTCCATGTTTAATGGTTCGTTATAAAATATTAGAGATGGAGAAGTACCGAGAATTGAATGAATATTAGTTGTGAGCGTGTGTCTTTCACGGGATTAAACAAATAGACAAATGCAAGTAGACAATTTTCATCACAGTGAAAATCTACCTTATTATATGCAACTCGACTTAGATAATAAATCAAACAAATGAGAAACCCTAGCGAATGTATATTTGGCCCACATAAATCCATTCAACAGGTTGCAGTACATAAGTACTTGCAAGAATACCTACATTTTTGGAATTTGCATCACTTCCTTCACTGGAATCTTGACTTCCACTCTCACCACTGCAAATACAACATCAGTTAAACCCGTGAATTCTATTTGAAGTTGGAAGTTACCATATCAAAAGTGCCATAAAATGTTTATTAGCTGCCTAGAAGTAATCAATTTTAGGGGGTGTCACACCCCCAAATTACGTGACTTGCAGCGGAATGAAGCATTCGAGGGCGCGACTGATCATAGCACCACAGTTACAGTTATATTGAATGACCTAAAGTGTCGTTTAGAAAATACATCGTTTGATTAATTAAAAACATTCAGAGTTACAAAGCTAGGTCCCAAAAGGTGAAACGAGTTTTCAGAAAACAAGTTGTTGGGAATGCTTCTCGCACTAAAATGTGACAACATATTTGGGATTATATTAGTTATTATGTTTGGCTCAAACACATGGACTGAAACCGTCAATATTGTAAAGTTATGTGTTTGATGCCCTATTGGGTTAATATACAAATATGTTACTAAACTTTCCAAAAAAGTTTGCCTAAGTTACTAAACTTTCATTTTGTTCACTTAGGTTACTGAACTTATAGAAAGCATTTATTATTGTTGGTAGCTGTGACTTAATCGTATATTTTTTGATATGTTAAGTAACATAAATGTCATGTTTTTACAAGTTCAATGTTGTTTATGAATATTTTTTATAAGTTCAGTGACCCCAAATGTCATGGTTTATAAGTTCAGTAACCTAAGTGAACAAAATGAAAGTTCAGTAACTTAGGCGAACTTTTATGGAAAGTTTAGTAACATATTTGTGTATTAACCCATGCCCTATTTAAGCCCTCCTTGCCTTCACAAGGAGATTGAAGCTTGTGTTTGTTTTTTCACCTTTCACTTATCAATAATATTATCAGGTTTCCATCTCTCTCACTCTAACTTTCTCTCTCTAACCTTAACCATGAAGATGATGATCTTTCATCATCCAAGGCCTCCCGATTCACAATAACATCACCAAAACACGATTCGTCAATTGGTATCGGAAGCCACGGTATTAGTTTTGGTTGATTCTTTTGTGATTTATCTTGTCAAAAATGTATTTCATATACTGTTATGACTAATATTTTCACTGTTTTATACTTTTTTTTTTGGTCAAACAGTATTTGATACAAGTGGGTTTACATGTCTATGATTTTTTCTAGTGCTGTTCATCAGATCTGGTTGTTTCATCGAGTTAGATGAAATGATCGAACTTCTTAACCAAAATTCGGTTTAGTCGAACTTCTTAACCAAAATTCGGTTTAGTCGAACTTCTTAACCGAAATTCAGGTTTAGTCGAACTTCTTAACCAAAATTCTGGTTTAGTCGAACTTCTTAACCAAAATTCTGGTTTAGTCGAACTTTTTGATCGAAATTCAGGTTTGATCGAATTTTTTAACCAAAATTCAGGTTTGATCGAATTTTTTAACCGAAATTCAGGTTTGATCGAATTTTTTAACCAAAACTTCAGTTTTGATCGAACTTATTAACCGAACTTCTAATTGATCGAACTTCTCAATGATCGAACTTCTAATTGATCGAACTTCTCAATGATCAAACTTCTAATTGATCGAACTTATTTTTGATCGAACAAAAAGAAAAAGAATGAAGATGATGAGACAAAAATTGACCATAACCTCACTGCCAATACAAATCTCATCCAACAACATACAAATATCACTACAATCGACACAACCAATCTTATATTCTAATCCCATAAACATCAAAATCACCCATCTTCTAAACTCAACAAATCCGTTTCAATATTCTACCTTTAACTTAAACTGAAAAATCAGATAAACTATTGATCTCAGATCTGTTCGACTGCAAAAAAATCATTAACGATTCTATTTGTTCGAACAAAACATCTTCATCGATCTAATTTCGAAGCTAATCTTTATAAATATCCGAAATTCAAGAAAGACTAATAACATTTATGTTATTGTCTTATCTTTGATTCGTTCATAGTAATACACAATCAAACTATTTAAAACACCTACCTTGACCCTTCAATGGGTCTTGAAACCATTCACATACTTTCTCGACTCGGATTGAACTACAAATGACACTAAGGTCATGGTACAGTGGTTTGATTAGGTTGAGATTGTATATTAATTGAAGATGATGATGTAAGTCATTAGGTGTGTATCGGTTGTAAGTTGTAACTGGTTTGGAGTAAAGTTTGGTAGGGGGCGGATTTTTTTGAGGAGAGAAGATGAGAGAGGCAGATGAGTATATGAGATTAGGGTTAAGGTGGTTTTAAATACCCATTTAATTAGGGGTGTTGGAGTTGGATCGGTTCTACTCTTCTTGGGCCTTGATCCGAAATGGGCTGTTAGTTGTATGGAGTGGGCTGAAATCAGACCTGGACTCTCAAAATGTTCATCTAATTTTTTAGAAATAACATTTTTGATAAATTTTGGTCAAGAGTAGTATTTTGGATTAATTAAAATTTCACGGGAATACGTTTTTTGACAAGATCGGGATAAAACCATTATCATAGTTCACTTAAACCGTCAAAAAGGCTAGTGTTGGGAATTGAACCGCAAGATGTGACTACGGGGTTAATTCTTTATTATTTATTTGAGGTTGAAGTGGGATATCACGGGTGTGTGTACTTAGTATCTTGAAGATATCGGGGTTGGTTGGATGCATGATTCTTCGAGATCCTT
This sequence comes from Artemisia tridentata subsp. tridentata, assembly GCA_021014915.2. Classification (NCBI taxonomy): domain Eukaryota; kingdom Viridiplantae; phylum Streptophyta; class Magnoliopsida; order Asterales; family Asteraceae; genus Artemisia; species Artemisia tridentata. Next base: position 39,369,264 of record CP139509.1, on the reverse strand, counting down.
GTTCGAGCTTATAACCTTCAAAATGATTAAGACTTGAGTTATCTAGTTATACCTGATGTAAGGAGTTACGTTGTTGTGCTCACAGTGTATAGCTATCACTTTAAAGGAGTTACGTTGTAGTACTCAAGTGTCACACAAAGATGTGGATAATTCAAGATGAGTTCATATACAGAAAAGGATGGTTGGATGGGTATATGAACCGACCTATGCTTAAAGGAGTTACGTTGTAGTGCTCAGTATAGGTTCTTAGTCAGACAATAGTGCAAGTTTAAGTCACAAGTTCGGGTTATTTTACTTCGGTCTCAAGTTCGTAATACTGGGTTTTCTCCATCAGTGGTCACTACATAAAGCCGTCAGAATGATAATGGGGTCGGTAAAGAGTTAGATGAGAAGAGTATAGATGAGTAGAGATTTTATCAGCAGTTGATTCTCACGGGCTATTTATGGTACTTCACACATCTTCGCTTAATTGGACATACAGGGTGTACGCTGCCTCCGTTTCCATCGTAACCATAGTGTGTATGCTTCCGATTCCGCGAAGACATCGTGGGAAAAGAGAGAGTAGATGTGCTTTGACCTTCTTTGACTTTCTTTGCATTTTTTTGCGAAAACACTCTTTTTCCAGATGGATCTGCATTCAGGGGGAAGAAATGTGCACATCGGGGACACATAACAGACTCACGTGATCGAGCTTACAACTTTATTACTACCGGAAGACGTCCGCAGAGATGATCAGTAGTTCAGTTTTGTGATTTTGGTGTACTCGTTTCAACTTTCGCAGGTTGTGAAGTGCGAAGTAGCCTACTTATGTGAGAAGATCTTGCTAATTTCTTGCATGTTACCCCGAACGGGACTTCCGCAACCATTTGATCCACTTTATTAAGTGTTCTATTGCTTAATTTGCTCCACCCCCAACCATTCCCGAACCAGGAGAATCTTCCTCGAGCAACATGGAACCGTCAAATCTGAATAACAACATTCAACACTACCCTTCTACTCATAAATGGACAAGGGATCATCCGTTAGTTAATGTGATTGGCAATCCAGATAAACCAGTTATGACACGACAGAAACTCCACACAGATGGTGAAACTTGCATTTACGCTCTCACCGTTTGTCAAGCTGAACCGAAAAATATCAAAGAGGCCATGACTTATGATAATTGGATTGAATCAATGCAAGAGGATTTGGATCAGTTCAAAAGATTGGAAGTCTGGGAACTCGTTGAAAAACCTGATGGAGTTTATGTTGTGGGCTTAAAATGGATTTGGAAAAATAAGCTGGATGCAGAAGGCACGGTTATTCGTAACAAGTCTCGGTTGGTTGCTAAAGGGTTTTGTCAAGAGGAAGGAATTGACTTCGAGGAATCTTTTGCACCAGTGGCTAGGCTTGAGGCAGTTAGAATGTTCCTAGCATACGCGGCTCATAAGAACATCACCGTTTACCAAATGGACGTGAAGACAGCATTCCTGAACGGACAACTTCGTGAAGAGGTGTATGTATCACAACCTGACGGCTTCGTGGATCCAGAACATCCTAATCACGTATACAGGCTTAAGAAAGCTCTCTACGGACTTAAACAAGCCCCGCGGGCCTGGTACGACAAACTTTCAGCATTCCTTATTGCTAATCATTTCACTAAAGGCTCTGTAGACCCGACTTTGTTTATACAAAAACACAGGGAGGACATTCTCATTGTACAAATTTATGTGGATGACATCATTTTTGGGTCTACCCACAAAAAGTACTCAAATGCTTTTGCAAAACTTATGAAACAAAACTTTGAGATGTCTATGATCGGTGAATTAAACTTTTTTCTAGGATTACAAGTTCACCAATCACCTCGTGGTATATTCTTGAGTCAGTCTAAATATGCACAAGAGATATTAAAAAAGCATGGCATGACATCTAGTGACACCTATAACACCCCTATGTCCTCCTCATCCCCGAAGCTAGATGCTAACATTCATGGGAAACCCACTGATCCTACAAATTATCGTAGCATAATTGGGTCTCTCATGTATCTCACCGCTAGCAGACCGGATGTTGTATTTGCCACATACCTATGTTCACGCTATCAATCTAACCCAACAGAAAGACATTTATCTGCTGTTAAAAGAATCCTTAGATACATCAAGGGAACCATTAATTTGGGGATCTGGTATCCAAAGGATTCTGGTTTTGCACTAACTGCTTTTTCAAATGCGGATCATGCGGGATGTATTGATACAAGAAAGAGCACATCCGGTGGTGTTCAATTCCTAGGTGATAAGCTGGTGTCCTGGCAGTCAAAGAAGCAAGATTGTACGTCTCTATCATCCACGGAATCAGAATATGTAGCCATGTCTGCCTGTTGTGCTCAAATAATTTGGATGCGATCACAATTGATGGATTATGGTTACATATTCAACAAAATCCCGATGTACTGTGACTCCAAAAGTGCTATCGCTATCTCGTGCAACACCGTGCAACATTCCAAGTCCAAACACATCGCTCTCAGATATCACTTCATCAAGGAGCATGTGGAGCAGGGTACCGTTGAGTTGTATTTTGTGGGAACGGAACACCAATTGGCGGATCTTTTCACGAAGGCTTTACCTCATGATCGTTTTGTGAAACTGGTTCACCAAATTGGAATGAGATGCCTGACTCCTCAAGAATTAGCGAACTTTCTCAAGAACAACTAATCGAGTCATGCTCTCTCACTATCTTGTATTATTGTATATTAAAAAAAAAAAAAAAAAAAAAAAAAAAAAAAAAAAACACCTAATGTGCAAACGATTGATCTCAATCAAAATATGTTTTTGCCCATTGTTTCAAAGTTTAAAATTTTTTTCCACAAATATCACATATTTTGAGGGGGAGAAACTTTTGCACATTTAATCATAAAAATTCTTCGTCATCTTTCTAAATCATCATATATTGTTTTTTCTCAGCTTGCGTTAACCATTTAACTATACATTTCTTAACCTTGGATTTAATATAAATAGACAACATAGTTAAAAGGTTAAATGTGTAAAAATGGAAAAGAATGAGGACAAAAACAGCCAATTCAGTTAACTCTATTCAATATATATCCCAAATCATTGACTTAGGTCAAAATTTTATATCAAACACTCAAACACACAGTCCCACCTCACAAAAACGCGCGCCTCATCTGAGCTTTCTTACTTCTAAAAAATTCGACTAATCTGCCCTAATTGTAAGTCTCTCATTTGATTTCTGTGGTACTCATTTAACTGAGAACGTTGCTTCAGAGATTATCTGTTGTTAGATTTATATTAGGTTGTTAATCTAATTTAGGGATTATGATTGTGCCTATTTTTTTAGTGAGATAATCGACTTGTATGCTTATTTTTGTGATTTAATCTGTTTGTGTAATAGTTGATTTGTGTTTAAGCATAAAGATGAATAATCGAATTTTTTGAGATAATCGAACTTGCAATATGTGATAATGATCGAACTATAATCGAACTACTGGTGTAATCAAAGTTTAGGACTGATCTCCGAGTTAGGAGTATTATGTCTGGTTTGATCGAATTTTATTTGATCAAATTTTATTTGATCGAATTTTGTTTAAATAAACTTAGTTTGATCGAATTTTATTTGATCGAATTTTCGTTTGATCGAATTTTATTTGATCGAATTTTGTTTAAATAAACTTAGTTTGATCGAATTTTATTTGATCGAATTTTTATTTGATCAAATTTTATTTGATCGAATTTTGTTTAAATAAACTTAGTTTGATCGAATTTTATTTGATCGAATTTTCGTTTGATCGAATTTTATTTGATCGAATTTTGTTTAAATAAACTTAGTTTGATTGAATTTTATTTGATCGAATTTTATTTGATCGAATTTTGTTTAAATAAACTTAGTTTGATTGAATTTTTATTTGATCGAATTTTGTTTAAATAAACTTAGTTTGATTGAATTTTATTTGATCGAATTTTCGTTTGATCGAATTTTATTTGATCGAATTTTGTTTAAATAAACTTAGTTTGATCGAATTTTATTTGATTGAATTTTATTTAATCGAATATTATTTGATCGAATTTTGTTAGACCAAACCCTGTGTGATCGAATATTGCTTGATCAATTTTTTTTGTTTAACTGAACATTGATTGATCGAATTTCAGTTGATAAAATTTTGTTTAACTGAACATTGATTGATCGAATTTCAGTTGATCGAATTTCGTTTAACTGAACATTGATTGATCGAATTTCAGTTGATCAAATTTTGTTTAACTGAACATTGATTGATCGAATTTCAGTTGATCGAATTTTTTGTTTAACTGAACATTGATTGATCGAATTTCAGTTGATCAAATTTTGTTTAACTGAACATTGATTGATCGAATTTCAGTTGATCGAATTTTGTTTAACTGAACATTGATTGATCGAATTTCAGTTGATCAAATTTTGTTTAACTGAACATTGATTGATCGAATTTCAGTTGATCGAATTTTTTTGTTTAACTGAACATTGATTGATCGAATTTCAGTTGATCAAATTTTGTTTAACTGAACATTGATTGATCGAATTTCAGTTGATCGAATTTTGTTTAACTGAACATTGATTGATCGAATTTCATTTGATCAAATCTTGTTTGTTTACTGAACTTTGTTTGTTAACTGAACTCTGTTTGCTTAAACATAACTGATGGAACTTTTGATTGATCAAACAATTTGTTTTTCTTCAAAGTTCAGAACTGAGTGTGCATAATGGATGATTGACTAAGTACCTTTAGTTATTGTGATGAAAAGTATTCATATGTTGAGCTGGGTTTACTGAATGAGTTGTTTCCATCTGTGCTGTAATTGGTCATAATACTTGTTTCATCATGTTCCTTATGTTCTGCTGTTCAGAATTTATATGTACATCAAGATGTTCTTTGCTTAAGTGGTGATGCTAGATTATGTGATTAGTGATGAAAAGTGTTCTATTGCTTAATTTCACTAGCACAGAAGGGGCTTGAAAAGCTGAAATCTATTATGGGTCCATCTGATGAGAAACTAAAGCAAGGCAAAGGCAAGTCTATCAAAGCAACAGATGTTAGTTTTTCACCGATTCAACCGAATGAAAGCTCAGAAGAAGAGGGTGACGAATCAGATCAACACACTCATACCCCATCGGGTTCTGAAGCTGAAGAATCTGATGATGACAGACAAAGTGAGGATGATGAAGACAATGATGAAGAAAGTGACAAGGATAAGAAAGATAGTAGTGTCAACAACGATGAAAGTGATGATAAAGATGAATCTGAAGATGACCAAGATAACCCAGATGTTCAACCCCACACAACCATTCTTCAATCACCACCTACATCTTCAGTGGCTCAATCATCAACTGTCATAAGTCAGCTTGAAAGTAAACTGAATCAAGTGTTGAGTAATCAAGAAGCCCGTGAAAAGGAATATCAAGAAACTAAACAGAAACTGTCTAGTCTTCAGGAGCAGATGGACAAACATATACTGAAGTGTGATAACGTTGATTTGAAAAAGGAAGTCGCTGAACTGGTTCCAACTGAGGTCTTCAAGACTCTTCAAGATGCATTTCCTGACATGCTCACTAACTATGCCAAGAAGAATCTGGAAGAGGTTGTAGCAAAGTTGATGCAGACAATACCAATCACTATCAGAACGTTACCTCCACAACCCTCTGGATCAAATCTCAGAGAACAACTTCTTGAAGAAATTCGAGAAAACCCTGCAGAAGATGAACTCAGGCAAGCATTACTTAACTCAATGAAACGAGCTAAAAAACAAGATGAACCATGCAAATCAACCAAGACATTGAAGCGACGTCAGGATGACCCAGAGGATCAAGGAAAGAAAAGACGGAGACCCTCATCTTCAAGCCGTGGTCCCACAGCACAATCATCTGGAAAAGGAAAACAATCAAGTGGACCAGTCTTCAGTCCCATTGGAAGTGGTCAATTTGAGGACGTAGAATTTCACGAGAACATCAGTGCAGATGATGAAATACCCTATGTACCTACAAGTGTTCAAGAAGCTGTGGTTCCTTCTGGTCAAGTTAATGATATACCACTACCTGAATGGGTCAATCCAGGAGCCTCAAAGTACGACTGGTTTGAAGATATGGTTGATGCATACCCTGATGAAGTTGACAGCACACCAGTGGAAGGATCAATTGTAGATTTTACCAAAAGACTGAAAAAGGCAATCAAGGTTCAGAAGTTGGGGTTGTCAGATATCATTCGAGTTCGCAGCTCAGGCTTCACTGAATTTAAGACGGTAACTACTACTGAGATAGAGTTTGAGTACAATCTTGAACAAGTTGCACGAGCTCTTGGAGATAATATTGCTGATGAACAAACCCATAAATCAAAAGAACCATTGCACTACAAGGACTACACCAAACCATTACCCCTCATTGGTCACCCAAAGAATCCTAAGTTACCAAAAGAATACTTCTTCAATCGAGACCTAGGCTATCTCATGAGTGAAAGCACGGATCCTATACGATATGCAACATCACTATCCAAGTATCCAGCAGCTTCATACTCCATAGAAGATTTGAAAGAAAAGGTCGACGATTTATGGAACCATGACGTCTATGTCTACAATGACGATGCTGTTTTTGGGATTCATCATTGGCGACATATGAGGAGATTGTCCTACAAATACTTGGTCACCACGAGAGTTTCAAGAAATATAGATAGGAAGAACCCTAACAGGATTCTATCCATAACCAGTGCTGAAACCGAACCGTTGTACGGGTATAACTTTCTAACCAAGATCACTGTGAGAAGATCAGATGACAAAGAGTATTCGTTCTGTGAAGCTGACTACCCATATTTGTCCCGCAATGATATAGAAGACATGTACCTACTGAAGATTCAGGGGAAACTTGAACATCTTCCTGGCCGTCTTCAGTATGACATCATCAACTCCATTCTCATATTCATCCGTAGCATTGTTATAAGACACCGAGTTGAGGACATTCAACTTGGGGTAGAAAGCTACCAAAAATGAGTTAATCTCATCAAGCCAGATCTTGACCGACCGGGTGTTCATGACCAGTCTCCGTATACGTTCATGGATAGACCGTTTGGAGTGGTTTACAAACGGAACAACTGCAGTCCACACTTCATGGGATTTGAAGAACTGAGAAAATTTGGGGATAAGACATTGGTAATGGTCAAGATAGAACTTGATTCAATCTTGGATAACTACCACAAGGGTTCAAAAACAGGAATCATGCAAGAGGTCAAATGGAGCAGAAATGATGCCAAGCAAGCAGTCAAGTTCATCAAAAGAATCAACGACAAGCTTCAGTTTTGGACTCAAATGCGAAGATTGGAGAGTTATGTGGGAGGACGAGCAAGACTTCCAAACATTCTCACCTTCCGACGTCCTGCCTAAATTGATTGGTACAATTTGTTCTATCATCATCATTTCATTTCATCTTCATCATTCACTTTCATATATCACTACGGCTTGTGCACACATAACAGTGTACAACCCGCTCTTGTAAAGAAAGGACCCTGAGGTACGCTTCAGTGCCTCAATCCTGAAAAAGGAGCGAAAGCTTCTTACTTATGAGCAGAATTAAAACCAGAATGTTTTCTAAAAGTTTTTCAAACATTCTGCTCATAAGAACAAGTACTCCCTTGTTAAGGGGGAGTATTTGAAAAATCTTTGTTCAAAACTACCAACGTTCTTGACGTTCTTCCACAAACACCTCAAAAAGAGCATATTTTAATCAATAGTTTTTTCAAAAACAACATTATTATGCTATTTTTGAGGGGGAGAATGAAAAAGTGATTAAAATATGGTATCTCATTGCTGGAATCTCATGAGTGTAAGACTCAAGAATTGACCCTCGAATTGACGATAATAACAGTCAGTAGTCGAAAAGGTATATCCGGGACGGGTAATAATTTCAAGCCAGTTCATCTGGTGATGTAAGCGTGTCTCGCGAAGGATATATCTGAGTAGAATGTACCAATTTCGAGCGACAATCTTTGAATATGACCGGGACGGGTAATAATTTCAAGCCAGTCCAACTGGTGATGTAAGCGTGTCTCGCGAAGGTCATGTTCATTGAAAGTCAATCAATTCAAAAAGTGCCAACTCTTCCCGACATGTGCAAATTTCAAAGTAATTTACATATGAGCACATGTTAAGGGGGAGTTCTTCTGAAAATAACAAAACTCTCAAAGTGTTAACAAAATGTGTTTTACAATCATAAACACTTTGAGAGATTTTCAAAAGGTTTGGTATATGGCATCAATAGGATAGTCATGGAGTTATAAGGTGACTAAGGTTAGGGAAAACCGTCCTATGATCCGCCAGAGCCGGAGGGATCTACCCAAGGACAACACCAATAGTTTAGAACTAGAAAGTCCTAGGTATGATTAAAAAAGGAGAAAATGAATGAACGGAGAAAGAAGGGGTTGAAGAATTAAAAAAAAAAAGCAAAGAAAAGGGTGAAAAGAAATAGCCCTCCATTTGTTCAACCTTAGGGCAGACACCGGGTTCAATACATAATCTACTGGTTGATCAAGAATCACCGGTATTGAAGATCAAAGTCGTCATGGACCCAGTGACGCACTGCACTAAACCTTCTTAGCTACTCAAGTGTCTCTCAAAAGACATTTGTTTCATTCACACGGAGAACCCTTCATAATCTATCGACCTCTCATTCCGAGAGTGTTGATATTGAAAAGGAGGCAATCTGCTCCACGCCTCTGACGACCAAACAAATGTGCACTAATTGAGTCTAGAGCCATGAGATTTATAAAAAGATCTCTTAGGTACACTTAGTATTACTCTGCTGTTCTACATCATGGGCAACAGATGTAAAAATTAAGAAAGTATCCTTCGCAGATCTTAGCAATCTACCGAGAACATTCATGAGAAAAGTCACAATTGTGATTATCAATGATTGAATGGAAATCCTGCCAGAGCAACATCAAACAACTCTGACAGCAGGTCACTTCGGTAACTCCTTGTGGGTTACGCTTAGTGTTTGTTCCAAAATGGTCTACAGTCGTGGGGTGATCTCCAGCGACTCACTGAATCGTGGGTGCACTTCGGTGTGTCCGTGTAAGCCCTCTCGGGGGTATCCGGTTCAGAACGGCATGGGCAAGGATTAGAGAAAGTCTTCACACTATGCTGTTGACGATCTCGAAGTCTGAGCTTGTAAGTGCCGGTTGGTTCGTGCTGCTGCTGCTGCTGCTGAGGAGCTTGGAGACCTGGAGTTCAACCATCACCAAGACTCCATCATGTTCATGTCCTGAAGATTAGTTCTCACCAAGACTCAGAATCATCAAAAGTTCAGAATATGTTTAAAGAAAAGTCTAAGTTCGAGCACTACAACCTTTCATATGTTAAAGATTGAAGAAGTGAGAACAAGATTGAAGAACGTAAGTCACAAGTCATATGAACATGATGGAGAGGACACGAAGACACCAGTATCAAAAGATCGTTGGAATACGGCAGACCACCACCATATCACATCACATCACTTTCAAGAACAAAGAACAAAGATTATGAAGACGTCAAAGCCAAAGAAGCAAAGACGACGTCAAGCAACCTTGATGACCAATACTTAGGGGGAGATTGTTGGGAACACGTTTTGTAATATTTCAAGTATTGATCATTTGTATTAGGTTGCTTAGGCCTTTAGGTTTGTTATTAGGCCCAGCCCGTGTAGAAGGCCCATGGGCTGTGTCATTTTATCATTTATTATTGTTAATTATGTATTATGTTTAAGTAAGTTGGGATAGTAGCCCATTCTATTGTAAAACTATAAATACCCCTCCCATCCAAGGGAGAGGTGTTGGTTGATGAATTCTAATCATTTGGTATTATTGTGTAATCATCTCCCTTCCATCTCTTTCTCTCTCTAGCTTTCTCTCTCTAGATCAGTGGTATTAGTAGGTAATTAGTGGTAGCTTAATTCATAAAAGTATAAAACAACACAAGTTTATACAAATCAAACGATAGATAAGTGCATAAAATATAAAGTGAGACGCGTCGACTCCGCGACTCCATGGTATGTCCTTATGCAAGCCAACATGCGATACCTTAATTACCTGAAAATACATTGCTAAAAATGGTCAACAAAAATGTTGGTGAGTTCATAGGTTTATGTAAATGAAATGTTATACGGATACCACAAGTATAAAGTGTATGACAAAACAATGCCACATAAAAAAAATGATACATTAGCTCTTAAGCTCATGACCCCGAAGCTAGACTGAATGAAATGCCCCAGCTGACTGTTTGCCATTCACTCTAATATGACAGAAATGAAATGCGTTCGTTTGACAAGTTGGCGCACCAACCCGAACGAAGGAGTCACCCTCAATAGATCTATCCACTCACTCTCGCTTGCTCACAATTAACGGTTCATGATAATAAAGGGGACTTTAATCTGGGCAAATGATGTAACTTAAGCAATGTAATGAGTTGATACTTTGGTCCGCATAAAAATAGTGCAATGTATTCTCCCCCGAGAATTTAGAAATCAAATAATCAATTTAAAGCGGGGCTATGAAAACTCACCTGATATGATAGCAACAATGACAACAATGGATATGATGAAAATGAGACTCGGTCTCTAACCGCGACCTATTTGAATGATATGCTCCAATGTAAGCAATGATACAATGCAACACATGCAAATACGTATGTTAACGATACCACTCGTTAGTTTTGAAAATAACGTTTATCGCCAAAAAATACATTTTTGACGTCTCGTTAAGTTGTAAACTACTTTTCGTGTAAGTATGTTGAAACGGTACTCCACGATCCTCATTTGGTGTTCTATCGGCAAATTATAATGTTTTTCTTCGCAATTTAACATTTTCTTTAACTTGTGAAAATATGCCCAAAACGGCCTCACAAAACTAGTAGTGAAATATTATACGTTAAGTGTTAGTGATCAAACTTGACGTTTTTGAAAACCTTGAAACAATGTCTAAATGTCGTGTCATTTAACTTTTGATCATACGCACCTTGATCAATTAGAAAATCGGCTATCAATGTTATGTCTCGCAAAAACACTAGCTTTTATACTTAGAATATTTTCTAATAGTGGGCTGTCAAAACAATTTGTGAATCGTCGGGCTTTAAACGTGTATATCTCGGTCGTTATAAGCTCGTTTTCTACGTTCTTTATATCCACGGATTCGTCATAACACGAACTAACATAATCTCAGTATCTCGGCTCTCCTAGATCACGTCTAACACCTCGTTTGGTCCTTTGAAATTCGGCAAACAGCAAGCTCATTTTCAGAAAATTAGTTTTCGTCGTCTAACTTGTAAAAATCATATCTCCTTCGTTATAAGTCGGTTTTTAGTGATTCAAGCGGCCACGGTTTTGTTTTTGAAAGAACTTTCTAAATTTGAAGGCCAAAATAGTTCAAAAGTTACTGATTTTTCCAGATTTCACGTTTAAGGACAGTAGCTATTTTATACTTGTTAAAACTCACTTTTATGGTTCAAGGCTAGTTCAAAACTTAATCAAACCACTTCAAATCAACACCACAACCTATCTAATCTTACCATACACCTTCTCAAGGTGTCATGGGGTCCTAAACTGTTAGAGTTTTGGAAAAATATTAAATCGTGTATGACTAGAATCGAACCCGGGACTGAGGGATTGCACACTTTACGTATGAATGATGAAAGGAATGATTAATATATATATTATTATATATTTTAATTATTTGGACACATAGTAAATAAAGGAGGGGGTTGAGTGTCGAGTTTTAAAACTTGAGGATGTATTAGATTCAAACTTGAAGACCAAGTTTGGAGGCTATATATACACCCTCAAACCCTCCATAAAAGACGATACAAAAATATAACCAAAAAGTCAGATGATATATTATAATATCAAACATGGTTGTCTGACAAGCCATGAAAATAATAATGACTCAAATTCATTCGACTTTATGAATTATTGATATCGTACAGTTGCTTTGAATATATGTTTGATATATGTTCTCAACACTATGCATATTATATTATGTTATAATGTCACATGACATTTATCTTTAACATATATATTGTATAGTATGTAAAAGAATGATTATTGTTTACTTCCTTCTTGAATAATAGATTCAAGGTTTATTAAACAAAATAGTTTTGGTTTAATAAATTGTGTTCATTCACTAGCATAAACCTTTGGTTGCTTTTATAGTACGTGTGTGGAAGATCTCGGATATAACATACTTTTGTTATTCATCTTGGATTGTGGAACAAAAAGGTAAGGGGTTCCACCTTAATCATGTCTGTTCTTGTTTGATTGATCTAGTGAAGGAGAAAGAAGATTTGATCCTTGTTCTTGCTAGGATCATAACGGTACATTCCTATTTATTTCTCGGTATTACATTATACATGTTAATTATGATCCTTGCTTCGGCGAATTGTGTGCTTTGATGTTTATGGTTATTTATTTATTTGAATGTCAAGTTATCTAAAACCAACAGTGGCATCACGAGCCGTTTAACATGTAATTGTAATTATCGAAACACATAATTAAAATCAAATCTTGTTTGGATTTACATGTTCATATGTCGAATTATTTTTTTTTAGGGTTTTTACAAGATCTAAAATAAAAAAAATTCGATCATAATTTAGGGGGGGGGGGGGGTTCGACCCTCTTTAATAAAAAGCTAGTTTTGTAACCTTAAATTAGGAACATGTGTTTATGTGATTATTTGAATAAAGGGTTACGTTCCTGTTTGATCCATGATTTTTTCATGCAAAGAAATCATGGATTAGGGTTTGTTTTACATGCTACATGTTTTAGATAAATCTAAAATTAGGGAAGACCTAATCTATTAAATTAATGAATCAGTTATGTGCAATGTGGTATTTAATTATTAAAACTTACGCGGTCAATTGTTGGCGTCTGTGGTCCATTGGGTACAATGCGCTCGAAAACCAATGGGAGTTTTATTAATTATATACATAATAATTACACATATAGATTATTAATAGGATTTATCAAAAGGTTTGCATGTGGCTATATGATTTAATTGTTAAGATTATATGCGTTATTCGTGTTTATTTAATTTTGTTGAAATTACTTGTCTTATTTGTTTAAATTATTCATGAATTGTAAGCAAACAAGAGGGTGATTTTTGGTATAAAAAATTAAATGGACATAATAACTATGAAACCTTATGCTGTGGTAAATTATTTATTGCCAAGTCTTATGTGTCGATAGTGGTTCACTTCGCACGGTAATTTGCTCCCAGGCGAGACTAGCAATTTAATAATTTACTACATATTTTTTATAAGACTTAGAATCAAAAACTTTTAATTGATTGATGCAACTGTACAAATGGTCGAAGCGGCGGACCTAATTAGACAAACTATAAAGTGGGTTTAAGGTTGGTACGCATTAAATTGTGACCTTAAAGAGACTCCATTCTGTCTCTCCGCTCGCCTGTGCGTCTAATTAGACTTACCAAGTACACCATTACATGTACGAAGCATCTTAAGGCAAAGTTGTAAATTGCTCAACGCCTCAATTAAAACTTTGTTGATTTAACTCTTAACAAATTGGTAATTAAAATGGTTTTGAAAACTTATGATACAAAGATGAGTGCATGCTTCTTTGTACATATTTTGATTGTCACATCAAAATAAATACCCTATAAAATTTAAGTCACATGCTATCTAATTATAAGAGACATTTGAAGTTAATATCTGGCATAAGTGAGACCTTGACACGGATATTAATGACAAGGTAAATTACATGCTTTTATTGCCAGCAGATCAACTGAGTGTAATAAAATTATGTGAATTTACATGTTTCTAAATTAGACAACTTAATTAAGTTATAAGTGAGACCTTGAGACTTAAAGTATGAGATGGGAAGAAACATGCTTACATTGCAAAATTATTTTTGGCAAATGTAATTCCTATAAATTTAGGAGTCGGAAAATTGTTTCGCGATTATTGTACGACAAGTTACCATCTTTTGTACTTTCACTACTAGCAGATCAACTGATGTGGTGGAACTATGGAAAGTTGGATCATAGTTTTCAAGAAAATTAAATGGTTATTTTATATTTCCTGGGTAGTTTTCTTTTCTTGAAAAATTATTATCGAAAATACTAAAGTTGAATTTTGTAAATTCATTTAATGTATTAATGCAACGTTAAAAACCGTAAACATGGGGCATTCTTTTAGTGGAAAATTTGATCTACACCCGTAGGGGTTTAGGCTAGAGTCAACTTTACTAAAAGAACAAACCAAGTCTACTTTCTTTGAGAAGAGTGAGACTTAAACCATATACCTTTTCATGTATGAGAAGGGTATAATGGGAAAATTAGAATTGTCTAAATTCTAAGGAATAACTCATATCAAAATTTTAATAGTTAAGAAACTTGCACATTTCATGAGTTATTAAATTAGAAGCTAGACTAGTTACCGCAAAATTGGTAAAAGGCAAACTAGCACACTTTGTCTAGTTGTTGTGCTTTGGCCACTTTTGATGCTACATGCCATTGTACGTGGGGATGGTAGTCAAATTAAGGAAGAAATTGCATGCCCAATTATTTCCAAGTTAATTGGATTGATGGATAGTCCATCATTTACAAAGTAGAATACATTCTTTAGTACCTAAGTAATTGTTACATATGGGATATGATCACTCAAATGTGTAGGAAAGTAAATAGCACACTATTTGCTTTTACTGGTTATGAAACACTTATAATGTTGTCAAATCCAGTGGGAGCATTGTGTTGTTATTACTGAATAACATATATTAATGTAATGATCTGTAATTCAGTGGGAGCTACAAGCTTGTTATCTTGGTAGTAACCCAGATTATCTCTAGAATGTCTTGAGATAATTACTTTCCAATTATAGACACTTATGAGTTTAAGGATAGTCATGTGCGTTTCCTTACAAGACAAGGTGGTTCTATATCTACGAATATCTATGACACAATCATATTGATCACATTAAACAAACGCGTGACGTGTTGTTTATCTGATACATGATGTTGTTCCATGCACAAGTGGGAGAAATCTTAATTGTGTGCAAGCAAAAACACAAAGGAATATGATTTAAAGGATTCTCTTGAATGCAAGGTAAGAGAATTAATGTTCTTATGTGATTTATTCACATCTAATTTATAGAACACTTGGAATTAATATCTAGCGTAAGTGAGACCTTGACATAGATATTAATGACAAGGTAAATTACATACTTTCATTACTAGCAGATCAATTGATGTAATGAAACTATGTTAGTTTGCAAGATCTAAATTAGATCTTTATTAGAACAAGTGTCAATATGATAATGAGATTACTTCAAACTAAATATTTATGTATTATTGAAATGACATAAATAAATGAAGTAATCCAATACTACTTCAAAATTGAATGTTTATGTATTCTTGGAATGTCATAAATATATGAAGTAATAAATTAACTGGAAATACTATTGAAACCATATTGTGGTGTTCATGATTACTTTAGTTTTTATATATTTATATTTTATTGTAAAGATATAAATATGAAGTCTTTTAATTGTTACAAGACTTATATTAAAGTAAGACGTTAACGTGTTATGTTTTTTAATTAAGACATATACAAGAAGTCATTGAGTTGATCAATGATTTATAACGTGAATTGGGATTATAACAGTTTATGTCTTCTTATTAAGACATGGACATGAAGTGACTTGGTTAAAAGTACTTATGTTATATAGCATGTAATTGGCTTGGAAATTCTATTATACCATTAAGCTGATTTAGTTGGTAAATAGATAAACCAAACAAAATATATTTATCTTACGTATTGTAAGATTGTTTTACAATATAATCCTAATGAAATACATAATGGTTATGGTATGTTCAGTTAGGAAAATCAAACTCTTGTCATATTGTTTGATTAAAGATAACTATATTTTCTATTCTTCCAAAAGTTATCAAGGTTAGAAAATTGAGTATGCAATGTATATACTCAATTAGACTCCAACCTAGAAGATTAATAAGACACCATTTATTATGGAATGTGATGAATCACATTAAGTCTTAAAATTGAAGTTCAGAATTTGTTAAACTGCTTTTGAGTAGGTTATTAACAAACTTCATGTAAGGAACTGTCAATATGTATTTGTAATGTCCCAAAAGAGAACAATTTTGTGTTGCTCTACTTGCTAAGTATTTATAGATAGTCTATAAATTGCTAAAGGCAAGTGGGAGTTTTATCTTGAAAAGATAAAATTACAAGATACATGATCTTCTAAAACACACTAGCAATTGTCATGCTGAAGATTAACATGTAAATGTTAAATCTCAAGATGAAGGAATTCTCATTCATAGATCTGCTAGGATATCTCAAATATTTGTATAATATGTTGAGGATTATGAGTTACAGGATTATAGTAAACCTGTTGATAAATTGCAAATGTTGAATTTGGAAAATTACTCATACTATGAATGCTTAGATGCAGTCCAGGAAGATAACTAGTTTTGGAAACTTAGCTAATTTTGAACTCTATAGTTACACTATAGAATGATGATGAGTTTCTACAAAGGAAATGGAAATCCTAGAGATTTAAATTCCTGTGTAGAAATCATAATGGACTATTCTGTATACATATTTAATGTATTAAAAGATTATCAAACACACTTAAGCAATTAACTGTGATTGAAATTCTTTGTAGGCACGTTAAATGTATAAAGATTATGATTATCATTCTTAGTTTCATTTATATGAAATTAACAATGAAATATCAAAACTCTTTCTTGGATAATTACTTGTGCGAGGACGATAAGTAAATTGAAAGGAGTATTTGAGTTCAAATAATCTTTGGAAGTATACAAAATGTAATCATTTATGAATGGATTAATGCATGCATCTAGGAGATACACTTATGTTTGATTATTAACTCATAATTTTGATTTATAATTAAAATAAGACAATCTCTTAATATTCCTAAAAGCTAGTGGGAGTGTTATATTTATTTTCTTATTTCATGTATGTTGTATAACATATAGGAAGAAGCATTCCATTAACATTAAATGTTAAGTATTATTTTGGAATGAAACTTCATTATGAAAATTTAGAAAATAAACATACGACCTTGGAATATATGTTTATTGTTATAAACATAAGCGGTAAAATTATTGATTCTAATAAACATGATTATATTATTAGAAAGTCTAGATAGATACATATCTTTGAAAAGATATGACATGAACAAATCTAAGTTTGATGCAAGGATTTTTCATGTACATCATGTTGTTTGTTGTATCATGCTTGATGAAAGATGATTTGACAACATTAATATCTAATTGAAAGTTATTAGATAACTAAGTGTAATAGATATGGTTGGATTTAGAATTAACATCCTCATCCTGGAATAGCTCCTAAATTCTAAATAAGAACCATATGGCAATTGTTGCGTAATTGATATAGCCAACAAATCTGGAAAGATTTGAAGGTATCAAACATTACACACTGGATATTAAAGTTCACGGGATTTTAAAGAGCATATTGTTGTTTGCATACAATGATGCTGATAAGATTGAGATGACACTCAATACTAGTCATGGTCGGATTTCATTCTAGTTAATGGCCATGTGTACTAGTTATGCTTAACTGTAAGCATAGTTGCATTTTACATTAATGAATTAGATTACTTTAAACTATAAAAGGTTTGATAGTTTGCTTGTCATAAATTCGTGGTTGAGGATGTCACGTATTTATGAAATATTATGTGGCATTATCAAGATAATTGATAGCACACATACAAGAACTTCATTAATTGAATTCTTGAAATAAGTATTCTCAAAATTCCCATAGATCAAAATTAGTTGATTTATGCCTTGTCAACAAGTATGTTTGACATGACTTGAGGCATAATTCATTAATGGGAATTATCATGCATTGATCTATTTTAGTGTTTGGATAATGGGATGTTATTGAACAGTTATTATTTTAATGAAATAAAATAATGGTTATGTTTATTTATCATTTTCTTAATAATATATCCTATATTTGCATGTTTATATCCTTGAATATAATTATATATTCTAAACTGTCCGTTGCCGGTTAATGATATGGGAATGTCATTAAATTAAGGTAAATATGAGTATTGGTATAATATACTTGAAAGTATATTGATGCGTTGTCATACCAATTTCACATGATATTCAAATTGTTTTAGTATAGGACCAAATCCCGCCACATGAGTTTACTTTATGGATCTTGTCATTAAGTAAATCATGAGTATATAGTTATCCTCAGACTTGAGATGCCAGATAACTGTCATGCATGTAGTGCATTTCTTTGATTCAATCTAACGCTATACGTAACAGGTAGCTATACGGATTGTTTTGGGAAGCGTTGCGAAGTGAATGTGTTATGCTCGTAGTCAAGATAGAATTTGTTCCTTCAAACTGTTTAAAGTTTAATACTGCTGGGCCCCTCGTAGGGTTGGCAAGATGTTTGCGTGGCCACGCCCAAGATCTCCCCTGAATATGTTCAGAAGATTTGGTAATCTTGCTCAATCATAAACAACGAGAAACAGAATTATTAATAAAGAATGACTTAGATCCATATCTTTATTAATGTGGTATTAGAAACAAAAGGATGTCTATGATGATTTATCATCGAATGGTTTTTTCCAGGAGAACCAACACCCGAGTTGTTCTGGGGGCATTGGCGTGTTGCTAGACGCTAACCAATGTCATTACCCTTTTAATAGATTTCCAAGTGGGAGCTGTTAGAGTTTTGGAAAAATATTAAATTGTGTATGACTAGAATCGAACCCGTGACTGAGGGATTGCACACTTTACGTATGAATGATGAAAGGAATAATTAATATATATATTATTATATATTTTAATTATTTGGACACATAGTAAATAAAGGAGGGGGTTGAGTGTCGAGTTTTGAAACTTGAGGATGTATTAGACTCAAACTTGAAGAACAAGTTTGGAGGCTATATATACACCCTCAAACCCTCCATAAAAGACGATACAAAAATATAACCAAAAAGTCAGACGATATATTATAATATCAAACATGGTTGTCTGACAAGCCATGAAAATAATAATGACTCAAAGTCATTCGACTTTATGAATTATTGATATCGTACAGTTGCTTTGAATAGGGATAATTCTAAAAGTAGACCAAACACAAATGGGCGGTTCCCTATCTACCCCGAAATCCGAAAATAATTTTGTTGCCCAGGGCAACCGGCAATTTTTTGGGCAACTGAAGGATTTTCAGTGTATTTTTTGGGCAACAATCGCTATTTTTTGGGCAACAGCGGACATTTTTTGGGCAACGGGGTATGGAATAAACCATTTGGTGTTTGGTCTATTTTAGTAATTATCCCCTTTGAATATATGTTTGATATATGTTCTCAACACTATGCATATTATATTATATTATAATGTCACATGACATTTATCTTTAACATATATATATATATATATATATATATATATATATATATATATATATATTATATAGTATGTAAAAGAATGATTATTGTTTACTTCCTTCTTGAATAATAGATTCAAGGTTTATTAAACAAAATAGTTTTGGTTTAATAAATTGTGTTCATTCACTAGCATCAACCTTTGGTTGCTTTTATAGTACGTGTGTGGAAGATCTCGGATATAACATACTTTTGTTATTCATCTTGGATTGTGGAACAAAAAGGTAAGGGGTTCCACCTTAATCATGTCTGTTCTTGTTTGATTGATCTAGTGAAGGAGAAAGAAGATTTGATCCTTGTTCTTGCTAGGATCATAACGGTACGTTCCTATTTATTTTTCGGTATTACATTATACATGTTAATTATGATCCTTGCTTCGGCGAATTGTGTGCTTTGATGTTTATGGTTATTTATTTATTTGAATGTCAAGTTATCTAAAACCAACATAAACATCATCACCAATGGTGGATCTCATGATGATCACACTAAAAATACATAGATCTAAGTTTATAAAGAAAATGTGTAACTAGTGGTATGTTTAACATGTATATTTGCATATCTAGTTAATAATATAACTTGAAAATTAATCAAATGAAAGTATGAAAAGATTAGAAAGATGATCTTGAAGCTTACTTAAATACTTGAGGTGATTTGATGAAAAGTGTGTAAGAAACCTAGGGTTTTTATCACAAAACCCTAACAAGGAAGGTAAATGGAGCTTGATTATCACTTGAACTTCAAAAAAATTATGGATCTTCTCTTGTGCTTGTTCTTGGCCCTGGGATAGAGTGGAGAGGAAGAGAGAATTTTTGATCTTTTAGCTAGTTGGTTTATGTGAAATGTGATGTTATCTAAATTAATTCCAAAGACATGAAAACATATGCATTAAATGAGGTAAAGTCCAAGTAAGAAAAGAATGGATTAGGGATGGTAGGGGGGGGGGGGGGGCGGCAACATGGAGAAAATGGGGGAAGGGATGGTTAATTAATGAAGTTGTCTAATTGTTGGATGAGTTAGTGTAGTTTGTGTATACATTAGGTGTTACCGGGTACCGAGTTAACTAGAAATAAATCGTGACGAGGTGAAATAAAATACGACGAAGTTGTAAAAATTGTAAAATCATATTCCTTGCAAGAATCAGGTGTTAGAATGATAATCGGGTTGGAATATCGTAAACCGACGGAGTTATAAGCTCCTAACGGAAAATGTAGCAATTGATTTAAAAACACCGGGTAAAGTAATAATATAATCTTTATATCATTATAATTAGTATGAAAATATGTTAGGATCATAGTCGGGAGTGTCGGGTATAATGTTAGTAGTAATGACTGAGTGGTAACGTTAATTAAATAATTAAACATACGCTAATGAAAATCACACAAACCCGTGCATGAACCAATATGATAATGATATTACTGATGATATGTAGACTACTCTAGTCTATATAATGTGTCCTTACTGATGATGCATGAATACGCAGCTAAACCTCACTGGTTACGCGCATTTGAATACCCGTAAACTAGGTTTAAAACATGATGAATGATGCCATGAATAGTGATTTCCCTCCGGGGATGAATAGTGTCACATGAATAGTAAATTTTTTTGAAAACTTCTCAAAGTCCCAAACTGACTCCGAAAATGATGAATAGTGAAATGATGAATAGTGATCAGTGAATAGTAAATGATGAATAGTAACTCATGAATAGTAAATTGTCGAGGTTTGGAAAATGACCTGAAATTGTGATTTGTGACAATCGACCACCCTAAAAGGAATTCAGTCCCTGAATTCAGCTGGTGTTGGTCTCGGTGAAAAGATGTGGGTATTTGAGCCGCATCTGGTCTTCCCGTTCCCAAGTAAACTCAGGACCTCTACGAGAATTCCATTGAACTTTGACGATAGGAATTCGGCTTTGCTTCAACTGTTTGACCTCACGGTCCATGATTTCTGCTGGTTCCTCCACAAAGTTAAGCTTATCGTCAAGCTGAATTTCTTCCAATGGTATCATGAGCGTTTCGTCTGAAAGACATTTCTTGAGGTTTGAGACATGAAACGTGTTATGTACACTGCTGAGCTCTGACAGAAGCTCCAGTCTGTATGCTACCAGACCAATCCTTTCCAGAATTTTGAATGGTCCAATGTATCGCGGATTCAGCTTCCCACGTTTCCCGAATCTTATCACGCCCTTCCAAGGCGAGACTTTCAACATGACTTTGTCTCAAACCTGAAATTCTAATGGTTTGCGTCGAACATCGGCGTAACTTTTCTGTCGGCTTCTGGCTGTTTGGAGTCTTTCTCTAATCTGAATTATCTTTTCTGTTGTTTCTCTGACCAACTCTGGACCAGTTAGTTGTACATCACCAACTTCGGCCCAACAAACTGGGGACCGGCACTTACGACCATAGAGTGCCTCAAATGGTGCGGCTTTTATGCTCGAGTGATAACTGTTATTGTAAGAGAACTCGATCAATGGCAAATGGTTAGCCCAACCATTTCCGAAATCAATCACACACGCCCTGAGCATGTCTTCCAATGTCTGAATTGTTCTCTCGCTCTGACCATCGGTCTGAGGATGATAGGCAGTGCTCATGTCTAATTTAGTTCCAAATGAATCTTGCAATGATTGCCAAAAGTTTGAAGTAAAACGACTATCTCTGTCGGAAATGATGGAAATTGGTGCTCCGTGCCTTGAGACTATTTCCTTAACGTAAAGTCTGGTGAGCTGATCCATAGAATAAGTCTCTTTGATTGGAATAAAATGGGCTGATTTGGTGAGACGATCAACGATTACCCAAATAGCATCGTAACCGCCTGTTGTCTTGGGAAGTTTGGTGACGAAGTCCATTGTAATGCGTTCCCATTTCCACTGTGGAATTTCTGGTTGCTGAAGTAATCCTGACGGCTTCTGGTACTCGGCTTTTACTTTAGCACAAGTAAGGCATTTGCTGACATACGTAGTTATCTCTGCTTTCATATTCAGCCACCAATAAAGCTTCTTGAGATCCTGATACATCTTATCAGAACCTGGGTGAATAGAGTACTTCGACTTGTGCGACTCGTGCATAATCAACTCTCGTATTCCACCATAGAGAGGTATCCAACTTCTATCCTTGAAGCATAGTACTCCGTCTGATCTCCTTACTAAACCGTTTGCATTATCTTGCATCCCTTTAAGTGTCTCACTTGGTAGGTTTTCTTCCTTGAGTGCCTCGACTTGGGCCTCAAGGATTTTCAATGGTAGTGGTGAAATGTTTGTCATTCCCAATGATCTGACTCTCAAAGGATTGAGTCTTTCTTTCCGACTGAGTGCATCTGCCACAACATTGGCTTTTCCTGGGTGATATCGAATCTCACAGTCGTAATCACTAAGCAGTTCCAACCAACGACGTTGCCTCATGTTGAGTTCTTTCTGATCAAGGATGTACTGTAAGCTCTTGTGATCTGTAAATACTACACACTTTGTTTCGTAAAGATAGTGCCTCCAAATCTTGAGTGCAAAAACCACGGCACCCAACTCTAAATCGTGAGTAGTGTAATTCTTCTCATGCTTCTTAAGCTGTCGAGATGCATAAGCTATCACCTTCTCGTTCTGCATTAACACTGCTCCCAGTCCTTTATGCGATGCATCGCAGTATACCACGAAGTTTTTAATTCCTTCTGGCAGTGCCAAAATTGGCGCGCTGCAAAGTTTCTGTTTCAATAACTGAAAAGCGGTCTCTTGTTTTTCTCCCCAATCGTACTTCGGGTTCTTTTGTGTCAACTTGGTCAGCGGCTTAGCTATCTTTGGAAAACCCTTCAATGAACCTTCTGTAATATCCGGCAAGTCCTAAGAATTGACGAATTTCTGTAGGAGTCTTTGGTGTTACCCAATCTTTAACTGCCTCAATCTTTGCTGGATCAACCTGTAGTCCCTGACTATCAATGACGTGACCAAGAAATTGTACTCTGCGGATCCAAAAATCACACTTTGAGAATTTGGCGTACAGTTTCTCTTGCCTGAGCAGTTCTAAAATCGTTCGGAGGTGTTCTCGGTGCTCTTCTTCACTCTTTGAGTAAATCAAGATATCGTCAATGAATACAATCACAAACTTATCCAGATATGGCTTGCACACCCTGTTCATGAGGTCCATGAACACAGCTGGTGCGTTGGTCAGTCCGAACGGCATTACCTGAAACTCATAATGACCATACCGAGTTCTAAATGCTGTCTTCGGGATATCATCCTCCCGAACTCTAAGCTGATGGTAACCTGACCTTAAATCAATCTTGGAGTAGAAACTAGAACCTTGCAACTGATCAAACAAATCGTCGATCCTGGGAAGTGGATAACGATTCTTCAAGTCGTTTCTCATTCGACTTCTTTTCTGTGATATGAGCCAAGAATGCATAACAACCCTTCTTTATGTATTTCTCTGTTTTAATGCACGAGATGATGCTGAGTCTAGTCCCACTGCGTTCACCACGAACGATCAATGTTTCGCCATCATAAGGAAGATGAACAACTTTTTCATCACAGATGATTCTGGCATGATGTCGAGATAACCAATCCATACCGATAACAATGTCGAAACTTCCAAGTTCTACTGGCATGAGATCTATATTGAATGGGTGATTTAGAAAATTGAGAGTGCAACCACGAATGATCGTGTCGGTGCCAACTAAAGAACCATTAGCTAGTTTGATGTGATAGGGAGTGTCTAATGTGGTTGGTTCAATGTTGAGTAATGGTGCAAATGCAGTAGAAACAAAACTTCTATCGGCTCCTGAATCAAATAGTATGGATGCATAACGATTATTAATGAGGAACGTACCCGTAACGACATTCGGGTCCTCCCTGACATCTTCACCTCCAAGGACATAAGCTCTTCCTCTAGCTGTTCCACCTTGGTTATTGTTTCCGTGATTCTTTCCTTTTGGACATTTATTCTTGAAGTGTCCGACTTCTCCACAACCAAAGCATGTTACTGGGGGTTTCTGATTATCAACCACAATCGGAGCTTTGCAATCCCTAGTCGAATGACCAACCTTCTTATAGTTCCCACATGGATTCGGATAATTTCCAGGGTTATGGTGGGTTTGACATTTGTTGCACTTGGGAAAAGTACCATTGTAACCTCTTTTCTCAGCCTGACCTGCAACATAGGCCTTTGCAGTTTCTTGTCTCTTGGGTGGCGGTTGAGTAGCATTGCTACTTTGATTGTTGTCCCGATTTCTTTTGTTGTTGTTGTTATTGGAATTGTTTCGGTTGTTGTTATTGTTGTTGTTTCGGTAGTTGTTGTTGGAGTTACGGTTGTTGTAGTTACGGTTACTGTTGGTGTTGCTGTTGTAGCTGTTTGAAGTAGTTTCTTTCTTCACTATCTGAGCCATGAGTTTCTGAGACATTCTGATTGCCTCATCCAATGTTTGTGGGTCAAAAGAAATCACATCACCACGGATGCTGTGATGTAATCCTCCAATGAAATTCTCTAATAGCTTCTCAGTGTCCGGAACCATTGTCGGACATAATGCTGCCAATTCCTAAAACCTCCTGATATATGCCTCAATATCATTACCTGCTGTCACTAGTTCATAAAACTCTGTTTCCATTTTCTTCACTTCAGTTCGTGGGCAAAACTTGTTTGTCAGCAATTTCTTGAATTCGTCCCACGAAAGCTTTTGAGCGTTTTCCATTCCCATGGGTTTTGCATACGAATTCCACCACGACATAGCCTCCTCAACAAGTGTACTAGTAGCAAACTTCACTTTGTACTCCTCTGGACAGTTGCATAAGAGAAACACAGACTCAATCTTCTCGAACCAACGAATCATGGCAGTGGCTCCCTCAGTGCCTTTGAATTTTGGTGGATCTCTACTCTTGAAATCTTTGTACGTACATTTACGTCCGTTAGTTCCATTATTATTTGTTCCTGTGGCTTCCGCGGTTTCTGCCCGCGAAGCGGCTTCAGCAGCAGCTGCAGCTACGACAGCTCTTTCTGTAACCAATGCTGCCTCTATACTGTCGGCAACAAGCTTTCTGATTTCGGCTGGTGTCATAGCAGTAGTGGCTCTTTTGGGTGGCATGATTCTTCACAATCGCAAAAATAACACAATGAGAACTCACAATAGAAACGATCATCATACACAATATATACAACCACAACATGTATATATAACCACAACATGTATAAATACAACCACAACATGTATAAATACAATGAATCACAATGAGAAATAATCACGAAATATCATAAGTATAATCACAACGACATGGATATAATACATGAAAATTTCGGTTCACATAGACCGATATCATAAAATAGCACAACGAAAATCCTGCATAGTAGAGTCACACTTGATATGTTTGTTTGTACTACAAGCAAAAGACAACAAGTTCTAACTATGTCCCACACCCCGGGACTAGGATAATAATGTACAAGCTACATGATAAAAGTCTATCACTAGGCACCTCCTCCTGGTGCTCCACCTAGCCTACGGAAAATCCTATGAAGATCTCTAGACATAGCAACAACAATCTTCTCTAAGTGTTGAACCCGAAGCTGAAGATCGGCCTCCCTGCTCTCTGATGCAGACATCCTAGCCTGAACTGAAGCTAACTCACTGGCCTGACGGTGGTGCTCATCCTGAGACATCTGTGCCTTATCAAATAACTCAGGCATCTCCTGCCTCAACGGGTAATACGCTCAGAACTCTCTAGCTGACGGGCCTCCAATCCCTGATATGAAGCATCTATAGCAACTCTGCCTAAGACTAATCCCTCGACCTCCTCCTCTATAGCCTCAATCCGGCTCACTGGTATCTCCTCCACATAACCTACTGCCCTGTCAATCTGTCCCTGTAGATGATCTAGTCTCGAGTCAAGTGTAGCAGCAGTAAGTAGTCTGTTAGCAGCAGCCCTCGAGCTCTCACCAATCTCGAACCTGCTGGGTGGTGCATCCTCTGATGTATCTGAAGTGTCTGGTGATGGGATATCAAGCCGTGCCCGCTTCTTGAGCGGTAGGTCGGACATAGGAGTAGGATCCCTGGGATGAACTGGTGCTGATGGTGCATCACCTGGAGCACAATCTGGTAGGGGTGGTAAATGTGGTGACAATGATGATAGGGATGGTAATGGTGATAATGGTGATGGTGTACTGAATGCCACACTCCTCCTCGCTGTCAAGCAGCGATGGAGTGGATGAGATGAAGTAAGTGATGACGGTGGTGGTAAGGGTACAAAAGCAGCTGGTGATCTGACCACAGGACGGCGAACACGCTTAGCAGCAGTGCGCTTCATGCGCGGCCCACCTGGATATGTACGGTAAACTCGACCATAGGGTATAAACTCCCCTGGCTGGATCACTAGGATGACTCTGGGACCACGACGGATCACAGGTGACAGTGGTGGGGTAGGTGCGACTTCCCCCTCCTCAAAGGGTTCTGTCTCAGCCTCTGACATCACAGGTGATGACTGTAGAGTAGGCTCCACAGATGACAAAATGATAGTGGGTAGTGAGGGTGATGTAACCGACTCTAGTATGATGGAGGGTAGTGAGGAAATCTCTGCTGAATCAGAGTCCGACGAGATAACAATAGGGTGCGAGTCTAAAGACATCTCTGTTACAAACGATGTGAAATAAATGTAAATAACCATATACACAATGTGGGTTATGATGAAATGATATATGTATGAAAATAATGAAATCACATGTATAATGAATATGCACTTATGCTACAATGGTGAGATATTATGATGGTGTAGTTATAGTCTATAGGGTGTTATGGACAACCTAGTTCGCTATAACCTTTGCTCTGGTACCAATCTGTCACACCCCCAAATTACGTGACTTGCAGCGTAATGAAGCATTCGAGGGCGCGACTGATCATAGCACCACAGTTACAGTTATATTGAACGACCTAAAGTGTCGTTTAGAAAATACATCGTTTGATTAATTAAAAACATTCAGAGTTACAAAGCTAGGTCCCAAAAGGTGAAACGAGTTTTCAGAAAACAAGTTTATACAAATCAAACGATAGATAAGTGCATAAAATATAAAGTGAGACGCGTCGACTCCGCGACTCCATGGTATGTCCTTATGCAAGCCAACATGCGATACCTTAATTACCTGAAAATACATTGCTAAAAATGGTCAACAAAAATGTTGGTGAGTTCATAGGTTTATGTAAATGAAATGTTATATGGATACCACAAGTATAAAGTGTATGACAAAACAATGCCACATAAAAAAATGATACATTAGCTCTTAAGCTCATGACCCCGAAGCTAGACTGAATGAAATGCCCCAACTGAGTGTTTGCCATTCACTCTAATATGACAGAAATGAAATGCGTTCGTTTGACAAGTTGGCGCTACCAACCCGAACGGAGGAGTCACCCTCAATAGATCTATCCACTCACTCTCGCTTGCTCACAATTAACGGTTCATGATAATAAAGGGGACTTTAATCTGGGCAAATGATGTAACTTAAGCAATGTAATGAGTTGATACTTTGGTCCGCATAAAAATGGTGCAATGTATTCTCCCCGAGAATTTAGAAATCAAATAATCAATTTAAAGCGGGGCTATGAAAACTCACCTGATATGATAGCAACAATGACAACAATGGATATGATGAAAATGAGACTCGGTCTCTAACCGCGACCTATTTGAATGATATGATCCAATGTAAGCAATGATACAATGCAACACATGCAAATACGTATGTTAACGATACCACGCGTTAGTTTTGAAAATAACGTTTATCGCCGAAAAATGCATTTTTGACGTCTCGTTAAGTTGTAAACTACTTTTCGTGTAAGTATGTTGAAACGGTACTCCACGATCCTCATTTGGTGTTCTATCGGCAAATTATAATGTTTTTCGTCGCAATTTAACATTTTCTTTAACTTGTGAAAATATGCCCAAAACGGCCTCGCAAAACTAGTCGTGAAATATTATACGTTAAGTGTTAGTGATCAAACTTGACGTTTTTGAAAACCTTGAAACAATGTCTAAATGTCGTGTCATTTAACTTTTGATCATACGCGTCTCGATCAATTAGAAAATCGGCTATCAATGTTATGTCTCGCAAAAACACTAGCTTTTATACTTAGAATATTTTCTAATAGTGGGCTGTCAAAACAATTTGTGAATCGTCGGGCTTTAAACGTGTATATCTCGGTCGTTATAAGCTCGTTTTCTACGTTCTTTATATCCACGGATTCGTCATAACACGAAATAACATAATCTCAGTAGCTCGGCTCTCCTAGATCACGTCTAATGCCTCGTTTGGTCCTTTGAAATTCGGCAAACAGCAAGCTCATTTTCAGAAAATTAGTTTTCGTCGTCTAACTTGTAAAAATCATATCTCCTTCGTTATAAGTTGGTTTTTAGTGATTTAAGCGGCCACGGTTTCTTTTTTGAAAGAACTTTCTAAATTTGACGGCCAAAATAGTTCAAAAGTTACTGATTTTTCCAGATTTCACGTTTAAGGACAGTAGCTATTTTATACTTGTTAAAACTCACTTTTATGGTTCAAGGCTAGTTCAAAACTTAATCAAACCACTTCAAATCAACACCACAACCTATCTAATATTACCATACACCTTCTCAAGGTGTCATGGGGTCCTAAACATCATCACCAATGGTGGATCTCATGAGGATCACACTAAAAATCCATAGATCTAAGTTTATAAAGAAAATGTGTAACTAGTGGTATGTTTAACATGTATATTTGCATATCTAGTTAATAATATAACTTGAAAATTAATCAAATGAAAGTATGAAAAGATTAGAAAGATGATCTTGAAGCTTACTTGAATACTTGAGGTGATTTGATGAAAAGTGTGTAAGAAACCTAGGGTTTTTATCACAAAACCCTAACAAGGAAGGTAAATGGAGCTTGATTATCACTTGAACTTCAAAATAATTATGGATCTTCTCTTGTTCTTGTTCTTGGCCGTGGGATAGAGTGGAGAGGAAGAGAGAATTTTTGATCTTTTAGCTAGTTGGTTTATGTGAAATGTGATGTTATCTAAATTAATTCCAAAAACATGAAAACATATGCATTATATGAGGTAAAGTCCAAATAAGAAAAGAATGGATTAGGGATGGTAGGTGGGGGGGGGGGGGGGGGCGGCAACATGGAGAAAATGGGGGAAGGGATGGTTAATTAATGAAGTTGTCTAATTGTTGGATGAGTTAGTGTAGTTTGTGTATACATTAGGTGTTACCGGGTACCGAGTTAACTAGAAATAAATCATGACGAGGTGAAATAAAATACGACGAAGTTGTAAAAATTGTAAAATCATATTCCTTGCAAGAATCGGGTGTTAGAATGATAATCGGGTTGGAATATCGTAAACCGACGGAGTTATAAGCTCCTAACGGAAAATGTAGCAATTGATTTAAAAACACCGGGTAAAGTAATAATATAATCTTTATATCATTATAATTAGTATGAAAATATGTTAGGATCATAGTCGGGAGTGTCGGGTATAATGTTAGTAGTAATGACTGAGTGGTAACGTTAATTAAATAATTAAACATACGCTAATGAAAATCACACAAACCCGTGCATGAACCAATATGATAATGATATTACTGATGATATGTAGACTACTCTAGTCTATATAATGTGTCCTTACTGATGATGCATGAATACGCAGCTAAACCTCACTGGTTACGCGCATTTGAATACCCGTAAACTAGGTTTAAAACATGATGAATGATGCCATGAATAGTGATTTCCCTCCGGGGATGAATAGTGTCACATGAATAGTAAATTTTTTTGAAAACTTCTCAAAGTCCCAAACTGACTCCGAAACGATGAATAGTGATCGGTGAATAGTAAATGATGAATAGTAACTCATGAATAGTAAATTGTCGAGGTTTGGAAAATGACCTAAAATTGTGATTTGTGACAGGGAGCTTCTCCGGTTCAAGGATCAACGCCAATTCAAAAAACCTAAAAGTAGTCTTGTTATATTGTGACCATGAAAAAAGGACAGAATGTGTAAGGTACAGAGTATGACATACTTATCATTATGATGTGCAAAAAAATGACATACTTATCGTTATACCTTGTAATGCCATTCTTACTGGAGGGTATGGTTATCTGCTGTCTTGATCGCAATTACAAATGATAGTTGAGGAAAAATTCTCAGCAATTAGCATCATAAGATATTGACCTCACTATAATTATAGATGTCTAAATAAATAGGTTGGTGGTAAGGGTGCTGGAATCATAATATATTGACCTCACTCTATAATTATAGATGTCCAAATAAATAGGTTGGTGGTCTAAGGATTGTGGCCTGGTGGGTTACACGCATATAATGGTGTGTCTCTAGAGTGCCTTTCAAAGTGCTTGATCAGGGATACCATAAAATGGTTAGTGAAGGTTGAAATATAAAAGGCCAGTAGTATAATGACATTCCCTATTGCGCTTAACAATATAGCAGTAGCCTGGTGGATTTCAAGCATATAGTTGTGTGTCACTCAAATGACTTTTAAAGTGCTTCACTTGTTAGAACAAACCTGATAAAATGTGATTTTTCTGAAGACTTCTGCTTCATGATCCCACAACATAAATGTAACTGTAAAGTACCATCGTTTGTCACGATGATCAGCCCAGTTGTGGCAACATCAAGACGACCAACAGTGAACAATCGAGGTTTTGGTTGCCCTGGATTTCTTTTATCCTGTATAAAATGACAGTAGGTTAAGATAAGTAACATTTAAGGTGTCACGTGATGTTTATATATAACATACCAAACTCTTCATATAATCATCAAACAAATATATGACAGATGTCGTTTGGCTCTCTCCTGATGAACAGATGTACCTGCAAGATTATCTATTTAGTGAAATGCCAAAACACATATCTAAAAAAGAATATTGAGATAGACTGCAATAAAGTCATAACAAACCCTTTTGGCTTGTTGAGAGCAAGATAGACTTTTGGAGGCAGTTTCTTAGGAAGTCGATTACCATTTACATAAATCATATCCATTTTTGGATCAACTTTAGTCTGCACACATTATAACATCATCAAAAATTTAGAATATGAATAAGCTAAGCTCAAACACCAGTCACTAATTTTACTTGTGGAGTATTGCATACGGAACCATTATCAGTCACACGATCATCAAATATTATCTCCTCACATATCCTCCTAGACGCCACTAACAAAACAAAATTCACAATAAAATCTTAAAAATTATGTGACAAACTCGTTTCTAAAGCATATTCAAACACCACGCAGAATTCCAATATTCACAAGCATATATAAGTTGCTTGTATGTAGCTTCACATAAGCCTCTAAAATCACAAGTCATGATTAACAACATCTTATATTGATTCTAACCTTCCTAAATAACATATCAATCTCTTCTATACTGTAAAACATTAGCTACTACTTACGAATCATGTTGCCAGAGCACATATAGGTTAACACAATTTACACAGCAAATTAGGTTCCCAATACTACTTTCGATTACATGCACAGGTTTAGTTAACTAAACATTAAAAAACAATTAGAAAACAGAAGCAAGACCTCATTAGAAGTGTACACAGCAGTAGCTATTGATTATTCGATCGACATATTTTTTTTCTGCAAAAAATAGAGCACACAAAATTGAATTTTAAATAAAACCAATAAAATAAAATATAAACAACTATTAGACAAAATAAAACATCATGCATCCATTATAATTTATCATATACAACTATTTTACTTGATTTGTGATGAACATGCATTTGTGTATATTGAAAAATTAGGGTTTTAGGAATTTGGGAGGGATTGAATGGTGCACGAATGAAAAAGAAGCACATTAGGGTTTTCTGCTGAGAATTGAAGCGGAATTTGAGAGGGATTGATGATGATGATAATGATGATGATGGCGGTAGATGTTACATTATTATCATTAGCAGAGAAGTTGATTTAGGGTTTTGGGGTTTTGGGAAGGGTAACAAATATTGATAAGAGACGTTTAGATATGCCCTGATGGTTTTTCCCCCATAATGTCACTAATCGTCCCTCTGTGTTTAGCTTAATCTCTTTTGTATAGTATATTTTTTTTGTTTTAGGTCCTTGATCACAATCAATGGCTTGGCTCCATTGGTTGAGACGTTTGCATGTTAACCAAAAGACGCAGGTTCGAAGCTCACCATGTTCATTTTTACACGAATTTAATCCGGACTAAATGTGATGACATGGCTTTTAATGACAATTACATGGCAATGACGTGGACTATGTGGCATTATCTACGTGTAACGCCTCCTGTTATATATAATGTAGAGATATGTATATATAGGGTCCCTTTCTTGCGAGAACCACCTTATCTACGAGAACTGCGAGAACCACTTATGTACTCCTAATAATGCACAGTGTGCAACATATCAATGCAAAATGACATTTTTTTAATATTAACATTTTTTATTTAATCCGAAAGGGTATAATAGTAAAAGACGTTCTTTTTTTTTCTTTTTTTTTTTTAAGAAATTTTATTTTCCAGATTTAGTGCATACATGTTTTAAGCTAGCATGTTTAGTGCATATATGTTTTCTTTAAGATGGCATATTTGTTTTTTTTTAATGCTACAATATATGACTTCAGAAATACTTAGGTGCATATGGGTTTTTTAATATAATGAAATTTATAACAAACCAAGAACATAAATGTCATACACAAACTTCAATATCGATTGAAACACAATTAAAATACAAATTTCTCAAAATTATAAATACATGAATCTAATCGATCTATACACGTGAGCACTAATAAATATTCAACACAAAATGGACATATGTGCACACGCGTAGCCGTCAACATTTTTTCAAAAGTCAGACATATATGCAAACCCGTAGCCGTGAACATTCTTGTAATTACACCTTATACAAAGAAAAGTACAAAAATTAGCAACAATAATTTTATTAAAACATACATGTTTTAAGCATTCCGTTTATAAGTAATCATTTTCTAAAACATACCTGTTTTAAAACATACATGTTTAAAAACATCATACTTACTAATAAATCAATCAATCAATCAGATCCATGGAACATACATGTTTTGAACACAACATACATGTTTAAAAACATCATACTTACTAATCAATCAATCAGATCCATTAAAACATACATGTTTTAAGCATTCCGTTTATAAGTAATCATTTTTTAAAACATACATGTTTTGAGCAGAACATACATGCTTAAAAACATCAGACTTACTAATCAATCAATCAGATCCATGGAACATACATGTTTTGATATATACAAATACAAATGATTGAATTTTTATCCATAATAGATCCAACTTTACATGTTATCATATACAATATCAAAATAGATAAACATAACGCAAATGCAGATCAACATATATAACAGATCCAATATATACTAAAAACAAATGAAAAAGATTCAATCTTTATAAACCAAACAAACTCCAAATATATAAAAAAGACAGTAACTTTTGCATACCAAGATATACCTTTGCATACCAAGATCAACAAGCTCCAAATATATAAAAAAAGATTCAATCTTTATAACAGATCCAATATATAAAAAAGATTCAACAAACTCCAAATATATAAAAAAGATTCAATCTTTATAACAGATCCAATATATACCTTTGCATACCAAGATCAACAAGCTCATTAATCCCCTGATCCAAACACTCACTATCATCTTTCTTGGCAAGCATCTTGACCTCCTGAACAAAACTAACCCCCCACCCTGATCTCAAATCCGGCGCATACAAATGCTTAATCACCTCACCAACCACAATCTTCAATAAAATTCAAATCGATGATTCATTGTTATGTTTATAACTGTTTTGTTTTTCTTATATGATTTGGTAATTAATGCTTTGATGATGATGATATTATTCTAGCATAAGTACGCAAACCCGTTAACATCAATCACAAGAGGCGTAAAAGAAAAAGAATGACCTGATCGGATGCCACCGCCATTGGTCGGATCTAATTAGGACGGATGCCGCCGCCATTGGTCGGATCTGATCTGATGCCTCCGCCGCCGCCTCTGATCAGATCTAATTAGGACGGGATGTGGATGCCGCCGCCATTGATGGTGGATCTGATAGGATCTAATTAGGGTTAAGGTTCTTTTATAGCAGTCGACACAGGTTTTGTGGGAGACGACGAGATGCTGATGCCCCCGCCATTGGTGGTGGATTTTATCGGATCTAATTAGGGTTAGGGTTTGTATATAGGGAATAAATTGGGGGTGGTGATGATAGATGATGAGGATTGTCCTTTTTTTTTCCTTTTTTTTTTTTTTTTTTTTTTTTTTTTTTTTTTTTTGAAATGATATGAGGTGCAATTGATATACACGGTTTTAAAGAAAAGTAATTGTGATATTTCTAAATTACCCTTACACTAGTTACAACAAAAAACATGATCTTTTGTTTATTTACATAAATGGCACATTAATTTTTGACCATTGATCAATTAATCAATTGGTTAAAAAGTAGTTCTCGCAGTTCTCGCACTTAAAGTGTTTCTGAAAAGAAAGTTCGACTATATATATATATATATATTATATATATAGGGTCCCTTCTTATGAGAACCATGTTATCTACAAGAACTGCGAGAACCACCTTTTTACAACTAATAATACACAATGTACAACATTTAATGCTCCATATGATTTTGTTATTTTTATTTAATTCAAAAGGGCATATTAGTAAAAGACATTTTCATATTATTTTTGTTTTTTTTATATAATTTCCGTTTTTTTTTAAATCTTAAAATTCGGAGTTTTTTTTTTTTTTTTTTTTTTTTTTTTATGGTAACATGTTTTCAAATAGTCATGGTGCATACATGTTTTTTATACCTAATCATTAGTTATTTTAAAATCTCATGGTGCAAGCATGTTTTTTTTCCTCAAATAGTCAAGGTGCATACATGTTTTCAGTTAGTCCAAAGTGCATATATGTTTTTTTTTTCCCTTTCAAGGTGCATATAGCTTTTTTAATATAATGAAATTTATAACAAACCAAGAACATAAATGTTATATACAAACTTCGATATCGATTGAAATACAATTAAAATACAAATTTCTAAAAGCATAAATACATGAATCTAATCGATCTATACACGTGAGCACTAATAGCCGTCAACATTTTTTCAAAAGTCGGACATACATGCACACTTGTAGCCGTGACCATTCTTGTAATTACACCTGATACAAAGAAAAGTACAAAAATTAGCAACCATAATATTATTAAAAATTATACATGTACATGAGTATATGTATGTTTCAGGAAACATACTTGTTTGGCAAACACAAAACATATATGTTTTATACGTAAACATATAATCCAAACATAAAACATATATGTTCTATAATCCAAACGCAAAACATTTATGTTTTATACGTAAACATATATGTTTTTTTTATAAAACACATATGTTTTTTTTTTATAAAACACATATGTTTTTTTACAATAAGTACTGAGTATCACCATGATAAACTGGAAAAGGGGAATTATACAGCATTTACCAAAATCAATCTTGCCATAAACCTAATTCTAGATCGAAACCAAAAAAAAAGAGGGTCTGACCCATAAACCTAATTCTATATAAAAAATAAAACATACATGTTTTTGAATGTGAACATACATGTTTTTACCAAAATCAATCTTGCCATAAACCTAAATCAATCTCCAAAAACAAGCATTTACCAAAATAAAACATACATGTTTTTGAATGTGAACATACATGTTTTACTAATCGAACCCAAATAAAAACAAGCATTTACCAATCGAACCCAAATAAAAAACTCACCAGCCATGTTTACATGTACGAACATCACCAATCGAACCCAAATAAAAACAAGCATTTACCAATCGAACATCACGAGACACATAAGAGGGTTCTGAAAACAAGCATTTACCAATCGAACATCACCAATCGAACCCAAATAAAAACAAGCATTTACCAATCGAACATCACCAATCGAACCCAAATAAAAACAAGCATTTACCAATCGAACATCACCAATCGAACCCAAATAAAAAAAACTAACCTGTGAGGGCGGCTAATTTTCTGACCATCGGAGACACATAATCATGATGGTTTAACAAAATCACCAGCCATGTTTACATGTACGAACATCACGATCTGACAGCGTGAGGTGATGGTTGTGATGGCGGTTGCTACGGCGTAACAGCGTGAGGTGATGGTTGTGATAGGCGGCTAGGGTTTTTTTGTGTGTGTGAGAGATGGAGGAGAAGATACTGATTTTTCTCACACTATTATGATGAGATCCAAGTTAATTGGAAGGATTTTAAGAAGCAGTTATTGAGATTGTATAAAAGTTAAATACCATTTATGCCCTTTTCATAAATGTTTCAGGAAATCACTTTTAATTTATTTACAAAAATGCCATGGAACATTCTTATCCATTGATCAACTCATCTAATGGCTAAAAAGTGTTTTTGCAGTTCTTGCAGTTAAAATGGTTCTCGTTTGAAAGTTACACTATATATATATATATATATATATATATATATATATATATATATATATATATATATATATATATATATATATATATATATATATATATATTATTTTAGGGCCTTATTTTCGAAGCGTCTTATCTGCGAGAACCCATTTTCTACCTTGGGATTAAGTTGATCAATGGTTAAGATTATACCATAGCATTTTTGTAATTAATTGAAACATCATTTCCTGGAAACATTAATGAAAATGGTAGAAAAGGTATTTTAGTTTATACACTCTCATTAACTGCATGCTACAAAAACGGGATTTCATCAAAATTTTCTCTTTGATAATGATCACACAACAACTTGCAACATATAACATAACCGATCTTCATTTTTTTTTTTTTTTATATATAAAAACGCAAACTAATTTCACCTACAACCCTAAACCCCCAATTCTCTTTAGAGCGGTGATAGTAAAAAACCTTCAAATCAAATTAGATTAATTTTTTTACCAAATAACAATAACGATCAATGGAAGGTATGATCATCATTGTTCTTTTTTTTTCTTTTTTTTATTGGTTTAATTAATTTTCATTATTATATACTCAAGAAATTAGTTTTTAAAAGGTTTACTAAAATACCTTGGATTAAATGGCGTCAATGAAAAGTTTATGAATAGCGAATAGTGGTCTATAACACCAATGCTAATGGCGACCGCGTTCCCCATTCCTGACCCTTACCGACCACGTCCCCCCACCCTCGAATTGCATATAGTGGTCGGCAAGACGACCGATAAAATGAGAGTGTTTTTTTTATTTTTTATTTATTTATTATTTTTTTTTTATATATTTATTTTTGGGTAGGTTTTTTGTTGTGGTTACGGTCATCTTACTACAAACATAACGATCTTAAAGAGATAAAGTTAAGTTAACACTGAGATGCAAGGGCAACACCTCTCTAGCATAATTAGTCTAAATCTTTTATATAATAAAACAAAACCCATAGTGGGGACTTTTACATTTTAAAAAAATCAAATCATACCTTATTAAGTAATAATCAAATTATTATTATTATTATTTTCTTAAATATTAAATAAGAAAAGCCTAAATACTTCTAAATTTATTCATATTCTACAAAAAAACGAATGTGATTTGTAATCATTCAATAAAAACTTACAAAAATATATGTGTCAAAATATAAAAAATTAAAACTTGAAAACGGTGGAGCAAGTTTTTCAAAGATTTGGGTTGAAACTTAAAATTCAGTATCATTCCCACTAAATATTTGAAGTCTCAACATTCCCAAATTCCTCCTCCATCAATCAAACTCGATCTCTTATCATTCATTCACGCACAATCATTGACACAAGAACATCTCCTCCAAATCTAATTAATATTAAAACCCACTACATTCGTAAATAACCCTAATTCAATACCTCAATCAAAGTACAATAGTTTTGAAAGTCCTGTTATAATAATTAAAACCCGAAATTAAAAATAATAATTTATTTAAATGATTAGAAAAAACCCCGCGCGTGCGCGGGCATTATATCTAGCATAATTAGTCTAAATGTGTATATAAGATAATTTGTTGTTACTAATGGTGCATACAATGTGTGGATATGCGCGTGTGACATATACACATAGGATGAAATCTAACCTACAAAGAGTACATTTGCTACATACCACCTTTAAACGGAATCGAAACATAAATAACATTAATATAAATAAAATTCCAGCAAAAGAAATCAAAAAATGTCGTTTCCGCACAAAGCATCATCGCAAATCCAAATATCTTATTAGGTTTATAAGAAACAAAATCATACTCGTAACAAAAAATGTCACCATATCACCATATCATGTATACGAATAATATCATTTTATGCGACGCAACAACATAATCCTCCACTTTGACAAGCTTCGTCGGGTTTACAGATTCCAAGCCCCGGTCCACTCCCTTGCTTCTCGCATACTAGGTCACAATCTTCTTGCTTGCAACATACATTTGTACAAACGTATTCGTTTTCTCCTGTAAACAACGATAAAAATTTATAACCAAATACAAATTTGTTCATTGCGTAACAGTATATGAAATAAGTAAAAAACTCAGATGTTACGATGATATTATTTAGTATTTACCTGTGCTGATAGCATGAGTTGAGACAGAAAAAACAACTATGAATGCAAGAAGAAGAGGAACAAATTTGTAGGATGCCATCGTATGTTCTTCAAGCTTTTTAAAAAGATGTGAATTAGTGTACCTTTATAAAACAATGAAAAATGATTAATATAGGTCTTCTCTTGAATGAAAACGATTTGAAAAGATATTGGTAATAAATTTGTGGATATTGGTAATAAAATAATTGATTTTACACATTATGGAAATAAATTTTAGCTGGGAAATGAATATTCAAAATATTCATTTTACTTTTTACATTTACAAAAGAGAAAATTTATTTGTTTTAAAAAAACAAAGAATTTTAGATGAGATTGAGGAAAATCTGAAGAGAAACTTGTGTTCTAGCGGATTTGAAATCTCGATATCAAACAGTATGTATGTACTCTGCCAAGCCATCAATATAATGCATTTAG
This sequence comes from Artemisia tridentata subsp. tridentata, assembly GCA_021014915.2. Taxonomy (NCBI): domain Eukaryota; kingdom Viridiplantae; phylum Streptophyta; class Magnoliopsida; order Asterales; family Asteraceae; genus Artemisia; species Artemisia tridentata. The sequence goes on along the minus strand of CP139509.1, from coordinate 39,329,768 downwards.
CAGTTTCTCTCGTTTAATAAAGAAAAGGATCAAGTATATGTTGTGTTTTAATTTAGTCATGGTAACTTTTCATTCTTATGTTGCATCAGGGCTGTTCCGCAGATAGCCGGTTTACTTCAAAATCGTTAAAGAAAATATATCATCGTCTTCATATTACCTTGTCGTTTCATCGGACGAGTTATTTTTTCCTTCTCTTTTTCTACATTTTGATTTCGACAACTTTTTTAATATTTGCATCTTATGGGGATTTCCTAAATTTTGATTTTTTATGGTGATGTTCATAAACTTATTGTCAAATATACTATTCCCGTAGTTATCACATAAGATACTTGTCTAATGCGGAAATAATAAGCTACAAACGTCTAGAATAATGTCGAATATGCCCATGTATTAGTTTAATGATACAAACACATATGTGATCCACTTGTAATAAATCAGTCATTTATGAGTTTTTCAATTAGAGTAAGGATAAAGTGAGAAGAAACTTAAAATAAGAAGGAAGAAAAATAACTATAACCACTTATTTGAGATGCATTTACTTTTATCTCTATTTATTTAGATATATCTCAATTAGATTCGAAAGTAATTTGGAAATAAAACGATGCGATATATTACTAGCAACACTTTTGACATGCAAAATACAAAAAATACATAAAATTTGTCTAACTTAGATTAAATGTATCTAAATGTATTTGCATGTGATTTTAAGCTAAAAAAATCTAATATGATTCATCTAAAAGCTAAAAAGTCTCCTGTTTATTCCATCTTCGCAGCTACTTGTTGGACTCTTTGGCGTTTTAGAAACAATATCACATTTAACTCTCATTCTATGAGGAAATGTGATATTTTCGATTTTATTTGTCTTGTTTCTTTTTCTTGGCTTAAATATAGAGGTAATCTTTTTAATAGCTGGAATGATTGGTTACAATCGCCTTTGTAATTTCTAGCACCTAGTATGGATGAACCTAATTCAAATCAGTACATCTCAAATTTGCGGTTATAGTTATTTCCCATCCTTCTCATTTTAAGATTTTTTTTTCTCATTTGATCCTAAGTCTTACCTTTTTTTTGAACAACGAAAAGATATATATTAAAATAAAGCTTCTAGCAAGAGGATAGAATATTTTAGACAATAATGCAAGGCTAAAGAATTTACTATTTAAAAAAAAAAAAAAAAAAAAGAGAGAGAAAGAAGAGAGATGAACACTATCATAAAGGACACATTTCCTCAAGTTTTGAGAGTTAAATGTGACCGAATTGCGATAGTTCCTAATACACCAGCAAGTAGCAACAACAATCACAATCATGCGTGCCTTAAGAGCATTTGATATCTGAAGATTCTCGATCCAATCCGAGTGAGAGTTCAATATCAGGATGGACATCACACCAAATACGATTCAATCTCCATATGTTTGAAGCTACTTCGCAATAGAAGAAAAGATGTTCATTTGATTCCACCCCATTAGTGCAAACTGGACACATAATCGACAGAATATCTAACACTCTTTGAGATAAATTCAAGTGACGTGGAAGCCGATCCAGTCTCAATCTCCAAAAGAAAATATTTAGCTTTTTAGGGAGAATTTTGTACTACCGTGTTTGAATATCCATTGTTGGAAGCATGAGATCATCAATGTGATTTCTTGTAGCTCCAACCGTAAACAACCCAATGATGCCAATGTTTCAATGAAATGTTTCCTGGCCTTCAAGTCTCGTAATCTGATACAGTTCATCCATTAAGTGAGCCGAAAGATCATTATTCCGGCATGTGACCTCTCGCCGCCACTACAAAGACCAGACCCTAACTAGAAAACGATCGCGAACCAAATAGTGAGGTTGCAAAGCTAACCTTAACAGTCTATTGTACTAGTGGTATAAACGACTTTCACCGATCCAATTATCCTTCCAAAACCTCACATGCGAGTCACAACCTGTTGGAATATATGAATCATAATAAACTATAAACATATATGTACATCAAAGAACACACAGCGGAAGGATCTACAAGAACATGTAATTAATTAAACTAAATAGAAACGTACCTTAGTGATTCCTAGTAAGAACAAGGAATCTCTTCAACAAGAACGAGTTATATAAACCCTAATAGGGAATATATATGGATCGACTAACAAGGAAAATCACGAGCTAAAATAAGCTCATCACTCGATCTTGTACACACGTAATAAATAGTGTTTCAATGGAAAAGCTAGGTTCTTAATCACTAACAACCAAACACTTAATTTGCTACACTTGATTCGCCAATACCTAGTGGTATTAAAAAATGGGTCGAACAAGGTATTGCAAGAGGAAAAGAAAGAAGAGAAGTTTGGCTATTAGGGATTCAAGATTAGGTGAAAACCAAATACAATGAATTGTATGTATAGGCTAACCCTAAACTCACCAAACTTGCACCCTACTATACTAGAACCGGCCACCCTAGCCCAAGGCTAGTTTTCAGCCGACCCAACCCACAACAATGGGTTCTAGATCCTTCTTTCCACATTTAGTCCTTTAACGGTCGTTATCTCTAACCCCGTTAAGTACTAACTGTCGTTAAGTGTTTTGTTCGTGAAATGAATAAATAAAATACATAAATATATTTAATTTATTCAATCATTGAAACTCTCACGTTATTGTGTGCAATCCCGAGTCTCGGGTTCGAAACCGGACATACGTATATTATACTTATACATATAATGCATGGATGAATCTCTCTCCTCTTGGTCTTAAAATTAAGACTTACAAGATATAATGCTTATTGTACAATACACAAAACACTATTAATGAACTTTCTCATAAATCTTAATTTTAAGACTTACAAGTGTTAAAGCTTAATGTACAAAATACAAAGCACTATTAATTTGGTCAAGATATTTAATGTAGTCAATTAATTAACAGGTCAATAAATACAATTAATGTAGTTATTAAAACACCCCTTACATAAGAAATACAAATTATCAAGCATATTGTACAATCAACTTAAACACAATTCCTGCATTAAATGTTACTAATACAAATAATAAAACACGTTATAGAAATATTCAAGCACGAACGGTCAACGGGCCAAATGGGCTCGAGCCCGAACGGGCACGGGCCAAACGGGCACTGGTCAAACGGGCTCATGTTATAAGAATGACATTAAAAAATACCCAAAAAGACGACATAAATTCCTTAGTTAAGGAGTTGAAATACGTCACATGAAATTCTTGATATGCGTAAATTTATTATCAAAAATAACATAATAAACTAAAATACATGATTCACCGGAAAATATTAATTTATGGTACCCGACGCCGCAACGCGCGGGTACCCTGCTAGACGTATATTAATATTTATACATTAACTCTAACAAAACCTACTTTAATTCTCAACTTCTCTTTTAGAACAATGCCCTATAATGTAAATGATTTATGAACCCAACTATTTTTTCCCATAAACCACTGGTGTTACAACCTTTTTTTTTTTCTTTTTTTTTTTTATTTTTTTTTTATATTATATTTTTTTTTAAAAATTCTAAAAGCGTGTCCTCTCCGTGAATGGCTTTGATGACTCCACCTCCATTTTTGAATGAGAGCAAGATTGAAAGCTTTCACATTCCAATACCCAAACCTCCTTTTTCAAGAGATGCCAAAATGTTTTCCCATTTAATACAAGACAATTTTCTTGAGTTTTCATTCCTCCCCAAAAATTTTAGCCCTCAACCTTTCTAATATATTAAGAATGGTTTTCTAAACATCGACAGAAAGTATATACCAACACTTGCCAAGACCGCCTTTATTAATATCAAACGAACTCCAAAAGAAAGAAGTCTTTCCTTCCATGTAGATAATTTATTCTTGAATTTATCGAGCATCCCTTGCGAATGAGCAACAGAATTCATATTTGAACAGATTAGGAGCCCAAGATAAGTGAAAGGTAACGAACCCGACGAACACCCTGTGACACGAGCTATCTCTTTTGTTGAGACACCAATTCCAAAGACATTAGATTTGTTGATGTTTATTCGTAAACCCAAGGCTAATAAAAATACATTTAGTAACCGAATAATATTATCCGTATCTACTTGGTTCCACTCCGTAGTCATAACCGCATCATCCGCATAAAAAAATGGGACAACCGTAACCCCGAATTATCTACCTTAACTCCAATTATTAAGCTTATTAGAACCGCATCCTTGATGGCAATGTGAAGACCGCCCATAATAAGAATAAACATGAAAGAAGATAACAAATCTCCTTGTCTTAATCCTCGTTTGAATTCTCTTGATAGAGAATTCTGATGTTGGACTACCATTAACGAGAATAGATGTGCATGCCGATTGTAGTCATTCCCAAATCTAACCCCTCTATTTCATTCCAAATCAGAACTGCTCCAAAATATTATCCAAGTATTTCCATTTAACATAATCACACGCCTTCTAAAATCGACTTTGAAGGTCATCATTTTCTTATTGAATTGTTTGTACCTATCGCTGATTTATCGCTACCACAATCTCAAACAGCTTTTCTTATTTCTTCACTTGTAACCAGTTTCTCAAATTCACTACATGCTGTAGAATCAATGGTTTTATAAGACGAATGAGAGCTACAAGTAAATTGATGTACATGGTGTTTCATCATAAGTCTTACTAATTATAAAAGAAGTTTCACTTTCTAATTATTTATGCTATGATTTGATATCCTTCTAATTATCTAAACTGTAATATAATCTTAATGGGTTAAGTCACAGGCGGGTCAACCCGGACACCCGGTTGGGAAACAACCAAGAATTGATGAGAGTCATTTAATGGGATTGAAGACACAAATAAAGGGCATTTATCTAGTGTTATTGCCCAATTCAAATAACGGTTTTGTTATGCCTTTAATCTTTGCTTTCATTAGTTTTTATTATGAGTTAAATAGTTTAATAGTTTCATGTTTAAGTAGTGTAGTCTTTCTTAGCTATAAATAGATATCAAATCATTGTAATGAACGTGTATCAGTTTTCCCTTTTGGAAGTAATATACCACAAAACCCAATAACTAGTGTCAACTTCAGTTTGTTGTTTTGATTGGTGTTCGTGGGTTCGGGTTCCCCTAGGTTCAGGGGAGGGACTGATAACCAACATAAACAACACAGTTGAAAAGATTCCGTCGACATATAGGAATCGTCTTTGTTTTGATTTGCAGTCTACTAAATAAGATACGCTTCTTGAAGAGTTAAAAATATTTGCTTATAATAGATCATTCATAGAAATAAAAAGGTGAATCCCATTTGGATTGAGTGAATTTGCGATTCTGTAAATAAGAAAAAGAAAAAATAAAACTCCTTTTCGGATAATTAGATGGAAATCAAATCATAAATATCCTTTTAAGTAATATAATGTTAAAAAATAACCGATATAAGTTGTTTATAAAAGGATAAAGTATATCATATGATTTAATTTGTTTATTTATATATGAATGAGGATATCTTATAAATCTTCCTTCCCAAGTTTTACGCCTCTCTACAAACCTTTACGCACAAGGATCCGATCATCTGCTATTCAATTCGCCAGGTTAGATTTTTTTTTTTCTTCCATCAAATCGATTAAACTTATGTTCACAATATCTGATAATCTAAGTCTTTATATGTAATACTTATTTGCTTTTTGATCTCCAGTAAACTAATAAGATGATTTCTTAGAGTAACAGCCTTTTTAAACTTATACAACGAGCTTAAAGTTTTCGCATGGACAATTTCATGTTTATTGATTCATGCTTAATTCTAATCTGAGCAAACCTTCTTTTAAGGATTTATAAGCATATATAAATTAACGGACATATTTTAGTACGTTCAAAATCATGTAGAATTATTTTTGTGACGTACACTTTCTTACCTTTATATCAGATCTAGAAGCAATGGGTACGAAACGCAAAGCCTACGATCAAGGTATCATTGACACAAGAACATTCGACGATCAGGAAAAAAATTTGCAGCCTCTTTTTTCATCCTACAACGAAAAGATACGTCCAATTCTTAACACTGTTGAAAAGCTCCAACATCTAAAAGTCATCCAAGAAGGCATTCCAATCCCAAAAATTGTCGTCATTGGATACCGATGCTCTGGCAAGACAAGTGTTCTAGAGTCACTTGCTGGTGTAAGTTTACCGCGTGGTGGTGACTATGGTATTTGCACAAGGATACCTCTTATAATCAGGCTTAAAAGCCATCAAGATCCTGTACCAGATGAGTTTGTATTGGAGTATGGGATTGAAAGGGTTAAGATCACAGAGGAAAGCCAGATACTAAACGCCATTAATAAAGCTACAGTTGAAATTGCTGGAAAATATGATTGTATATCGAATGTTCCTTTAACTTTGGTAGTCAAGAAGAACGGTGTTCCGGATTTCACCTTGATTGATTTGCCTGGAATTGCTTTAGCACCAGAAAACGTTTTCCAGCAGATTGCAGGTAAATATATCCTAATTTTCTTCACATTTGCGGATATATACTAAACTCAATGACACATCCAAAAGTGTCAGTAGTAGTAGACTCGTAGTCACTAAAGGTGTCAATGTGTTACCTATATACATAACATTGTGCGTGTAAAGGTGTCATTACTGGTGACTTAAAATCAGTTTTAAAAAAAAAAAAAAAAAAAAAAAAAACAACAAAAACAAGTAGGGTTGGATCAGTTGGAAAACCCCTTGCCTCTCAACCGAGAGGTCAAGGGTTCGATCCTCACTCCCTACAAAAGGCCGAGGGTCCTTTTCTACCTTTGGTAAAACCGAAAGTAGCCTCTCTACCTTAGGTAGGGGTAAGGCTGTCTACGTCTCAACCTCCCCCATACACCGTCTTCGACGGTATTGGGACCCATAACCCGTGGAAGACGGTATTGGAAGTAACTTTATTACTTTTTTTTTTTTTTTTTTTTTGTGATCTATAGGTCGAAGAGAAGAGATGAGATCGTAGAAAAAGAGAGTCATATTTTTTCGACATATTCTTACGAAAAATGTGCTTAAAGAGGTTATATCCTTAATATTGCTTCCATTACAAGTTGATTTTACGGCATGTACACAACATTATGATGATTCCGATAACTCCAACCATCAGGAGGGAGAAGTACATGAACGGATAAGTAGTGCAGTGTTTCGTCTTCCGTAATTTGGTTGATTGGGGGAACTCTGCTTAATCAGGAACCGAAGAGGTACCAATAATGTGTACATCGGGGATTATTTAGCAACTTGGATGCAATACTATGTCAGTTATGTTGTTATGCTGCTACCCGACCAAACAACCATTGTGCTACTGTCTAGTGTCTACTTTATCCACTGCGTTGTGTGATTAGAAGACTAAAGAAAATTAAGAGAATTAATAGAAGGGTTGTTAGTTTGGGAGGGAGCAGAGAAAAGAAAAAGGCTCACTAGTTAGGAGGGAGTAATAACCTAACTAGATCATTACGACACTCGAAGTTCAAAGCTCCAAGGATCAGTGCCTTTAGTGGACAAAGATCAAATACCAAAGTATTCGGAAGAATGAACTTCAAGGATGATGCATAAGGAGTTCAGAGCTGAAAAACATCAAAGGCTATATCATCGGAAGAAGGAGCTCCAAGTCATCCTCAGTATCTTGTTTACTGAGACTCTGCGCTTCAACAATATTGTCAATCTTGTTATCTAACTTTGGTTATTCTTATTTAACTTAGATTATGTACTTATAGGTCTCATTGTAACTATTCACTTATGACGATATCTTGGAGGGAAATTGTTAGCTTCGCTATTTTGTGAAGATAACGTCTCACACGTGAATTGGACTATATACGTAATATAGTTGCACCCACAGGGACTAATAGTGTACACGGGGAAAACTAGTATTGTAAAAGGCCTATAAATACCCCTCATGACTCTCCATGAGGGGTGTGGGAAAATCATTGTGTAAACTTCATTTATCAATCTAATATATTTTGTGTTTTCTTCACCATCTCTCTACTCTTTCTCTCTCTAAACTAAACATGGATTTCATCTACTTTAATCAATCTAGACCTCCCGAACCACATAAATCATGTATATCATCGGTCCTACACCTTCAAATGTGGTGACACTGTTTAATAATCTCGTTTTAATCAGATTTTGTATTAAGAAACAGGAATTTTACTTCATTAATTATACCATATATCAATAGGCGAGCCAAACGACGTTATTTAACGCAGGCCCAATACGGCGTCGTTTGCCCAAAAATAACTAAAAAAAATTTCGTTCAACAAAAACCGACGTCGTTTGACTTTTTTCATTTACTTTTAGAATAAAACGGCGACATTTGGCGTAGAAAAAGGAAAAAAAAAATAACAAAATAGCCCTCAACACTATGCAATGAGTTACGAAAATTACCTTCAACTTTTTGCTATTTAAGATTTTTTTATATAACAAACTTTATTTATCAAGTATATAACAAATATCTGACTAATTTTAAAAGTAATGTAGTAGTAAGCTAGAAAAATAGTTGTGCACAAACTAAGCTCAACACATGGATCATTTATGCAAATTTCCATTTGTTGAAAGAGACGAATGTGGCCGCAATGTCAAATCAATCCCTTTTCATTCATTTGTATATTGCGTTGTTTTTAGGGCAAATCAAATAAAAATGTATTGCACTTAAGATCAATTATAATTTTAGGTACTCAAATTTTTTTTTCCTCTCAATTTAAGGTATTGAACTTATTTTTCGTGCAAAATAAGGTTTTTTCGACTTTTCAAACTGGTCATAGTTTTTGCCAAAATGACTTTTAAATGTTCAATTATAATAATACATTACATTAATTAACGATTTCACCTGGAGAATTGGTCGATAACACCTTTCGAAAAGTCGAAAAAACCTTACGTTGCACAAAAAATAACTTGGATACCTTAAATTGAGAAAAATGAAGTTGAGTACCTACAATTCAAATTAAACTTAAGTGTGATACCTTTTTTATGCGATTTGCCCTTTATGTGTTTGGGCACTTCAAGTTTTACATGTCTTTTCCTCTCAATGTATACATTTATGATTTGTCTTCGAGTTTTCTTTTATGTCATGATTGTTTTAAAACTAAAAAGAAAGGTGCAAGTGTACTAACGGAAGCAAAACCAATCAAGTCATTTAAAGCAAGGTGCAAGGTCACGAGGATGGGACAGTCGACACTCAAAAGAGGTGCACCAGATGAGGGTTTCCACATCAATTTAAACCTTTTATCTTATATACTTAAAGATTCAATTTATAAATTTAATGTGCATGAGGAATTATGCACAAAAGGATGTATAATCTCTAAATTTAATGTGCAAGAGAAATTGTGCACAAAAGAATGTACGGTACAATATGTTTCAAGTCATCTCTAAAAGATAAATCAAATCAAATATCAAATACATTCACGGTTCAATTCAAAGCTTTCAAAGAGGGGTTACCGAAGACAAAGAGGTAGCATAATTAAAACCCAAAGAATACGAACCAAAAAAGCAATAAATGTATAAATTAATATAAACCATTAGCAAATAAATGATATATTTTCATTTGCTTGCAAATAATCTTTTCAGTTGTTTTTTGAAGATTATAAATAGCCAATTATTACCATCTTCACCACATCATTTTTTTCCTATCTTCACCACCATAAAACCATCAATAACCCATTAAAAAACACATGTGAAATTCATACCACATCTATGTATTTTAAATTTTGTAATGATTTCATTTTTTGCATTGCATATTTAGTGTATACTTCACTTTGTTGTTGCAGGTTGTTCATCTATGTGGTGTTTATGCTAGAAGGGAAGATGCATATAGAAATATAGAATTTGGACATGGCATTGTTATATATTGAAGGTCTTCCATGGGTATGATAATCTTTACAACATCTTGGATATTAGACCCTACAAGCATGTGTATTTAAATACTAAATTTTATCATAAAGAATACATATTACAACTTTGGAAGCATGTAAAAGTAAAATGTATAAAAATCTCTTTGGTGGTGAAATTTAAATTATTTTGTTTTAGTGATAGTGGATGTTTAATGTAGTCTTTCTATTGAGTAGGATGCTAAATTAAATGTCTCACTTTTGTTTCGGCACTTCTCATCATTCGAGAAGAAGTTAGGAAGTCAAGATATAAAGGCTATGAAAGCTAAAGAACAAAACTCTTCAATATCAATGCATCGTGTGTGCTTGCTCATCATAATAATAATACAAATTCTCAAATACATTGATTTACGAGGTTGCATGCATTAAGTATCGACTTTGGGCGACTTTCAATCTCTATTGCCCGTTAGACCGTTTGACTATTTTGTTTAACTTATGCATTAAGCACGTTTGATATAATTGAAACTCAAATAAACTCATAAATAACTGAAAGGAAGTAAATGTGCAATATCTTTTTGCATTTAATTTTTAACGCTATTGTTTAAATCATGCATAAAATAATTGTATCGTACGAAAAGATTATAATTTACAACATGCATGCACGTCATGGATGGACCGGGTGTTTTTTAATATGCGTAGGTATACTACAACACTTAATGCCATCATCAAAAATTCATGGCAAGATAAAATTTAATTATGCATTATAATTCGTGCAACGCACGGGTTCACCATGCCTCGTGAAGATCAATAATTATAGTTTGTGACACAACTTAAAATGGTTTTAAGTCCCTGTGCAGAGCGCCCAATAGTAAAAGGCCCAAAACCGAATACTAGCTTAAAAAGTCGATACATATATAGTTAACCCATTTCTAAACCCTGGCCAATTGTCGTTTTTTTTCCTTGCATTTCTACGGCGCACAGTTTCTCGTCAGGTTCTATTCTTTACTTGGTTCATTTTTCATTTTTCATACTCCTTTTTTTACATAAGAGTTCGTGTCATCTCGTTTCTGGATTAACAATATGGTTTTTAAACTATAATTAATCATATATATAATTTTTGGGATTAGCCCATTAGGGTTTACATCATTATGATAAACATTCATATAGAATTAAAGTATAATTTGAGACTTGATATTATATATATAATTCAGTTTATAAGCTTAATTGAGTTCAAAATAACAAGAGATGAGTGATATTTTTTTTTTTATTAAATGTACAAATGACAATTACTGGATAATTTAAATTTTAACAAATCAGCTTAAATGACGATAGTTTTATATCAATGGATGAGATATTTGAATTTGTTTATGATATGATTTCTTCTCATTTTATTTTTAAGTTAAGAAACAATAGTATATTTGTCGATTTACATTTCTGGGTTTAAGGCTGCCGTTGACGATCATCCATCATCCGGTAAGCAAGTTATGTCTCTCACTCAAAATGTTATAGTGCAATTAATAACTTGAGATCTTTACATTTAGTTGGTGTTTTGATGTGTGTTATTGTGTTGATCCAGTTAATGCTATTACTATACATCTATGAATTCTTCTTAATCGTCTAGAGTGGGAGTCTGTTTGATTTTCATTATGTGTTTACTATCATTTATACTTACTTTCTTTCTACTTGTTCTTATAAATGTAGTATATTATATTGTCTTATCGGTTTTATGGGTACCGTGTTGTCACGTGCATTTGAGTCTGAGTTGTGTAGTTTAGTACACAACAATACAAAATTAAACCAAAAATATAGTTTGTTAGACGCCTTATAAAACTTTACTGCCCTCTCTAAAGCCTTCTGAATAAGATTCCATTATTAAAGGTGCTTTATGAGGTGTTTCGATCATACGCAATTGTATTGTGATCAGGTGGTTGTTAAAGGTGTCGAAATTGTTTTACGTTTGGTGTTTAGTAATAGCTTCTCTTAGGAAGGTATTCTTGCGAAGTTGTTGGAAGTGCTTGTAGTTATAGCTAGCCAGGGTGGAAACGAACCGAGCCGAGCCCGAGCCCGAGCCTGCCAGAGCTCGAGCTCGGCTGGTTTAAGTTTTGTAAAGCTCGAGCTTGGGCTCGGCTCGTTTATACGTATCGGCAATGAAAAAATTATAGTTTGGCTCGAGCTCGGCTCGTAATATATCTATTTTGATCTCGTTAATAAGCCAACCTATAATACAAATGCATAACGTTTTATATATGTTTAATACTTAAAATATCCTAGTGTCGTTTTGGCTCGTTTAGCCTCGCGAGCTCAATCGAACTTTGTATGTAAAGCTCAGGCTCGAGGTTGATTAATAAATGAGCTGACACTTAGGCTCGAGCTCGGGCTCGAGCTTGTTTAGGCATGGTCGTTCGAGCTTTTTACCGATCTGATCTCGAGCTTTAATTTCATGAGCAGCTCAGCTCATTTCCACCCTTAGACTTATAGGTTTGGTGTTATGATTCCTATTTTTCTAGGTGTTTTGTAGTTTCTATTTTAATACATATTTCTCTGCCATTTAAAGAGTAAAGTTACTGCCTCTCTTTTAAACTAAACGGTGTGAATCTACATTCGCCACTTCATCTCAAATATTCTTTGTTACCAATTTACTTATAGGTACATGAAATATCATGTGATCGTATATTTCTGTAGTTTGTGCTACGTAATCTTCTATTCATCGACCTCTTATCTTTTAATGTATTAGGTTAGTCTTAATGGGTCTTCGACCTAATGGCATACGAGTGAGATTAACTTACTTAACAATTAAGTGGGACCATTACATTTCTTGCTTAAGTTACTTGTTATTGGCTAACATGACCTATCATTGTTCAAATGAACATGAGGATCTATATCCCTCTTTTAATCTAAAAGATTTTTCATTGTTCATTTATCTTTGTGGAACATTGGTATAATTTTATTGCTCATTATATTAGTCAGGATTTTCTCTACTTATTATCTAACCATGTTGTATTTTTTCAGGCACATTTTCTCCAGTAGATCCAGCGACAATGGCTAAGAAACGCAAAGCTTCCGATCAAGATATTAGTGACACCACAACATTTAGCGATCATAAACCAAAATCTCCGCCTCTTGTGTCATCTTACAATGAAAAGATACGTCCTATTCTAGACGCCATTGACAAGCTCCGCCGCCTCAAAGTGACCCAAGAAGGCATTCCACTACCCACCATTGTTGTTGTCGGAGACCAATCCTCTGGCAAGTCAAGTGTTCTAGAGTCACTAGCCGGCATAAGTTTGCCACGTGGACAAGGTATTTGCACTAGGGTTCCTCTTATAATGAGGCTTCAACATAATTCTACTCCTGTACCAGAGTTTCTTCTTGAGTTTAATAATAAATCGGTAAAGATCAATGATGAAAGCCACATACCGAAGGCCATTGATAAGGCCACATCAGAAATCGCGGGTAATTCTAAAGGTATATCCAATGTGCCTATAACAATGTTAGTCAAGAAAAAAGGTGTACCGGATCTCACCATGATTGATTTGCCGGGAATTACTCGTGTTCCTGTCCGTGATCAGCCAGAAAACATTTATGAACAAATTTCAGGTAAATATTAGTACACCACAACGAATTTACATATTATTCTTAACTCAGTAACACCAGAATCCGTAAAGGAAAGCAAATGTTCAGTCACAAAATATGTTTAAATAGAAATATGTGTGCTAAAATGTTATAAACACATATAACGACTTAAAGTCCAGTCAGTAACCAACAGGGTACTTCAAGTGTCAATATCACTGATTTGAATTCAGATCCTCTTAGGTTTGTTGACCTATTAGAAACAAAATAACTGAATAGCTTAAATTCAAGGTCATATATTTATTTTTATGTAACGTGAGGATTTCAAAAGGATGTTGGTTGATTTAGTAGAAGTTTATTGAAATGATATGATATGTTTTGTATGTTTACAAAAGTAAATGTTTAACTTTATAATCTGTAGATACTTCTGCCTTGGTACTAATTTGGTCAATCTATCTTTCTAATTTTCAATTAATTTATTATAGTTTCATATATAGTGTAACTAAAACAAATGGAAAAAATAATGTTTATGATCAATCTTATTTGTTTTTTTTTAATGGCGCAGATATTATAATGGAGCACATAAAGCCCCGAGAAAGTATTATTTTGAATGTTCTTTCTGCATCTGTTGATTTCCCAACCTGTGAATCTATCCGAATGTCACGTGGTGTGGATAGCACCGGCCAGAGGACTCTCGCTGTTGTTACCAAATCTGACCGTTCCCCAGACGGGCTACTTGAGAAGGTTACAACAGATGAGGTCAGCATTGGCCTTGGGTATGTTTGTGTTAGAAACAGGATCAATGATGAAACATATGATGAAGCAAGGATCCAAGAAGCCAACCTTTTCGAAACTCACCCTTTGTTGTCCAAGATTGATAAATCCATGGTGGGTATTGATGTTTTAGCTGATAAGCTTGTTCAGATTCAGTCAGTGATCATATCCAAATGTTTGCCCAACATTGTTGTAAAGATCCAAGATAAGCTCAATGATTTGGTTCTGGAGTATGACAATTTACCGGATAATAATGTTACTAGTATTTCTCAGGCAATGGCTGCTTCTGTTAGGGTTGTTATGTCCTTAAAAGAAGCTCTTCAAAAATCTTTAATAAGATTCGAGTATGATGAGCAGGACTTGGAAAATAAACAAGTGTATTGCAAAGCTCGGTTGGTCGAAATGCTAGAAAAGTTTTCAAAAGAACTACAAGCAAGTGTCAAGTTTTCTGAAAAATTTCTGGTTGAAGAGATTCGGATTTTGGAGGAAACTAATTCCATCCGGTTGCCTGGTTCCATTGGTCAACCCGTGTTTTTGTACTTGCTAAAGAGAAAAGTCAACAGTATCGCTGAATTGCCTGTTAACTTTGTAAACAAAGTGTGGGCTTATCTTGAAAGTGTTTGCTTCAAAATATTAGTTGATAATTGTGGGAAGTATCCAAAATTGCTGCCCTCCTTGAGGAAAGCTTTGCAAAACTTGATGACAAAAATGAAGAACAAGTTCATGGAAAGGGTTGTTGACATGATAGAATCGGAGAAGATCACAGATTACACGTGTGACCCTCAGTTTATGGCTTCTTGGAGCAGTTTAATGGCAAACAACCATGCACAGTTTTCAAAGGCAATGTCTATTCCTTCCGAGTCTATTAATATTGCAGGGTATGGGATGATTAATGTCAAACATTTATTTTCTGTTCCGTCCATTATACGGGATCAAGCATTTGACCTGAAAATGAAGCTTACAGCTTATTGGACAATTGTTTTAAAACGAATTGTGGATAATTTAGCACTTCAGCTACAGTTACGAATACGAGAATTGGTGAACAAGGAGATCGAGTCGGAACTAGTGAACGAGTTAATGGAGAATAGTGATGGTATGCAAAAGATGATGGCTGAACCACCTTCAGTGGCTAAAAATAGGGAGAGGCTTCAAACAAGCATTGAGTTGCTTCGGGAATCAAAAGAAACCATGGAAGACGTAATTAATGACATTGAAGTCAATGGCAAGTAGTGTTTCAGTATGGGGATGTAGCAGTTTTGGAGCATGTGTGTTTGGTGTTTTTGGATGCTTAAATTCGTGCTGTAAGAAAGTTGAATTAATGTTTTTGGATGGTTGAATTTGGATTTTGTAGTATCTTTTGGTTAAATTCCACTTTCTATATGAACTATTATTAACTTTCTTATTTAGTTTAATAATATTATTGGTTTTCCACTCTACTGTTGTTAAAGTTAATACAAGAGGCACACAGTCAGGGTGTATCGACGCAGGTTTTCCATTCTATTGACTGTTCTCAGCAACGGCTATATGTCACTCTACTGCTACTGTTTTCTTTATTACTGTTCTAATATTACATGACTCGTCATCAACCGGAATGGGGTAATCATGAATTGTTATGCTTTATTAATTAATTTAGGTTTGATCTGCTGTGTAAGAGGGGTTTATGTTTTTCATAATATATACGTATTGTTTATGTTTGCAAGTGTATTTGGGGAAGAATTTGTAGATATTTCTAACCTTATATCCCTAAAGTTGTTTTATCATTAAATATATGCAATCTGGGGAGTTATTTAATTGTAAAAAAATATTGGTTAAAGAGAAGTCGTCATAAAATTCAAAGCATAGATGCTGCAACTGCCCGCTGGTGCAAAAAAGAGAATCATACAGTGCTTGCCATTAAAAACTGCACAAAAGATTGTGAAATTTGAACAACAATGCTGTAACTTGTTTCAAAGTTACTTGTGTACATGTCTCATAGAGACAGTGACAACTAATCATGGATAATACAATTGATGTTGCTCGTACGAAAGTGATTAAGCGCACTCAGATATGTATCATCAGATGAACATAGTGACTGTTTATCCAGTCACAAAAAACTTGGTCACTATTAACAGTTTTGTAGTGCCAAAATATGTATCATTAGATTGAAAGGATCGATAAGCATATGATTAGAAGTTACAAAACAAGACCAATAAAAATTCTAATCACCAAGGAAATATCAACAGTTTTGTGGTGCCAAAATGTGCATCATTAGATTGCAAGGATCGATAATCATATGATTAGAAATTACAAAACAAGACCAATAAAAATTCTAATCACCAAGGAAAGCAATCATGTCCATTGCCCTTTCGATAACCTCATTCGAGTTCATAAGCACCTCAATACTCTTCTTCAGCCTCTCCCTCTTTGTAGTAATGGAAGGTGACTCCTCCAACATCTGCTCGATCCCACCAACTACTTCGTACGCTAACTCCCTGTCCAAATCCTTCTTCACAAGATTTTGAATTGTATATTGAAGTTGCAGTGCAATATAATCAACCAATCTCTTCACAACAATATTCCAGTAAGCCGCCATCCTCATTTTTAAATCAAATGCTTGATCAAGCTTTGCACTCTCCACTTCACGAAATGCACGAAGGTGCCCCGCTTCAATCATACCATAACCTTTTATCTCTATTTTCAGTGGCCAATTGGCCTCGTTCATTATATGAAACAAACTTTCGCGGCTCTTAACCCATGAAGCCAAGAATTCAGGGTCACAAGAATAATCCGAAACGGTCTCCATTTCAACAAGCTCCAAGACTCTTTCCATGAACCTGTCTTTCGTACGTGCAATTGTGTTTTGAGCGGATCTTTTAATAGCGAAAAGGAGTTGTGGGTAGTGTTCACAATTGGAAGCAAGAACTCTAACCATCACCAATTCTATGTGATCCCATACTTTTTCAATAAAGAAAACGGGTATCTGAGAGATGGTATTGATCTTTTTCCTCATTAAAGACTGAAAAGTGGATCTAGGAATGAAATTAGGCAACCAGATACCATTAGCTTCCTCCAAAACTAGAATCTCGTCAACCAGAAAATTCTCAAGGAAATGAATCTTGCTTGTGTTTTGAAGTTCATTGTAGAGCTCGTTAAGCATTTTAGATAATCTGGCAGTTGAATGCATGCCTAAATCATCAACATATTCATCAAACTCACCTGCAATTAGAAGTTTGCGAAGAGAGTCCTTAGAGGACCCAATAATTTGCATGAAAACTGCCAGAGCTTCCGTGGTAGTTGCTGGATGATGTGGTAGTTTATTTAAATCCAAAACATGCAGATTTAACTTTTCTTTGATCTTTTGAACAATATTAGGTAAGCATTTCGATATAATCTTCGATTGAATATAAGCAAGCTTGTTGGCCAATACAGGAATACCAACCATGGATTTGTCGATCTTTGAAAGCAAAGAATGAGTTTCAAAAAGAGCAATTTCTTTTATTCGAGCTTCTTCGTGAGATTCATCTCCAATTCGATTTCTAACACAGATGTAACCAAGTCCGATGTTGACATCATCAGCGGTTACTTTCTCAAGAAGCCCCTCTGGTGCCTTATCTGCTTTCGTGACCACGGCGAGTGTCCTTTCGCCAGTTTTGTCCACTTTCTGAGACATTCGGATCGATTCACAAGTCGGGAAATCAACAGTTGCTGATAGAACATTTAGAATTATGGTCTCTTCCGGCTTTATATATTCCATTATGATATCTATATAAGAATATGAAAAGCTTTCATATTGTAAGCTAAGCTAAGTAATAAACTTATGTCACAACTCACAGTTATATGTGCTTAGAAAATGTTAACATGCCATGTTTAAGCAAATGATAAAAACTCCTCACTTAAAAGTTGTATGGAATCATGAAGATGCAAATTCGATCTACATTATGTCCGTGCAATTGTTTAAAACTGTATACACTTTTGGGCTATACAAAGTAACAAATACATCTTTTATTATCTCTTATAACATAAGAGAACATAAAAAATGATAAATCAATTTTTTAAAGAGTTTTTAAAAGTACCAATGAGAGAACTTGATTTTACTTCATAAAGTCGACTATTCTTATTAGACAATAAAAGTCAAAATTGGCTTCAATTTGGTGAAATGCATCTAAATTTCATCTCGCAAATTAAAAAAGTATAAAAAAACGTGTCGATTTTATAAAAAAATGGTAATGAATAAAACTTTAGATGTTAAACTTTAAATAAATTTAGGTAAACTTATTACTTTCCATGTTTTTCAATAACTTTATAAATTTAATAAATACCTTGTACAAATTATAAATTTAAAAAAAATGTTGTTGTTATTTATAAATATTGTTATCATTAAATAATTGAATAGAATCTTTTTAATTTAAGCATCTCTGTAAAAGTTGAAGTTGAGTTCATAAGATAGACACCTCAAAATTTCAGACATCTATCTTTACTACAAATAAAGCAAAATAGTTTTTACTTAAACTTAAAAAGGAATATTTTTTTTTTATTATTGTTATTATTATTTTTAAAACGGCAAGTAACTATCTCACAATATACAACTACAAACTATCCAACATGTCCTAAGCAGGACTTGAACCTACATTCATTTGGTTGAGGAGCTTCTCACATAACAAGGAATACCATTATGACACAAGCCATTTGTTTCTAAAAACGGAGTAATGTTTAAGCTCATATATTCCCTTTTCTTAGGCCTTTCTTAAATTCCACCCAAAGTTCCTTAAAAAAACTCAAGAACAAAAACTTCCACCCAAAGTTCCTTAGAAAACTCAAGAACAAAAACTATTTAGTTCATTTTCTTTCCCCTCAAATTGTAACTCAAGAACACACAAACCGACAAACATACAAAAACGGCGAAGCGCCTCTAATCTAAAGGCCAAAGAATGCTCTTTGCGCTACTACGCATCCTTACTCATAGTATAGTGCAAGTGTTTTATGTTAAAAGGAAGCAACATAAGTAATTCAAATTTAAAAGTAAGAAACATGAGATTTCTGTTAGAATTTATGGATAAATATTAATATTAGTATGTCCGGTTTCGAACCCGAGACTCGGGATTGCACACAATACGTGAGAGTTCCAATGGTTTGAATAAATTAAGTATATTTTATATTTATATTTATTCATTTCACAAAACAATACTTAACGACAGTTAGTACTTAACGGAGTTAGAGATAACGGACGTTAAAGGACTAAATGTGCAAAATAGGAAGAGAAGGATCTAGAACCCTTGTGTGGGCTTAAATCCGGCCGAACCCTCCCCTTGGGCTAGGGAGTCGGTTTTTTGGTGTCTTTGAGAGCAAGTTAGGGATAGCCTATAAATACAATTCAATTGTGTTTGGTTTTTCTCTAATCCTGAATCCCTAACAAGTCATTCTTCTCTTCTTCTCCTTCTCTAAGCTTTAACTTGATCGACCCATTTTTTAATACCATTAGGTATTGGCGATCCAAGTTGCTTACAAAGTGATTGGTTTGTTTTGTGATTTGAACCTAGCTTTTTCGATTGGAACGCTAGCATTACGTGTGTACAAGAACGGGTAACAAGCTTATTTAACTTGTGTGTTTGTGTTTGGTTCGATCCATATAAGCCCTCTCCTAGGGTTTATATTTTGTTCTTGGAAGCACGTGATTCCTTGTTCTTGCTAGGAATAAAAAATGTACGCTTTCTTTTAGTTTAATTAATTATATGTTTATGTAGATCCATTCCGCTGCGCATACTTGTGATGTTTATGTGTTTATAGTTTTTGTATGATTCACATATTCCAACAGTGGCATCATGAGCCGCGTTTTAAAAATGTAATTTATTACTAAAACCTTAAAAATTGAATCTTGTTGAGATACATGCAATTAATTAGCTAGGGTTTTATTTATTTTTTTTACAAACCCTAATTTTTTTTAAAAGTAGGTCGACACCCATTAAATTAATTTTAGGGTTTTAGTGTTGTAAAATTTAGTAGAAACCCTAGGTTTGCATGCAATTTTTAGGGATTAATTAATGAGTACCGTATGTGATGTCGTTAATTAATTAGATTGCGTATATAAATATATTGACATGATAATATGTGACTACATGATTATATGTGCAATATGGGATCCATGACAAAATCTTGCATATTTTGTCTTGGAATGTTTTGTTGTTTAATTTGCTACATGTTTTTTAAGATAAATCTTAAATTAGGGAAGACCCTAATATATTAATTAAAATTGGTTATGTGCAATGTGGTATCTAGTTAATTAAAACTTACACGGCCAAGCTATTTGGCGTCTGTGGACCATTGGGCACAATGAGCTCGAAAACCAATGGGAGTTTTATTAATTAGATACATTAAAATTCACATAGATAATTAATAGGATTTATCAAAAAGGTTTGCATGTGGCTATATGATATTGATTAATGATCATATACGTGTTATTGAGTGTTTATTTTTTTTTAATTACTTGTTCTTTGTGTTTAATTATGATGGATTGTAACAAAAAAGAGGGTAATTTTTTCAATAAAAAATAAATGAACCTAATAACTATGAAACCTTCGTAGTAAACGATTTAATTGCCAAGTCTTATGTGCCGACAGTGGTTCGCTTCGCACGGTAATTTGCTCCCAGGCGAGACTAGCAATTAATAATTTACTACATAAATGTTTTAAGCTTTAAATCTTAAAGTTTTAATTGATTTGATGCGACTGTACAAAAGTGGTCAAAGCGGCGGACCTATTATTGACAAACTATAAAGTGGGTATAAGGTTGGTTTCGCATTAAATTGTGGCCTTAAAGAGACTCCATTATGTCTCTCCGCTCGCCTGTGCGTCAATAATAGACTTACCAAGTACACCATGAAAAAGTACGAAGCATGTTAATGCAATGTTGTAAGTTTCTCAGCGCCATCAATTAAATTTTGTTGATTTAAGCTGCGAATGAGTAAACGGTTTTTTGTAGAAAACATATGATACAAAGATGAATGCATGACATCTTTGTACATATTTTTTGATTACACATCAAAAATTTATACCCTTTAAATTTAAGTAATATGCCGACCAATTAATACAGAAACACCTAAGATGACATTCTACCATTGCTAGCAGCCTCAGCTGATGTAATGGTTTTCAAAGAATGAAGTCAAAAGGGGTAAATTGAGTACTTTCATTGCTAGCAGCCTCAGCTGATGTGATGAAACGGCGTCAATTTACACGTTTCTAAATTGGTTAACTTAATTGGGCACTTTCATTACTAGCAGCCTCAGCTGATGTAATGGAACGGCGCCAAGGCATAAAGATTTAGGGATGAAACATGCTTACATTTTGCAACTGTTGTTGGCAATATACTGTAAGTCCCAAGATTTCTAGGAATTGCAATTGGATATTGGCAATTGGGATTGACCCGTACCTTATTGAGTACTTTCATTACTAGCAGCCTCAGCTGATGTAATGAAACGACGTCAATTGGGATCCTAGTTTTCAGTGAAAATTAAATGGTTATTTAACCAATGGGTGTTTAATTTTCTTGAAAAGTTTAATTATCAAAAATACTAATTTTTGAACTTTTTCTGTAGAAATGGCCCAACCCGGAAACACTCCAAACATTATCTCCGCTTTCAAAATGATGATTGAAAAGGAGAAATTGACTGGGACTAAAAAATTTTAACGATTGGTATCGCAATCTAAGGCTTGTCCTTAGGATAGCCAAACATTATGATTGTCTTAGTGAGCCTCTTCCGGTTGCTCCTCCTGCTAACTCTTCTAATAATGCACTTAGAGAGTATAACGAAGCTTATGACAAGCACAATGATGCGGCTTGTCTCATGCTATCGGGGATGGATCCTCAGCTGGTAAAACAGTTTGAGAATCATGGTCCGATGCAAATGATTGAGGAACTCAGACGTATGTTTGAGAAACCTCCAATGGCTGAGTTGTATGACGTACTTGAAAATATAGAAAAGTGCAAGCAGGAAGCAACAAAACCCGTAAGTACCCATGTGCTAGAAATAAAGGGTTATCTTAACCAATTGGATGCACTTGGATGCGGGTATGTGGAAGATGTTAAAGTTGGCCTCATCAATAAATCCCTCAATGAGGAATTGTATGGTGACTTCGTGCGCAACTTTAACATGCATTGCAAGGGGAAGACATTTTCTGACTTGCATGCAATGCTCATAGAACATGAGAAAGGACTCGCTAAGAAAGCTCCTACACCTGCTGTGATGGCAATTAGAGGTGGTAGGGTAGCTAAGCCCGGTAAACCGCACAAAGCGAACAAGAAGGGCAAAGGGAAAGCTGACAAAGGAAAACAGGTCGTAATCCATCAGCAGAAGCCCAAGAAGCAGAATCCTCCTCCCAAGAAGGATTATCCTAAAAAGGATACGGCTGCTTGTCACCACTGTAACACTCCTGGACATTGGAAGAGGGACTGTCCATTGCTGCTTGAGGAGTGTCGCAAGAATAAAAATGCCAAGGCTGGGCAGGGCGCCAGCACATCAGGTATTTTTATGGTTGAATTATTTTCCTTTCCTCGTAAGCAAAATGTCTGGATATATGATAAAGGATGTGGTACTCACATTTGTAATACATCGCAGGGGCTTAGAGGAGTGAAGAAGCTGAACTATGGGGAATGCTACTTGTACGTCGGCAACGGTATACGTGCAGCAGTGGAAGCCATAGGGACTTTTGATTTACTGTTACCTTCGGGTTTAATTTTAGTATTGAACAATTGTCATTACGCACCGTCTATTGTTAGAGGTGTCGTTTCAGTTTCTTTATTGTTGGATAATGGTTTTGAGCATACTTTTAATAATAATGGAATTTCTGTTTCTTTAAATTTTGTTTTTTATTTTAATGCTATTCCATTAGATGGTGTGTTTGAAATTGATATGAATAATTACGCATCCAACGGAAATGATTCTGTGTATAGCATCGGAAATAAGAGAATCAAGTCTAATTTGGATACGTCTTATTTATAGCACTGTCGTCTTGCTCATATAGGCAAGAAACGCATGGAAAGGCTGCAACACGATGGGCTTTTACAAAATGTCAAAGATGATTCGTTTGACAAATGCGAATCTTGCATATCTGGGAAGATGACGAAGAAAACTTTTCATAGCAATATGGAAAAGGCTTCGGATCTACTTGGATTGATACACACGGATGTGTGTGGTCCACTTAGACATGTGTCTAAACGCGGTGCTACCTACTTCTTAACCTTCACGGATGACTATAGTCGTTATGGTTGTGTTTATTTACTTAAACACAAACATGAAGTCTTTGAGACATTCAAGGTTTTTAAGAATGAAGTAGAATTACAACTCGGAAAGAAGATTAAGGCCCTTCGATCCGATCGTGGTGGTGAGTATTTAAGACAAGAGTTTAAAGATTATCTAGCTAAGTGTGGCATTGTCCAACAACTCACTTCTCCTTATACTCCACAGCAAAATGGTGTATCAGAAAGGAGAAATCGTACATTGCTTGATATGGTACGATCTATGTTTAATCTTACAACTCTTCCCTTATCCTTTTGGGATTATGCTCTTGAAAGTGTTGTTCGCATATTAAATATGGTTCCAACTAAGAAGGTTGATAAGACTCCATATGAATTATGGACTGGAAAAGCTCCCAACTTGTCTTACTTAAAGATCTGGGGTTGTGAGGCGTTTGTTAAACGTGACTCACCTGATAAACTCCAACAAAGATCTGTTAAGTGTATCTTCGTAGGATACCCTAAGGAAACAAGGGGTTACTACTTTTACTTCCCACCAAAAAATAAAGTCATTGTGGCTAGGTATGGTGAATTCCTTGAGGAGAGTTTCTTGTCTCAAGAATTCAGTGGGAGAGTATATGATCTTGAAAGTGATCATGAGGATACGTCGCCTTCTGAGAACACTAACACACTTCCTGTGGAACCTGAAAGTTTAGGTCCTCCACCTGAAGTTGAAGTGGTACCCGTCCGTAGATCTTCAAGATCTACAAAAGCTCCTGATCGTCTGTGTCTAAACATAGAGGATGAGGATTCTATACTAGTGGATCACGATGAGCCAACTAGTTATAGGGCTGCCATTAATAGTCCTGAAAAGGATAAATGGCAGGTAGCCATGGATGGGGAAATGCAATCCATGAAAGACAATAAAGTCTGGATTGAAGTAGACCTTCTACCCAATGCTAAGGTAGTTGGGTGTAAGTGGCTCTTCAAAAAGAAGACGGACATGGATGGCAATGTACACACCTACAAAGCTCGTTTGGTAGCCAAGGGTTTTACCCAAACATACGGTGTTGACTATGAGGAGACATTTTCTCCTGTGGCCGACATTAGAGCTATTAGGATTCTTATAGCCATAGCTGCCTACTATGACTATGAGATTTGGCAGATGGATGTCAAAACCGCCTTTCTGAATGGTCGCCTAGATGAAGACATCTATATGGCGCAACCTGAGGGGTTTGTGAATCCACAATTTCCTGAGCGTGTATGCAAGCTTCAAAGATCCATTTATGGATTGAAGCAAGCATCCAGGCAATGGAATAAGAAATTTGATGAGGAAATCAAGAAGTTTGGATTTACTCAAAATTTCAATGAGCCATGTGTATACCACAAAGTTAGTGGGAGTAACACTACTTTTCTTGTCCTATATGTCGATGACATATTAATCATGGGAAATCATATACCTAGTCTTAATGAAGTTAAGGCTTATCTATGTGAATGTTTTTCCATGAAGGATTTAGGAGAAGCAGCTTACATCCTTGGAATCAAGATCTATAGAGACAGATCTAAGTGGTTGATCGGTTTAAGCCAAAGTGCTTACATGGGTAAAATATTGAAGAGATTCAATATGCAAAATTCCAAGAAGTGATATTTGCCCATGCAAGTAGAACATGGCTTAAGTAGCGAAATGTGTGCTTCTACACCTGAAGAGGTGGCATACATGAAGAAAGTTCCGTATGCTTCAGCAGTAGGATCTATCATGTATGCAGTTAGATGTACAAGGCCAGATGTGGCATTCGCACAAAATTTAACCAGCCGTTATTAGCAAAACCCAGGGAAAGATCACTGGCATGCTGTTAAGAACATTCTTAAGTATTTAAGGAATACTAAAGATATGTTTCTAGTTTTCGGGGGAAATCCAGACGCAGAACTAAATGTTACAGGTTTCTGCGATGCGTCCTTTCAGACTGATAAAGATGATACGAAGTCTCAGACGGGTTACGTTTTTGTCATAAATGGAGGAGCTGTAGACTGGAAGAGTAAAAAGCAGAGTACAACAGCCATGTCTGCTACAGAAGCTGAGTATATTGCTGCATCGGAAGCTGCACAAGAAGCTGTTTGGATAAGGAAATTTATTTCGGATCTTGGAGTGATGCCGTCAAATAAATTACCTATAAATGTGTATTGCGACAACTCTGCTGCAATCACATTCGCCAATGAACCTAGAGTTATGAAAGGCGCCAGACATTTTCGTAGGAAATATCACTATGTTCGAGAACAAGTCGAACTGGGTGAAATCAATGTACTCAAAGTTCACACATATGACAATCTGGCTGATCCTTTCACGAAGGCATTACCTAAGGAAACGTTTACTCGACATGCTAAGGGTATTGGTCTTCGTTTAGCCGATAGTTTCATGTAAATCTGATAATTAGTATTTTGGATAGGGACGTGTAAACAATTATTATTTTAATGAAATAAAGTGCGGATAACGTTTATTCTCATTATTAATATTTGTGTCCTATATTTGCATATTTAAATCCGTGAATAATTATTTTATTCTAAAGAGTCCGTTGTCAATTAATAATATGGGAATATTATTGAACTAAGACAAATGTGAGGATTGGTAGAATGTACTGTAAGGTTGAGACACCAATGTCACATGATATTCAATATTTGATAAATTGAATGTAGGACTTATCCCAACCACATGATTATACTTTATGGATCATCGTCATTAAGTATATCATGAATATTTATCCTCAGACTTGAGATACCAGATAATTGCCGAGGATGTAGCTCATTTTCTGTGAGGTAGTCTAACGCTATCCGTAAAAGGTAGTTATAAGGGCTATTTTCGGAAGTGATGTGAAGTTAGAGGGTTATGCTCGTAGTCAATAAAGGATTTGTTCATTCAACTTTGTGTTGAAGTTTAATACTGCTTGGCCACTCGTAGGATTGACAAGATGTTTGCGTGCGCACGCCCAAAGTCTATCTGGAAGACGTTCAGATGTTTTGGTAATCTTGATCAATTATGTATAAACGAGAAACTAATAGTTAATTATGGAATGACCAAGATCCATATCCATATTAACGCGGTATTAGAAACAAAAGGATAAGTATGATGATTAAATTCATCACGTGGTTTTTCCAGGAAAACCATACTCGGATCGAGCTGGGGGCATTGGGATCTGTTAAGCTAGACTAGCCCATGTCATTACTATATTAATAGTTATCCAAGTGGGAGCTGTTAGAGTTTATGGATAAATATTACTCCCTCCGTCCCAAAATAAATGTCATGTTTGACTTTTTGGGGTCTTTTTTGTTAAACTTTGAATTTAAATATTTTTATTTGCGTTATATAATACTTTATAAAAATTATACCAATGAAAATACATTTGAAAGTCAATCCATACATATATTTTGCATCAAGTAATATATAACACAAATAAAAATATTTACGGTCAAAGTTGAACAAAAAAGACTCTAAAAAGGCAAACGTGACATTTATTTTGGGACGGAGGTAGTAATATTAGTATGTCCGGTTTCGAACCCGAGACTCGGGATTGCACACAATACGTGAGAGTTCCAATGGTTTGAATAAATTAAGTATATTTTATATTTATATTTATTCATTTCACAAAACAATACTTAACGACAGTTAGTACTTAACGGAGTTAGAGATAACGGCCGTTAAAGGACTAAATGTGCAAAATAGGAAGAGAAGGATCTAGAACCCTTGTGTGGGCTTAAATCCGGCCGAACTCTCCCCTTGGGCTAGGGAGTCGGTTTTTTGGTGTCTTTGGGAGCAAGTTAGGGATAGCCTATAATACAATTCAATTGTGTTTGGTTTTTCTCTAATCTTGAATCCCTAACAAGTCATTCTTCTCTTCTTCTCCTTCTCTAAGCTTTAACTTGATCGACCCATTTTTTAATACCATTAGGTATTGGCGATCCAAGTTGCTTACAAAGTGATTGGTTTGTTTTGTGATTTGAACCTAGCTTTTCCCATTGGAACGCTAGCATTGCGTGTGTACAAGAACGGGTAACAAGCTTATTTAACTTGTGTGTTTGTGTTTGGTTCGATCCATATAAGCCCTCTCCTAGGGTTTATATTTTGTTCTTGGAAGCACGTGATTCCTTGTTCTTGCTAGGAATCAAAAAGGTACGTTTTCTTTTAGTTTAATTAATTATATGTTTATGTAGATCCATTCCGCTGCGCATACTTGTGATGTTTATGTGTTTATAGTTTTTTTATGATTCACATATTCCAACAATTTCTAGGTTCAAGAGCATGCAACATCAAATATTCAGCTCAAGAGCAACTAAAAGAACAAAGATTCAAGTTAAAGCAAACTTGGTCTAAGCTTATTTCATTTTTAAAATTTTGATTTTAATAAAGATAATAAAAATCATGACAAAATTTTCTGCCTCATGCAAGTGTATTTTCAGTTTTAATCTTTTTTTAATATATCAATCAATTTAGATCTCAAAGCCGAACACGTACTCCTGAAAAGGAAATCAGAGTTTTATTCCTATTCATAGATTTGTCACAAAACTATGAAATTGACTCCAATATGAATCAAATGGATTGTTGATCCGATTTGTTGGATTGTTGATCCGATTTGTTTTGGTTCGAACCGTGTCACCTTGATGTGAGGCATTCCATCAGCAAATACTCACTTCTTCTACTAGGTTCATGTGATGTTCCGGCTCTTTTCTAGCTTTTCCTACTAAAAACCCAGTTCTACTTGTTTTCGCAAAAGGAGTAAAAAAAAAGGAAAACAAAAAAAAAAGTGAACACTAAGAAATGGGTGCACAAATAATACCCGCAAACTATTAATCCAATTAATTAACTGGTAAATAAGATGGCAAAAGCACCTGAAATTGACGGGGAAAACCAAAACCCAAATTGGTTGGGTCGGGTTCAGGGCGGGTTGGCGGGCTTGGATGCGATTTTGAGTATTGATAATTTTTTTTAGCCGGGTATGGATCTGGTGATGGGTTCTGGTAATACCAACCCGATTATCCGCACCCGCTTTATTGCTATCATAATTAACTAGAGTACATATACTATTCGAAATCATTATAATACTTTTTACATAAGTATCTTTATTATCTAACATTTGATACTGTATTATTTTTAGTTTTAAAAAATTTGAATATATTGGGTGTTTTGCTTTATTTTGTCGGTGGGTATAGACTATAGTGTGACTTAATTTTAATGCCCACCATTTTGTCCATAGAATATTCAATCGGAGATAACCGATACTAACCGAAAACCTATGAGACGGGTACGAATATGGATATTATAAACGGGTGAGGGTATGGGTGCATTATAACCCGACCCGAACCCGAAGCGTTGTCATCCCAACAAGTAAACAGACGTAAATAACTACGTGGACAATCAAAGTGAAATGTATAAATTAACTACTAGTTACCTGAGACTTGTTCGTAGATATTTTCGGGTTGACCACGAACAGGAACTCGAGTAATACCAGGCAAATCAATCAAAGTAAGATCAGGGACGCCACTTTTTTTAACCACTAACGTAATAGGCACATTTGATATCCCTTTACCATTACCTGCAATCTCATCTGTCGCTAATGTTATAGCTTCTGCAATCTTGTCCTCGTCAACTCGAACAAACTTTCCTTGATACTCTAGATCTATTTCTGGCATTGGCTTCGAATGATGTTGGAGCCTCAATATAAGCGGAACACGAGTACATATACCTTGTCCACGAGGCAAACTAATGCTTGCAAGTGATTCAAGAACACTAGACTTGCCAGATGATTGATCACCAACGACTACTATTGTTGGGAGGGAGATACCTTCTTGGGTGATCTTTAGACGACGGAGTTGGTCGACTGCGTCGAGAAGTGGACGGAGTTTGTCGTTGTATGATGCAACAAGTGGTGCCACTATCGCTGGTGATGGTAGTGGTTGGATGGCTTCAAGTTGTTGAAAAAGAATGATGACGATGATATAGAAGATGACACTAACATTAGCCGGAACTTGATCTGATGTGAAAGATCTGTAGTTCTTCATTTTCTTATCTAACGTTTCAGTTTCGGTCTATGATGATCCTAGTTTTAATATTAACAGTGGCAAATGGAATGAGAAGAGTTGAATCAATTAATATCTGGCTATCTGCACATATAGCTTTAGGCCTTTAGCAAAAGGATAATCGTATCTAATGTATCAAACTTGACACAATTTACTAAGTTGTATAACGAAATATTAATCTCGCAAAAAATGTATCCAACTTATTAATCTTGACATTATTGTGTACTAACGGGGCTTCCGTTAAATTTTTTACATAAATCGTCTTTCTGGTTGGGACCAAATTGCAACTACAGTCCTTAACGTCCTTAACGGTCGTTAAGTTATTTGCATAAATCGTCCTTTTTAGAAAAATTAAATTTTTTTTTCGAAATTAATTTTTTTACAAAAATTAATTTTTTTTTTCGAAATTAATTTTTTTACAAAAATTAATTTTTTTTTCGAAATTAATTTTTTTACAAAAATTAATTTTTTTTTTAGAAAAATTAATTTTTTTACAAAAATTAATTTTTTTTCGAAATTAATTTTTTTAGAAAAATTATTTTTTTTTTAGAAAAATTAATTTTTTTTTCGAAATTAATTTTTTTAGAAAAAATTCATTATTTTTTTCGAAATTAATTTTGTGCTCAAGTGAACATGCATTGTGAAGCTTGTGCTCAAGAGATCAGAAAACGTATTCTTAGAATGAAAGGTTTTCATTTCTTTTTTTTTTTGAGTAATTAATTAATTATTGTTTTGACCAATATATTGAATCTTGTTTGACTTGCTTCTCTAATAACCATGAAATATGTGAAATTATATTGCAAATGTGTTTGTTATGTGTTATTTTGTCTTGCATGTATAAGGGTTTGAAAACAAAGCAAAAACGGTGATTTTCGAATGAGTTTCGATGACGTTTTCGCGTTTAACGAGGTTCAGACGAACTCGGAAAATTCCCCGAGCACACCATTGGAAAGAGCATGAAAAAACGAGTCCAACGATATTTTTATATATTTTTGAACCAGTCCAAAACTCCTTGAAATGTCAGGTCAAATTATATCTAAATGAACCATTTACTAAGTTGTGTTATAATTAATATTGCATGTATATATTGAAGTCACACTCCAGCGCAGCTGGAAGTGTGCTTTACTCTCACACGAGAGGTCCTGGGTTCGAATCCCAGCTGAGGCAAACTTTTGGTATATTATACATGTCATGTAGCACCACTTCAGTGGTCCACGTGGCACACACGTGACACCACCTCAGTGGTCCACGTGGCACACGACCCGTACCCAGATCCGACCCAATCTGACCCGGATCCAACCCGTTTTTTACCTGATGCCACGTGGCACCACTCAGGTGGTGACACGTGGCACCCGACCCGTTGAGTTGACCCTTGACCAACAGGGACGATTTATGCAATTATGTTAACGTCCGTTATGGACTGTGGTTGCAATTTGGTCCCAACCACAAGGACGATTTATGTAAAAAATTTAACGGAAGCCCCGTTAGTACACAATAATGTCAAGATTAGTAAGTTGGATACATTTTTTTGCGAGATTAATAGTTCGTTACACAACTTAGTAAATGATGTCAAGTTTGATATATTTACATATCATTATCCCTTAGCAAAAAATATACTGTAATAAGGGAAGGTAACATTGAAAGTTGAAACACTCCTTTAACGATGAAAATTAAAAAACATATTTTATTGTACTAGTTTCAACGTTCACGCGCGCACACTATTCATTTAGGGGCCGTTTGGTTTGTAAATGAGTTTTAAGATTCGGATTTGGATTTAGATTATGATTTAATGTAAGAGAGAGAAAATATATTATAAAATATATAATTAACTTGATAGATTATATAAAATCAAAATTTGTTATTAAAAAAATAATAAAAAAAGAATGTGTGATTGTGGTGAAAAAACTGCCCACATATTTTATAAAACCCACCACACTAATCAAGATTTACATATGCCGGATATTTGGTCTTCAACCCCAATTCATGAGCCCACCTTTATTTTCCAAACAACAAAATTATGGCATGATGCCATGCCTCATCTCAAAAAACCACATACCAAACACGTACTTATATTTGTTCGGGTTTAAAGGGTGCATTTGGTATACATAAATGAATATGAAGGGATGAGTTTGAATCTCATTACAAGTGTTTGGTCAGCAAGCCCGGGTTTTAATAATATAAATGAAACCTTAGCGTGCGTTTGTTTGGGGTGATTTGGGAGGGGTTTGGATTTGTATCATAAATTTAATTGTTTGGTTTGGGGGTTTGTTTTGAAAAGTGATAAAGGGCCTACAAAACCCAAGGACGCAAAAGAGGTGAGTTTTAAATGGGTTTTTATTAATTACACTCCCTTAGAGCATAGGGTACGGTGGCTGGTGGCTTAAGCCATCACCGACGGCGCGAGGACCACACCGTTGGCTGGCTGGTAGCGGCTGGCGTCGTGGCCACCAGCCAACGCGGCAGGGTTTTTTTTTTTTTTTTTTTTTTTTTTAGTGGGTATTGTGTGTTTGAGTGAGTTTTTTGTTTGCAATAATTGTGTTTGTGTTCACAAATGTTTATTGTGTTAGCGTTTGAAAATTTTGTTTTTTTTAAATAAAAAATAAATAATAAAAATAAAAATAAGTTGCAGGTTCGCAAGGAGGAAGTAGGAAAAGGTGCTGAGGTGGCACCACCTTTTCCACGGCACCACCCATGGCACCAACTGTACCTAGTGCTCTTACACACATACACACTTTTAATCTCTCTATCTCTATCACACACATACACACTTTTAATTTTTAAATAACAATTTTAATTTTAATTTTAATTATTTTTTTTATCTTACCTCAAAACCAAAACCAAATCCAAATCCAATACTAAACCCGTCTACAAACTAAACGCACCCTTAATTTACGTCGTCCACCATACCATGGTAAATAGCTTACTTATTGATATAAAACTTTGATACCAAAAACCCAATCCAAGCATTAAACCAAACATGTTTGAATGAAATGATATCTAACTTCATACAAATTCATATTCTAATGTATACCCACCCATACTCATAGTGATTTCGGTATGCAAACCGAACACGCCCTTAGTTTTAAAGTTATTATTTGAGTAGTTAAATTTGATATTATAACATAAGTCGAACTCAGCGAATATAAGTGTTTATATATGTTACAATTAATTTATGTATACACTTAATAACGCATGCTTCAACTTAATATTCTTATTATTATTATTTTGTAAAGGGTTTTAACCATGGTAAATTTATTACTAAAAAAAAACAGTTAAGTATAAAGGATGTGGATTACCTTGCTAAAGCGGATTCGAAAGTTCTTTATGGCTCAAGACATTAAGGCACGTGTTGTTATTCATATCTTTAATAGGATTAGTTTCGTTATATCTAAATCAGTAGGGGCCTAAATAGTATATCGGTTTCCCACTAATTTTTTGTAAATCTCTTGAGTTTCTAATAAATTGATTTATAATAATAATAATAATAATAATAATAATAATAATAATAATAATAATAATAATAATAATAATAATATTCAAAAAGGAATGGGAGCACATCTTCTTCCTAAACTTTCATTCAACTTTATGTAAACTTTTAGTTTTGCTATTGCTAGAGGTGTGGGGGCCCAGTTGGTTTCTCGGCTCCCCACTAATTTCTTGTAAAATCCTATAAATTTTTAATAAAAGTGTTGGTTATAATAATAATAATAATAATAATAACATCAAGGAGTGCATGAGGGTGATCCTCTTGGACCTATGTTATTTACTTTAGTATTAAATCATTTGATATGTAAGATTAAAGACTCATTTAGCCTTTTATTGGAGATACTTTAGTTGTGGGGGAATGTTTTAAAGTTAATTATGAATGATGGACCTTGTTGTGGCTTGCATCTCAACGTTGATAAAATTGAGGTTTTTTCCCCAAAGAAATATCCCAAAAGCAGGCTTGCAGGTGTTTTACCACCTAATATTGCTTGGCCCTTGCATGGGGTTGAATTACTCGGCTGGCCTGACAATGTTGACTTTGATTTCATTAGTGAGCTTGTGATGAAGAGAGTGACCAAAACCATTGCGCTTATGGATGCAGTTGCTAAGATTAATGATCCTCATTGTGAGTTGATGCTCCTTCTTGCATGTACTAATATTTCCAAACTATATTTTGCTATGCATACATGCCTTCCCTGGGTCTTTGAGTTGGCTCAACATTCTTTTGAGGCGGCTCTTCATTCGGCTCTAGCGTGCATTGTCACAACTTCTGGACTTGGGTTTGGCGATTGACAATAGAGGCTCACCACCTTACCCTTTGCTTTTGGGGGGCTTGACGTTTATTCTGCAAGTGATGATTTGTACTAACTCATTCTTGCGTCTTGATTGCAGTCTGCTAGCTTTGCAGACTAAGTTGCTTCGAAATTATGATATTGTAGCTTATGGGCCTACCTTTGATGAAGCATTATGTGTTTTTAATATGAAAATAGATAATGATGTTTTGAGTAATTCAAGTGAGATCGTTGCCCCCAAACTAATGAAGAAACTGACGAATATATACTTCACATGGGTTACTTAAAATGCATAATCCATTTTTTCCTCATCTCCTTGACAGATGGCCTTGTGGAAATCTCAAATGAAGGATCACACTTCTGACTGGCTTAGGGCAGTTCAAGTTTCTGGTTTGGGATAGACTATGAACGGTAAGACTTATCGTTATGTGTTAAGAAAAATGAATGTTTTTTGGTTCTTTAGTTTTTTCTAAGAAAAAGAAAGTTGAGAGTTAGCTTGAAATCTTGGCATGCAATCTTGCAGAGTGTCATGGAAAGATTGATTGTTTTGCTTGTGCACCACTGTAATGCTCATCCTCTAAGAGTTGTACTCTCTTTTTTTTCCAAGGTATTCTCCATTGGGTTTTACTTGGAAAGGTTTTTTAAGAAGGCAGTCTTGTTGGATGGTTTGCATTTGTTGTTTGGAGTTAGCTTGAAGATCTGAGTTGGCTAGCTGGCATCTTGTTGTTTGAAGATCTGAGCTTTGTTTTGTATGGTTCTTGTAGTTTTGATTATCAACTATTTATCAATTTTAGTATTGTTGGTTGTTGTATTTTGTTTTGTATGTTTTGGTGCTATGCTCCATGAGTATGTTCATGGTTGCCATGGTATATGATTTGTTATTTTTTCTGAGTCCAATATATTTCTATCTTTTCCCAAAACAAAGTTGAAAGAAAATGAAAGATTTTATTTTATTATTATTATTTTTTTTATTATTATTTTTTTTAAAACGTTTCATTTTAGGGAGGAAATGAAACATAAATATATTTTGTGTAAAGACAAATATATCATTTTAAAAAGATTTGATACTAACAATTACTAGTAATAATTAACAGACATATATGTAATTTGAACAACTTAATTATTTATCTTTTCTTTCAACTCAATAACACGAGTTATGGTTAGTCATTTTACTTTCTTCTATTTCAAGAAGATATCAATAAACACTTCTTTTACTTTTCTTTTTGTTTTACCTTTT
The DNA here is from genome assembly GCA_021014915.2 of Artemisia tridentata subsp. tridentata. Classification (NCBI taxonomy): domain Eukaryota; kingdom Viridiplantae; phylum Streptophyta; class Magnoliopsida; order Asterales; family Asteraceae; genus Artemisia; species Artemisia tridentata. Next base: position 39,294,854 of record CP139509.1, on the reverse strand, counting down.
TTTTCTTTTCTTTTAAAACTATAAAGTATTTTGGCCATGTTTGTTTTTAGATTGAAGATTTGACTATGAATAGAAGGGAAAGAAGACAACGAGACTTTATTTATTTTAATTTGGGCCATAAAAAATGTGAATTGATTTTCACGTATTGCATATTGATTGGGACGCTCTAATACACGCATTAAATATATGTACAGTATTAAGATCCTGCTTTATCTGCTTGTATATTTGAATTTGCAAATAAAAAGTTAAAATGTATAAATTATCTCCGGTAAAGGATACTGTAGCTACAAATTTCTTACAGGGACTGCAATTTCATAAAAACAAATTATATTGTACTTGAAATTTAGTGAAACTACAAAATTTTACTTTACTACGAGTGATTTCTAAAGAGCAGCTAAAGGAGTATCTTTTGATGGTTTTAGCTGCTTGGTAGCATCCGTACTCGGGAAAAGTTTTTCGCTAGAACTCATGATTTAATTTTTTCGAAAACCCAAATAGTAGCCATACAGCCTAATGGGTAGCTGTATAATCATAGCTGACATGCTATCCTCATAAATAAAATTAGTTTTAAGATTTTGAAATCACTTATTAAACGTTTTATTTTAATGCAAGTATCTCCTTAAATCAATTTACAAACTAAGGCCGGGCACACTCGTGACCCACAGCGACCTTCATTTTTTCTGCCACATTAGCTTTCTCTCTCCGACGACCTACAGACGACTTTTTAACACATCAAAATGCTACAAAAAAACATGACCCACAAAAATGTTAGGGGATTAGGATAAGCCCAAGTCCGGTTTGTGGGTTTAGAGTATTAGGGTTTCACTATTATAAATAGTGGATAATTAATAAAGATTAACTCATGAGATTTCCATTATCTTAACAAAAAATACATTTCAATTTAATTAAAACACACACAAACACATACACGACCTTGGTTATGATCTCGACCCAAATCACCTCCAACCTTCGACAACCCAAATGGCTGCACTAAGGGCGACCTCCTCTAACCTTGGCTGACCCTCACTCGACCGACATTTGTGCGCCCAGCCTAAGGAGTTACTCGGTAGTTGCTTTTACTTACAAGGCTAGAAGTAATGGCCGAGTTTTGTCAGTTGTGAGGTTGCATTTCACGCGCCAATCCCACTACTTGGTTTGTGTAACGCCCCGTGACCAAAAACAACTAAAAACGTGAAAATTTTCGCAAAAAGTACACCCTGAAACTGACACCCTTCTACTCTTTTGCAAGCTGAAAAAAATCTATACATATCTAGACTGTGAGACTATTTTTAAATGAAAAGACTCAATTACCTTCAAAACGACGGGTGGCACGACCCGTGACGAGTTACGGATCAAAAGATATGATTTTTCAAAGTTTCCCGAAAAACTGCCAGTGGCCTCCATCCGATCGGATCGCTAGCCATCCGATCGGATGGGAAGTTCTGTCCAGATTTTGCATTTTCAAAATCCCCGGCTGAAAGTCCGACCTCCCGAACTCGAAACTTGACTAAACTTTCCAGATTTCTATGGTATACCATTGGGCTCATTTTCATCCAAAAACATTTACCGTTTAACCCCTCGGGATAGTACTTTAAAAATGGACGGGTTATGCATAAAACTCATTTTGACCCATTGACACCCAAAACCACTTAAGCCACTTTATTTACCCACCATACTTAACCAATATCCATAACTTAACCTACTAAACTTGACCCATACACTCATGACCCGTCCATTTTTAAAGTACTATCCCGAGGGGTTAAACGGTAAATGTTGGTATACCATAGAAATCTGGAAAGTTTGGTCAAGTTTCGAGTTCGGGAGGTCGGACTTTTAACCGGGGATTTTGAAAATGCAAAATCTGGACAGAACCTCCCATCCGATCGGATGGCTGGCGATCCGATCGGATGGAGGCCGCTGGCAATTTTTCAGGAAACTTTGAAAAATCATATCTTTTGATCCGTAAGTCGTCACGGGTCGTGCCACCAACCGTTTTGAAGGTAATTGAGTCTAGTTTCATTTAAAAATAGTCTCACAGTCTAGATATGTATAGATTTTTGTCAGCTTGCAAAAGAGTAGCAGGGTGTCAGTTTAAGGGTGTACTTTTTGCGAAAAATTTTCACGTTTTTAGTTGTTTTTGGTCACGGGGCGTTACAGTTTGTGCTCACGAGCAATCAATGCAAAAAAGAGGCAATGGAGCTGAGTATGCTCATGTCTATTGTACAGTGTGAAAGTGAGCCTTAAATATTTTTATATTTTGTTTGTGAATGTGTGTGGAGTATGTTTGGATATAGTGGTATTTTAATGAAATGTGATGGAAGTGGTCACCATTACGGGTAAAATGTGAGGGGTGTGAAAGGAAAGAGAAAGCTGAGGTGATGCTGATGTGGAAGATGAGCCGGTGTAACCATTACTTCTAATCTAATGCCAATGCTAATGGAACCTTTTCTTGCCAACCGACCGAGTAACCCAACTGGTTCTCTCACTAGCTCAACCGATGGTGACCACATCGCCCCCCAACCTTTTCAAAGTTATAGTTGGCTTGCCAACCGAAACTTTCATTCTCTTTTGTGTGTGTAGTTTTTTATTAGCTTTTGTGGGGTATGTTTTTTGTTGTGGTTGTGGTCGCCTTATTAGCAAATTATGGTTGGGGTGTAGTATTGGAGAGAGAAAGCTGAGGTGGCGCTGATGTGGCAGTAGTTGACCACAATAATTATGGTTACCATTACCATCTGCCTAAGGGTTGTGATCATATAAAAAGGGGAGAAAATTTTAAAAGTATAAAAAGTCATCACATAGATGCGGAGATCCAAATCATCTCATCAGATAATGTCCTAAACCACCGAGAGCCAAGAACCAAAGAGATTTTGTAGGATGTTCTTGGAGCAATGGCGATGAAGAAGAAGAGGAAAAGCCCAACGACGAAACATGTCTCATGGCTCATACTCCAAATGAGGTACATTCTGATTCCTCTTACTATAGTGATGATAATTCTTCGATAGATGATAACACACTATATGATGAATACAATAAATTATGCGAAGTAAGTTCTAAAACCATAACTAGAAACAAGATGCTAAAAACAACCTTACATAAATTTGAAACGGAAATTTTAGAAATAAAAGACCAAATCAAGAAACTTGATAAAAACAAAGAAATAGACATTGGATGTAAGTCATGTATATTTCTTCGAGTTGAGAATGAAAAACTCAATAAAAATACTCTTAAAATCTCTAAGTTTGAAAAAGGAACAAAAGCACTTAATGATATGTTAGATAACATTAGTTATAGCGAATATGCCGGAGCGGGCTTAGGTTTTGACCCAAATGAAGCATCAACAAGTGGAACTAAACAAGTAAAATTTGTAAAACCCGTAGAATCTGAAGTAGCAGTAGACGACACCATTAAAGATGCAAACAGCACCACTAAATTAAGTTGTACCGTAGTACCGTCTGTCAAAACAGTCCGAACAGCTTCGATTCTGAAAAATAACTTAAGTCCTAAACCAAGTCACTTAGTAGTTAATAATGTTAAGGTACCCTTTGCTAGTAAAAATGAAGTGAAACACTTCTACAAACCTTTGTCAAACCCCGAACTTAGTTTTTTAAAACCCGAAATTAGATAAAAAAAACTCCTCCACCTAGGAAAACAAATATTCCTAAACCTCGGTCGAAAACGCCACAACCTAGAAGTAATTATAGAAGTCAAAGTTATCCAAACCACTATCCCGTAACTTGGAATAACTTTCAACAATGAAGTTATTTGCCATGGGAAATTTGTCCTCCGTTCCAACGTGTAACACCCCCAAATTTGGTTTGTGGCAGCGGAAAAGTAATTTGGGTGTTACGGTGAGGATCGAAGTTTAATTCTCAGGAAACGGCCCAAAAAGGGCGTTTTGAAAGTTATATGTCATTCAAAATATTATTTTTGATACAAAGGTAAGTATTTGATTTGAGAATCCCATAAAAAGATGTGATAATTTTTAAAGAATGACATATTTGATTTTACACTATTAAAGTTATCAGAGTAAAGGATGCCCGCTCCGTGTCTTGTCCTGCTCCGTTAATTACCTGAGATAAACATGCTTAAAACGTCAACACAATGGTTGGTGAGTTCGCGGAGTTTGATAGAAAATATCTCTCTTTAAAAGGTGTATAGTGATAATAGTTCTCCATGAAATAAATAAAGAATTGCGTTGTATAAAATCCACCAGTGAATAATGTATAATCTTCAAAATCATAAGTTTCATATTATAAATGAAGTTGAGCTACGCTGTTATATGCTCGAAATGGGATGTTGAATCAGCTTTTAGATGTAAAGATATATCAAGCATTTTGAATTGTCTTGAGTAGAATTCTCAGTTAAATCACATATGATAACAATTAAAGTTCAAGTACGAGATTCATAATCATATCACGTAAATTAATAATAGTCTAAAGTCTGAGATCTATCAGTGAAAAGTGGTGGTCTTCTAATACAGCTGTATCCTAGGATATATATGAAACATTCATATATTTATAAAGTTATATTGCCCTAAGCCTCATGACACGCAAAACGTTAACAATTGGGAGTCCCACCAGGGTTACCTGATGGGGGAGTTATGGCCCTCAAGTTAATAGGTGATTTGCCAATTCCTATTTTTCTCAAATATAGTGTATCACTGCTAAATACGACTAACCATAAGGCATTCCGTCACAGTATTTAGGGGATAGGTCGTCAGCCTTAACAGGTTTCGAAGCTGTTCACTATATTCGCGCTCACCGCAGTGATTAATGGCTCATGATCGAGGGACTTTATGGCAATAAAGGGGTACTTAGGCAATATAGGTCTCAGGGTTCATCAAGTATACGTATTCTGGTTTTTGGCAATTCTCTCCAGAAAATGTAGAATATCATAATAAAGTTAACAGTTCATTCATTTGTTATATGAATACATACAGTGAGTTTCAGTATCATGTTACGTCAAGTAGTCCGAAGATGTTATGTTTCAAGTTCAGTGTTTAAGCTAATCAAACAATTTGCACATATAACGTACACGTATTCCTTTCAAGTATGATTCAAACATATAAAGCATAATTGATAGTTTTGAGCAAATCATGAGAGTTTTCAAGTAAGATAAAACAGTTAAAGCATGTATCTCCCCCAAAAGAATTATTAAAAACAAGTGTGAAAAGTAGGGGCCACGACTCACCTTAGCCACAGCAAAGCAAAGATTTCACTGGCATGACTGGCATCTAGAGCATACTACAACAGTCTCATACAGCAACGACGGTACACAACCTAATACGTATACAATTACCTCAAAATACGTCTAGCACAATAATAAAGTATATAAAAGATAAAGTGTTATAGTTTTCGTGGATTACTCAGTTTTCCAAAACTTATCAAAAGCTTAGTTTAAATGTTTCATGTAGTGTGGTAAGAAGACCTAGACTCGAAGTACAACTCATGCCAAAAAGAATAGACATTAACTAATTCAAGAGGATACTGACGAGAACTCTAACCAAAGATGACAGCTTAGAAGCTAGAGACAAACAAATACCTCAAATCAAATAACTATTTTGTACGTTTCAGCATTTACCCCATTATCCCCAAATAACTTGTATAAAATATACTTAACTAATAATCTAGCTTTTTCTCGAGTCATCGAGACTTGGGTTAATCAAAACTGAGATTACAGTATTAAATAAGTTTATGTCTCGTTATTATTCTCGTAAATATTAGTTTTGGTTTTATTAAAGATTTTGTGTCCGGTCCGATTTTAATATAAAATGTTCAATAAGTCCGATGTCTAATGTAGTAAGTCCGATAGCGATCCGCCTTTGTCCGATGTCCAAATATAATAATCAAGTCCGTATTCAACTTCAATTCACATTTCCAAGTTCAATTATTAGTCCCGATATATCTGAACGTACCAATAGATCACCCACATTAACATAAGTCACATATTCTTGAGTAAAGTTATCCAGATACATTTTCATTAGTCCCCTGGGCTTCGGCCCAAATTAAACAAACATCCCCATTAGTTTTATATTGGACTTATGACTCCATTTAACCAACCCAAAGTCATTGGGCTCCGGCCCATCCTTTAAACCCTCACAATACAATCCATTATGGGCTCTATAGCCCAACAATTTACAACCTACTCTATAATTTTTACCGCGAATGAAAGTTAACCAAGAATAAACCAAACTCAATTTTAAACTCAAACATGTCTTCCTACCCGACTGATCATGTAAACGAATTGTATCGACAAGCTCTTTCCGAGACTGTTTGGCCTCGGTTCAAGTACTATCGAGCTTACTCCCACCATACAGACCAAAATGGAATTCACAAGTTTTACCGAGGCCACAACCATAACAACTATGACAACAACGACGTGCGACAACAACAATAATAAGCTTACTATGCCGAGACCATGAGGTCTCGGCTGTGAACCCTTGTCGACAGAAAACTCAACCGATCAAAAGCCTTACTGGACCTAACCCAATTCTAATCTCTCGACATCATTTCTCAAGAACCAAAACAAGCATGATTAATATTTTCAAAACCAACCCTTACGGGTTTTACTCATAACCAACAGCTAAAATTCCAAGAATTATCATAACAAGAATAATATGAACTGCCCAAACAAACTAATCTAAGCCGAAACTCAAGAACAGTCAAACCAAACACCACATTAACCGAATCCTACCACACGAATCTAGATTTAAAAACATGATTTAATCCGGTTTTAACCACAAATCCAATAACGAGTTTTTACTAGTTTATTGTCCAAAATAAATCCGATTAAAATATGTTGTAATCCACGAAGACAATAGCAATTATAATTATAATCGGTTCTTAAACAACAAAAATAATTAATAAGTGATTTATAATCATACCCAGAAAACCAGGAGGCGAGAGAAAGAGAATGGAGAAAAGAGATACTTGAGTGGTGGTGACAATAGAGTTGGTTGTGGTGGCAGCATCGAACCAAAACAACTCCTTCGATCTACTCTTGACTCGTACGATGGATAGGAGAGGTGAATGGTAGTGGGTGTTGCGTGGTTGTGGGCGGATGGTGATGTCTGGTGTTGCCGCTGTCGATTACTTATGTAGAAGGAGAAGTGGAAGAAAAGGTTTATTGTGAGAGGGAGGGAGAAAGGATCTGTTAAATATGATTTTTATTGGTTTGTTATGTGGTACTAGATTATACACGTTATCTGTTTGTTAGTTGTTAAATTTTATAGTAGATAAAGTATACACGCCTGGTTAAACAGAAATTATATATGTGGCATGATTCTATCCATATTAATAGTTTAAACTTTAAAGTGTAGTTTGATCTCGACAATTACTAATGTTAAATCTTTAAGTCACGAAATTTAAAACCGGTAGATGTAAAAATATAGAGTTTATAAAATATCAAAGTTTATTAATATATTTCAATTAATTATATTAGACAGGTGATAAGTTTAACGGAAAGTGTATACGTTAATAAAATCTAATAGGGTTCGGTATTCGTATTACGTAAAGAGTTTAGTGTAAAATATAAAAATAATAAAGTGAAAATAGGTTATATAAAATATGTAGGCTTATTCTAATCTTATGTTGATCGTGAGTATAGTATATTAAAGAAAAGTTTAAATTTCTCCGTAAAAATGGGTTTTGTTAAATGGTAACTCGAGGTTATTATTAATTAACAAAGATTATTATGACGGATTTTTGTAGGATCTTACAGTATCTACCCCTCAATTTTGAACTTCGTCCCGAAGTTCAGTCCGTGATAGGTGTTGAAAAATGTGGCGTTCTGAGGTGAGAGTTTATGGAAGATGTTGTCGAAGGATTTCTTATTTGACTAACAAAAGCGAGATTTCATCTAAATTTATTAGTATTAGACTAAATAAATTCGAATGTTTGGTCAATAATTTAATTTATGGGTTACGAATAGTGAAAATAACAGTTGCGAGTAGGAAGTATTTAGCACTTAATGTTTAGGGTTCCAATGGTCGAGACTAGGGAATTTTTAATGGTAGTGATTTGAAATTTTAATGATCGTGAATAGTAAAATAGCGGGTACCTTCTCCACTTATTTATCCTATCCATCTTTTCCTATAAATATCTTATCCACCTTTTTCCTTTTTCATCCTTCCGCCCCATCCCTTTCATCTTCATTCCTTCCGAAAAATTTTCACCATGCCTCCGATCGTCATTGTTGTAGCCATCGTGTACATTGTCCTTGTTGCCATGTATTTGGCCTTCTTTCCTGATGAAAACTCCGATTACTACGTCGCATCCTTGGTGTTCATCGTACCTCTTACGATTTTAGCGATCAATGTGGATAAGATTTTGGGGTGAGAATCTCGACTAGTGTGGTTAGAATGTAGTTTTGTTTTGTGTCGATGTAATCCTTAATAAATAAAATCTCGTTTATGTTTAGTTAGAAGTCTCGATATAGCTTTTAATGTTTTGTTGTATTTTATGGCGCAGAATGATTAAGGTGCTTCATCCTATGGTGGCTCTTGCTATTGTTGGGTTGGTGGGGGTCGTTGTTTCTATGGTGGGTCAACCGATTGAAGATTGTATGCCTTATATTGTGTTTATTGTACTGTTAGCACTTCCGATGTTAATCATTTCGCTATGTATTAACTTCCGTGGTTTCAAATAAAATTTATGTTATTTGTGTTTTCCATAGATTGTTGTGAATTCTTATAGTTTCTAGTTTCGTATTGTTCTCGACTTCGTATAATAGAGCAGTGAGTAATGGGTAATGAGTGTAGATCTGACTGAGGTTGGCTAAAAGTGAGTTTTATAAATAAATTATTTTGTCTCGAGATCTTGTTTTTGGAATGAAAATTGTTATTCTATCGTGTTTTGAAAAATAAACCTGACTCATAATTTTTTGAGAATCACAAATTTATGGGGTAAACTATTCGTCAAACAAGGAGTTTGTAAATTTTTAATAATGAGAGTTTCGGACGAGAGCTTGATGAATGTAAAAATAGTTGTTGAACTTTAGTTTTTGTAAAGAAAAACTTGTTAGATAAAGTCTTAAATGATAACACAAAAATTGGTTTGCTTTATATAAAACCGTGTCTTACGTTAATAGCTTGTTTGAGTTTAGTTTTTAAAGTATTCAAGTTGTTAGTTAAGTATGGAAGCAAGGAGGAAAATCAATATGTTGCAAAATGAAATGTGTTGTAGTAAAAAAAATTTTCATATTGTTTCTTAGGATTTGTTAATCGTTGTTGGGTGCGAAAGAGAATTACGAAAGTTGGTTTGTTTTGGTTGTAGTTGAGTCCACAAAAAAATGAAATTTGACCAAATAACTAGACGGGTTTGCGTTTGAATTTGTTGAGATTGTTGGGAACTTAAATGAAACAAGGTATATATGATTTTTGTTGAAGCCATTTTAGAATTTGATAGTCGGGGCTGAGCTTTGATTGTCACATGCTCGAGTATTGGAAAAGATTTGTTACATATGATTTCTTGGTAAGTGTCAAATTGGGATGTATGAAAATATTGGTAGGTTGTTAAGTGAATGATCCAAAGTAACGGGTATGAGTCGATTAGATTAGAAATAAATCTTAAGTTCTTGAGCTTAATTAGAGTTGGGTTCAAATATTAATGATAAACAAGGGTGTGTTGGGTTGCTGTTGACAATAGGTCGAGAGTAAATGTTTCAAGGATAATTTTAATTTGGCGATTGTTGAACACATGTTCCATGACGTATTTGGTTACTAGATAGTTTCGAGATTATCGAAATTTCGTATAATGCCTAAGAGTTTCGAGAGAACGTTAGGAGGTTCACTATTTCCTAGAGGATGTGTAGTCAAATCGTATGAAAAGTGTTACTTGTATGTGGCGTGTTCAGGATTTTTAAATTATAGTGGGGCGTGTTTAACGCGATTTGTTCCTGCCTCTTGCGTTGAATTGCGAAAACCAAAGTAAATATTTTATTTACCACGTACCTCAGAGCTAGTTGCTAGTTTTACTAGACATAGATTTTGAAAGTTTTACCGTTTAAATACAAACGATTATATTTCTTAATTGAAGATATTTTTCAAACCCTTATAAATACCATTGGCATGGTTGGATTACCTATACACACACAATTCAATGGCTTGTAAGTTACCACATACTGCTGAACAAATTCAACTGTACATCAAAGCAGAAACTGAGGGTAGTGACGTGGATCGTCAAAATGCTATTGTGAAGGTCATTCTGCAGTTTGAAGCTACGAAACAATTGAAACGACGACTTAGAGAAAGCTATGCTAAGTGCACAGACATCTCAGATGGTAGGAAGTATGTGATCGATAAGTTTTTGTATGATGAATCTTGCAAGGATGCTGCTGTCATCGAATCGTTGTGGTCATGTGTTCATCGGATAGATGACCAGATTTCTAACAAAGTTCGTTGGAGTTTGGAAGAGAACGTTGAAGCTGCTAGGGTTGAACATCAACAACAACAACAACAACAGAATCTACCACTACCACAACAGCAACGACAACCACAACTACAACAAGGTGCATCAAGTTCATCTACACCAAAGGTGGTTGTGCAACAACAACATTTGCCTCATCTGGATCATTTCCAGCCAAGTTTCGAGGAAAATGTGGCAGTTGGTGATGGTGGTTGGACTCCTGCCATGGATTGGGAGCTGAGCAGGTTGGAAGCTCAATGGGAGGAAGAGAAGTTGGCGAGCTTTGATCCTTATGATGACGGTTATGATTCCAACAATTCTCAGACCTGGGATCATCCGGACTACCTTTGAAGTCTAGGGCTAGGTTTATGTGATGTTTTAATCCAGTATCGTTTGTAATGTTTAAGTATTTCCGTCAAGTTTATTTGAATAATATGGTGTTTGGATGTTTATGCTATGAACATATCTTGGAAAAGAACTCATTACTCTGCTAGATTTAGATATTTTACAGAAATTTGTACGGGTAATCTATTTGTTAAACAAAGAGTTTTGTCGATAACTGATTCTCACATAGAGATGTTTGAATGAAGATTCGGTGTATGTAGAGAAAGTTGCTGAATTCCGGCTTTTAGGGTATGGAAGACCTTGTTTGTCTTGGTGTGGAGAATAGTTATTGCAAGTGGCTAGAATAGTAAAGCAGTGTTACGATAGGAGTGTTGCTTTGAATTCGTATACGAACACTATGTATCACTATTTAGGGGTTCTAATGAGAGTTATGCTGTGTGTTTGATGAATTTTTATGGTGTATTGGTTTCATACTAGTGTCCTTTACAGATATAAATAAGCCCACTTATTTATAATTCGTTATTTACATAGAGAGGCGTCCCAAACAATGTAAATAAGGAAATATAAACTTATAGTTCGGCGCCTTACAATTTCTTTATTTAGATAAAAGGCTTCCCAATCATTCAAATAAAGACATTGCAACCCATCCTGCTTAAGAATTTCTGATTTAATATTCATATTAGTCCACAAAATAATTCCTGCGCGGATTTTCCGGAACACAGTAAGATTTACTTCACATGCATCTATAAAGATGCGAGTAAGATAATTAAAGATGGTTGGTACGGTACTTGAAATAGTTGGTGAGTATATATATAACGTTGAGTGTGAAATAGTATAGTGTATAATGTGCAAGGAATAAACATCAAGCATGTAAAGATTAGTACAAAATAATCTTAATAGGTAATGTATTGAGCACGGCAGTCTGCAGACACGGAAGGCATAAAATGATAAGGTGTAAAATCATTTATTTTGAAAGTGTGGTTATAGTTCATTGTTTTAAAACGTTTGATTCTCTATAACCATAGGCTCTGATACCAAACTGTAACACCCCCAAATTTGGTTTGTGGCAGCGGAAAAGTAATTTGGGTGTTACGGTGAGGATCGAAGTTTAATTCTCAGGAAACGGCCCAAAAAGGGCGTTTTGAAAGTTATATGTCATTCAAAATATTATTTTTGATACAAAGGTAAGTATTTGATTTGAGAATCCCATAAAAAGATGTGATAATTTTTAAAGAATGACATATTTGATTTTACACTATTAAAGTTATCAGAGTAAAGGATGCCCGCTCCGTGTCTTGTCCTGCTCCGTTAATTACCTGAGATAAACATGCTTAAAACGTCAACACAATGGTTGGTGAGTTCGCGGAGTTTGATAGAAAATATCTCTCTTTAAAAGGTGTATAGTGATAATAGTTCTCCATGAAATAAATAAAGAATTGCGTTGTATAAAATCCACCAGTGAATAATGTATAATCTTCAAAATCATAAGTTTCATATTATAAATGAAGTTGAGCTACGCTGTTATATGCTCGAAATGGGATGTTGAATCAGCTTTTAGATGTAAAGATATATCAAGCATTTTGAATTGTCTTGAGTAGAATTCTCAGTTAAATCACATATGATAACAATTAAAGTTCAAGTACGAGATTCATAATCATATCACGTAAATTAATAATAGTCTAAAGTCTGAGATCTATCAGTGAAAAGTGGTGGTCTTCTAATACAGCTGTATCCTAGGATATATATGAAACATTCATATATTCATAAAGTTATATTGCCCTAAGCCTCATGACACGCAAAACGTTAACAATTGGGAGTCCCACCAGGGTTACCTGATGGGGGAGTTATGGCCCTCAAGTTAATAGGTGATTTGCCAATTCCTATTTTTCTCAAATATAGTGTATCACTGCTAAATACGACTAACCATAAGGCATTCCGTCACAGTATTTAGGGGATAGGTCGTCAGCCTTAACAGGTTTCGAAGCTGTTCACTATATTCGCGCTCACCGCAGTGATTAATGGCTCATGATCGAGGGACTTTATGGCAATAAAGGGGTACTTAGGCAATATAGGTCTCAGGGTTCATCAAGTATACGTATTCTGGTTTTTGGCAATTCTCTCCAGAAAATGTAGAATATCATAATAAAGTTAACAGTTCATTCATTTGTTATATGAATACATACAGTGAGTTTCAGTATCATGTTACGTCAAGTAGTCCGAAGATGTTATGTTTCAAGTTCAGTGTTTAAGCTAATCAAACAATTTGCACATATAACGTACACGTATTCCTTTCAAGTATGATTCAAACATATAAAGCATAGTTGATAGTTTTGAGCAAATCATGAGAGTTTTCAAGTAAGATAAAACAGTTAAAGCATGTATCTCCCCCAAAAGAATTATTAAAAACAAGTGTTAAAAGTAGGGGCCACGACTCACCTTAGCCACAGCAAAGCAAAGATTACACTGGCATGACTGGCATCTAGAGCATACTACAACAGTCTCATACAGCAACGACGGTACACAACCTAATACGTATACAATTACCTCAAAATACGTCTAGCACAATAATAAAGTATATAAAAGATAAAGTGTTATAGTTTTCGTGGATTACTCAGTTTTCCAAAACTTATCAAAAGCTTAGTTTAAATGTTTCATGTAGTGTGGTAAGAAGACCTAGACTCGAAGTACAACTCATGCCAAAAAGAATAGACATTAACTAATTCAAGAGGATACTGACGAGAACTCTAACCAAAGATGACAGCTTAGAAGCTAGAGACAAACAAATACCTCAAATCAAATAACTATTTTGTACGTTTCAGCATTTACCCCATTATCCCCAAATAACTTGTATAAAATATACTTAACTAATAATCTAGCTTTTTCTCGAGTCATCGAGACTTGGGTTAATCAAAACTGAGATTACAGTATTAAATAAGTTTATGTCTCGTTATTATTCTCGTAAATATTAGTTTTGGTTTTATTAAAGATTTTGTGTCCGGTCCGATTTTAATATAAAATGTTCAATAAGTCCGATGTCTAATGTAGTAAGTCCGATAGCGATCCGCCTTTGTCCGATGTCCAAATATAATAATCAAGTCCGTATTCAACTTCAATTCACATTTCCAAGTTCAATTATTAGTCCCGATATATCTGAACGTACCAATAGATCACCCACATTAACATAAGTCACATATTCTTGAGTAAAGTTATCCAGATACATTTTCATTAGTCCCCTGGGCTTCGGCCCAAATTAAACAAACATCCCCATTAGTTTTATATTGGACTTATGACTCCATTTAACCAACCCAAAGTCATTGGGCTCCGGCCCATCCTTTAAACCCTCACAATACAATCCATTATGGGCTCTATAGCCCAACAATTTACAACCTACTCTATAATTTTTACCGCGAATGAAAGTTAACCAAGAATAAACCAAACTCAATTTTAAACTCAAACATGTCTTCCTACCCGACTGATCATGTAAACGAATTGTATCGACAAGCTCTTTCCGAGACTGTTTGGCCTCGGTTCAAGTACTATCGAGCTTACTCCCACCATACAGACCAAAATGGAATTCACAAGTTTTACCGAGGCCACAACCATAACAACTATGACAACAACGACGTGCGACAACAACAATAATAAGCTTACTATGCCGAGACCATGAGGTCTCGGCTGTGAACCCTTGTCGACAGAAAACTCAACCGATCAAAAGCCTTACTGGACCTAACCCAATTCTAATCTCTCGACATCATTTCTCAAGAACCAAAACAAGCATGATTAATATTTTCAAAACCAACCCTTACGGGTTTTACTCATAACCAACAGCTAAAATTCCAAGAATTATCATAACAAGAATAATATGAACTGCCCAAACAAACTAATCTAAGCCGAAACTCAAGAACAGTCAAACCAAACACCACATTAACCGAATCCTACCACACGAATCTAGATTTAAAAACATGATTTAATCCGGTTTTAACCACAAATCCAATAACGAGTTTTTACTAGTTTATTGTCCAAAATAAATCCGATTAAAATATGTTGTAATCCACGAAGACAATAGCAATTATAATTATAATCGGTTCTTAAACAACAAAAATAATTAATAAGTGATTTATAATCATACCCAGAAAACCAGGAGGCGAGAGAAAGAGAATGGAGAAAAGAGATACTTGAGTGGTGGTGACAATAGAGTTGGTTGTGGTGGCAGCATCGAACCAAAACAACTCCTTCGATCTACTCTTGACTCGTACGATGGATAGGAGAGGTGAATGGTAGTGGGTGTTGCGTGGTTGTGGGCGGATGGTGATGTCTGGTGTTGCCGCTGTCGATTACTTATGTAGAAGGAGAAGTGGAAGAAAAGGTTTATTGTGAGAGGGAGGGAGAAAGGATCTGTTAAATATGATTTTTATTGGTTTGTTATGTGGTACTAGATTATACACGTTATCTGTTTGTTAGTTGTTAAATTTTATAGTAGATAAAGTATACACGCCTGGTTAAACAGAAATTATATATGTGGCATGATTCTATCCATATTAATAGTTTAAACTTTAAAGTGTAGTTTGATCTCGACAATTACTAATGTTAAATCTTTAAGTCACGAAATTTAAAACCGGTAGATGTAAAAATATAGAGTTTATAAAATATCAAAGTTTATTAATATATTTCAATTAATTATATTAGACAGGTGATAAGTTTAACGGAAAGTGTATACGTTAATAAAATCTAATAGGGTTCGGTATTCGTATTACGTAAAGAGTTTAGTGTAAAATATAAAAATAATAAAGTGAAAATAGGTTATATAAAATATGTAGGCTTATTCTAATCTTATGTTGATCGTGAGTATAGTATATTAAAGAAAAGTTTAAATTTCTCCGTAAAAATGGGTTTTGTTAAATGGTAACTCGAGGTTATTATTAATTAACAAAGATTATTATGACGGATTTTTGTAGGATCTTACACAACGTTCAAACCAAATGCAACAAATGCATGGGCTGTTTAACACTAACAACTTTGGACCCATGAGATATAGGGAACCGAATATTTGAGTCTTTGTCTTATTTAATAGATATGTTTGGGAATCGACTTGGAGCCCGACGAATGGGTCAAGGATAGTAGATGCACTAATCATATGACGGGAAATCGAAGTCTATTCTCATCTAACAAAGCATACAATGGAGGTAATGTCACATTTGGTAGTAAACTTAAAGGCAACATCATAGGCAAATGTACGATTACTCACAACTCCCTTACCTTTAAAAATGTTGAGCACGTAGATGAATTAGGATTTAATTTGCTTAGTATTAGTCAAATGTGTGATAATAAGTGTAGAGTAATATTCTCCGAAGAGGGTAGTGAGATCACTAAGGATGGCAAGACCATAGGTAGAGGAGTTAGGAAAAATGGCTTATTTGTGATGAAAATGAGAGATAAGCCTCAGGACAAAATTTGCTTAGCAACCATAGATGAGAATTCTACTCTATTGCATAGGAGACTAGGTCATGCTAATATGAGTCTATTACAATCTCTAGCATCTAAGAATCTAGTTAGGAATTTACCTAAGCTTAAGTTTGATCAACACTTTTGTGACGCTTGTAAAAATTGAAAAACAAGCTCATTCTAGTCACAAAGCTAATAATATAGTCTCAACCTCTAGATGCCTAGAACTTCTTCACATGGACTTATTCGGTCCATCTTCCGTACGGAGTTACAGAGGAAATTACTACACCTTAGTAATTGTAGACGACTATTCTAGGTACACTTGAACAAAATTTCTTAAGAATAAAATGCAAGCCTTCGAGGAATTCAAAATATTCAGTAAGAAAGTCCAAAATCAATTAGGATATCCAATAGTTTCCATTAGAACGGATCATGGTCGGGAATTTGATAATGAAGTGCAATTTGGAGTATATTGTGATGCTAATGGTATTACACACAATTTCTCGGCTCCACGCACTCCACAATCAAAATGGTGTAGTTGAAAGGAAAAATCGTACTTTACAAGAAATGAGTAGAACGATGTTAAACGAACAATCTGTTCCACAAAAGTTTTGGTTTAATGCCGTAGACACCTCAACTTACACAAAATCTTAGGAAAAACACCATACAATATCTTGAGAGGTAGGAAACCTACTCTGGACTATTTTAGATTGTTTGGAAGCAAATGCTTCATTTTAAACACAAAAGATTACCTCACCAAGTTTGACCCAAAGTCTTACGAAGGTGTTTTCCTAGGTTACTCCCAAAACAGTAAAGCCTATGTAATCCTCAATAAGAAAACAATGGTAGTCGAAGAATCACTCAACGTGACATTCGATGAAAGTCCTCCCCCGGCTAAAATATCACCTTTGGTAGATGATGATTTAGTTGAAGAAGAAGCCATAAAGGAAAATGGCAAGAAAAACGTAGAAAACGACATTGTGGATTAAATAGTTGAAATTGACAAAGATGTCAATATTAAGGAGTCTAGGAATCACCACTTGAAAATGTCATAGGAAATCTTAACCAAACAACTCTCAGATCACAAGCCCAAAAGAAAAGTATTTTCTTTTGTTTTATATCAACCGTAGAACCTAAGAATGTCGGTGAAGCGATAAAGGACAAACGCTAGGTATTTGCCATGCAATAAGAATTAAATTAATTCACCGCAAATCAAGTTTGGGATTTAGTACGTCCACCTAGGAATCAAACCATCATAGGAACTAAGTTGGTATTTAGGAACAAACTTGATGAGAATGGCGTCGTGTCTAGGAATAAGGCTAGGTTAGTAGCACAAGGCTATAATCAATAAGAAGGAATAGACTATGATGAAACTTATGCACACGTAGCTAGACTAGAGTCTATTACAATACTCCTTTCTGTTGGGTCCGTCAGTACCCAAGAATACTTAAAACAAGATTTGGACACAAATTAACTAAGTGTTAACTTAAACCGAGAACAATTCAAGTCACTGAGTGAACAGTCACTCAGTGAGTCATCTTCAGGATGCTTAAGGCGAATTCAAGAAGAAGGATTCACTCTCAGGAAGGCGGTACTCCCTGAGTAGGACTTAAGCCAAAGAAGAAGATGATGGTTCAGTGAGTGTTGGACAAGAACTCACTGAGCCCTAGTCTCCTCAAATAACATCTAGTGATTAAAGACTGAAGAACTAAACGCCTGAAAGAAAGGCGGGAAGATCTGGGAAGAGTTTAAGATAAGATCAAATCTTATCTTGTCAGGAAGAAACCTTCCCTAAAACGGCTAAAAGTCATGGAGTGTCAGACCAAACACTCCTAAAGACTTTGTAGTCCATTCCCATTGGTTCTTGGAAATGACAATTACTGTTGTAATTGTCAGACACGCAAGCTACAACAAGTTGTAGTATTTTAATCACTTTTACTCTTTTATACTTGTGTATAAATAGGTTCAAAAGGAGAGAAGTTGTGTGTGTTTTGTACATTGAAAGCCTTAGACTTTTGCAAAACAACTTCTCTCCTACAAAGAGTAACGTATCCCTGAGATAGCTCAGTGGGTCGAATTTGTTACCACTTAAGCATAGCTTGAGTTTAGATAGGAGACACCATACCTTGTCTATTCGATCCCAAGTGTTTATTCCGCTAAACACTTGGGTAATAGATTCTTTGATTCATTTCTAATAAGAATTTAAACGTTGAAAAATACTTGTGTTTTTTACTTTTGCGTTTTCATTAATCTGTTAGAATTAATCATAACATTGTATTAGTCATAAACACGAATAGATTAACTTTCTAGTTAACTCTAAGCGTGTTAAGGGAACAACAAGTGGTATCAGAGCCTCTGGTTTATAAAATCTTTCTAAACTAACCAAGAGTGCTCAAGGTTTTTAAAACCAAGATCCTACTATGGCTGATATTAATGTACCCCAGCTGGTCGATAAAAAGGGTGGCAGCTATTCTGCTGTTGCACCCAGACTAGAAGCTGGAAAGTTTAGCAAATGGAAAAAACGTATGATTTGCTATTTAACTGGTATGAAACCTTACTACATCACCTGTATCAGGGATGACCCATTTGTCCCTAAGACTGCTGCAGGGCTAAACAAGCCTGAGGCACAATGGACCATTGATGAGAGGAGGGTGGTCAATCAAGACCAGCGCCTTAAAAGCATCCTTATATCTTGTCTTCCTGACGATATAATGGAATCAGTCATCAACTGTTTAACAGCCAAGCAAACTTGGGATGACTTGGTTAATAGCTTTGAGGGGCCCTCAGATACCAAGGAAAACAGGGTCATGGACCTGAAACTTGAGTATAATACTTTCAGGGCAAAAGACTCTGAAAGTCTCTCTCAGACTTATACCAGATACAAGACTTTGATAAACGAACTATCAAATGATGGTGTAGCATTATCTAAGCATGAGACAAATGTTGGCTTTGTCAACAGTCTCCCTGAGAAGTGGCTAAACTTCTCACAAGGCCTGAGGAATGCTAATCACATTCAGACCCTTGAGCTCCCTGAAATCTATGGGGAATTTGTCTATGAGGACAACTTGATCTCAAGGAGATATCCTGACTCAAAAGCTCTTGAGTCCAAAAAGGCCTTAACCTCCACACCCATTTCAACTGCTTTCTATACTAATGGTGTTGTGCAGGATTTCCAAGAAGATTCTGAGGATGAAATTGATGAAAGGACTAGTGATGAGTACCTAAAAGATTTAAACTTGGAATTCCAAGAGAGGGCACTCCTTGCTAGTTCAAAACGTTTCATCAAAAGAAACCAGTCCAACTTTTCTAAAGGAAAAGCAAATGAAACCACTGAATGTTTTAATTGTGGTAAAAAGGGTCATTTTGCTAGGGATTGCTATTCTAAAACTACCTCAGAACCTTCTTACAAATTTTCAGGAAATAGTTCCTCAGGAACTAACAAGTTTCAACCTAGAAAGTTTCAGCCGACCCAACAATTTCAAAACAAGGGTCAAAAAGACTTTGAAGCAAAATATAGGAAAGCCAAGGCTAAACTTGCAATTCTTGAAACTAATCCCTCTATGTCTCAGGATGCTCAAACACCCAAACCTGTTCAGGAAAAGAATAAGGTTTTAGTAGCTGAAGCTTATGACTGGGATGATGAAGAGGTCTCCTCAGATGAGGAAATTAGAGTGAGTGCACTGATGGCACTCTCTGAAGGTGATCAGGTGGCTGTTGGGAAAAGCCATGCAAGGAATGGAGAGTGGGTAAATGATGAACTCAAATAAGTACATTTTATTATCATCATTTATCCTATTTATTTGACTTGTTTTATTATATTATGTTTGAGAATTGATACTTAATCGTTTACTTTTGTAATTCTCAGTTAAAAACAATCATTTGGTGAAACTTAGCTATTATGGACTAAAAATGGAGAAAAATGATCAAGATTGGAAAAGGTTGCTGAAATGAAGAGATTGAAGACCATTGCCTGACTTTGAAGAATGCACGCATGCAATTCTGTCATGCGTTGCATATGAAACTTTGGTCAACGAAGAAGAACCAACTTGTTCTACTCCAGATGCGCCGCATTATACTTCTTACATACGGCGCATCACTATCAAGATTTCACCAGTTTCGATCCAAGATACAAGAAGACATGCGCCGCATACAGTTATGAAGATACGCCGCATCTCAAGGCGGTGTACGAATATTCTGGAATATAATAACCTTGGACCCCACGTGAAGTTAAGTCAATGCGCCGCATCTTACCTCAGACAGAAACTATAAATACCCCAAGGCCAGACGAATTTCAAAAGAC
This sequence comes from Artemisia tridentata subsp. tridentata, assembly GCA_021014915.2. Classification (NCBI taxonomy): domain Eukaryota; kingdom Viridiplantae; phylum Streptophyta; class Magnoliopsida; order Asterales; family Asteraceae; genus Artemisia; species Artemisia tridentata. Next base: position 39,274,364 of record CP139509.1, on the reverse strand, counting down.
TTTTGACGTACGTGCCATATATCCCTAGACGAGCGAACGAATTCAGACGAATAGGCAGCACAAGACACACCCGAACGAAGATACAAGAGCTGTAAGAAGGTCCTGCATGTGTTTAATTCATTAAGTAGTTTTGTTTCATTGTATTAGTACACTTTAATTCATCAGGATTGGTGGCTTGTGTAATGTGACAACGGAAAGGTTGCACTCCCTTAAAACTGCTTTCCCATTAATTAAAGTTTATATGTTGATGTCTTTGGTGACTTTTATTAGTGCATTGATAACCTCTGTGTCTATTAGTGGCTTGTCGTATGTGGCTACGGAAGATCATATTGCTCCCACGGTTATAACTAACTTGATCACTTAGGAATAACTTTTAGACATAAGTAATCATTAAGGGTTTACTCGCCGATAAGATTAGAGCCAACGAGAAAGGGTTAATTACATACACTTCATATAAAACTAGCAATAAAACAAGTGACAAGCTACTTAATTATCAGGACAGGTCTTCTTATTGTCTCAAGTATTTATCTGTGTACGTGCGTGCTTATCGCTGATTCGTGCTCATTAGTTTAGTTTATTATTTAATTGCAACCAAAACGTGCCAGTCTCTCAGGCTGAACCCCCTTGCGTTAGATTAGGTTGTATATTTCATTTAAGATATTAAAATACTGATTAGAATAACTAGATAATACGTTCCACCTCTTAGTGATCGACACTCTACTTACCATTATATTCATACTGACCGGGTACACTGCTCGTTAAGTGTGTGTGTTATTGATAAGTCGGCTAAATATAAATTTAAAACTTGAGTAGGCATTAATACTGCTAAACCGCAACGACACATCACGTGCATCAGTAAACATCACCATGAAGAAGGTAAACACTTTACTTTCTATGGATGATGATTCTGATTGGCAGTCTTACATGAATTATATTTGTGTAGATCTTAAATTTGTTGAGGAACAAAGGCTTAACATGTTTTCAAAATATAACAATATAGTGTCTGAATTGAACAAATGTAGAGATGAATTGCTTGTACTGAAGCAAGCCAAATTAGAAACAATAACTCTACAAATTCAGAACACTGAAATTTTGAAACAAAACCAAGCCCTACAAACTGAACTTAACAAAGAAAAAGTTGTCATCCAAGGCTGGACCAAAAAGAACCCCAAGGTTTTTGACACTGTGGGATTAAGCTTTCAGAAAACCATTGGAATTGACCCTCTTATGGTTGATCCCAATGTGAGTCGCAGTGAATTAACCTTTGTTCCAGCTGGCATATCTTTTGAGTAAGAAATGCTTCCCAAGTCTAATGACTGGATTGTCAGGGACAACCCAGTCAGTAAGTTACCAAACTTTGAGACTGGAAAGATCTTGCTTCCTGAAAGTCAGGCTTTGAAAAATATGCTTGGACTTACTGAACAACTCAGTAAGCTTGAACTCACTGAACAACTCAGTAATACTGAGTCTGTGAATGAGTCTGAATCAGAATCATATCCACCACTTCCTCCACTGAATACCCTTCAGGGTGCTGCACCAAACTTAGGCCTCCCACCAATGGTCTTCTCACCACACTCTCCAAAGGAGAGATCAGGAATGGGAACAACCATCCTGAAGAGACCAACCCTCAAAACCCCTGAAAAGATGTGAACTGTGTAACTATACCAATCATGTCACTGATGATTGCTATAGAATTCTTTATTGCATGGTTTGCAAAAAGGATGATCACAGGACCTCTGATCACAAAACACATTCAGTCACATCAAACATGGCAAGTCTTAAAGCTCAGTCTTTAAACTATCCTTCTGATTCTAAACAGAAACAGAAACAAAAGGCAAAGCCTTTTGCACCTTGCCCTTACTGTGGTTCAATGACCACCATCCTAAGGATTGTCAAATTGACAATTGTTGTGAAAATAGTGGAAGTTCCACTCATAACACCTCAGGACGTGGTAAGGCCATTCAGGCCAGTAGAGGTATGACAAAGTCAGCCTCTCAGTCCACTCCACCACTGACCATAAATCACTTGAAAATGTTAATAAGACCCTCAAAGCTAAGCCCTCCAAGAAGTGGAGTCCTAGAAAGAACTGACCCAGTTTACCATTTGTGCAGAAACATGCCAGGGATCCTGTTTGGCATCTTGATAGTGGATGTTCAAGGAGCATGACTGGTGTGAAGGAGTATCTGCACAAGTATGTGGATGAATCAGGACCCAAAGTGATATTTGCTGATAACTCATCATGTCTCACTGAAGGTTATGGTTCAGTAAACTGCAATGGTATAGTCTTTACTAGGATAGCTTATGTAAATGGTCTAAAATACAATTTGATAAGTGTCAGTCAACTATGTGATGCGAAATACATAGTTCAGTTTGATGATAAACAAGGAATCATCTTCAATGCTAATAAGGAAGTTGTCCTTATTGCACCAAGAAGACATGATGTTTATGTGTTAGACATGTCCAGTCTGACTCAGAATGGAACTTGTCTCTTTACCAAGGCCACTGATACTCTCAACTGGCTTTGGCATAAGAGACTCTCCCACCTGAACTTTAAAAACATAAACAACCTTGTAAAACAAAACAAGCCCTTGGCTTACCATCTCTTGTGTTTTCAAAGGACAAACCATGCTCAGCTTGTGAAAAAGGTAAACATCACAGAGCATCCTTTAAAACCAAAACCAACTTTTCCATCAGGAACTGCCTTCATCTTCTCCATATGGATCTATTTGGACCAATTAGTCCTAGATCCATTAACCATGAGAAGTATACTCTGGTCATTGTGGATGAATATTCAAGATACACTTGGGTATACTTCCTGATCAAAAAGAGTCAGGCAGCTGAAACAATTATGTCCTTTGTCAGGAACATTGAAAATCAGAATGACATCAAAGTCAAACAGATTAGGACTGACAATGGAACAGAGTTCAAAAATTATGAACTTGAATGTTTCTGTGATGAGAAAGGCATTTCACAAAAAATTTCCTCACCCTACACACCTGAACAAAATGGGGTGGCTGAAAGGAAAAATAGACCACTCATTGAAGCAGCTAGGACAATGCTAAATGGATCAGTCCTTTCCAAACACTTTTGGACTGAAGCAGTAAAGACTGCCTGTTACACACAAAACAGATCCATCATTGTCAAGAGACATAGCAAAACTCCTTATGAGTTATTCAAGGGAAGAATCCCTGACATCAGCTACTTTCATGTCTTTGGGTGTCCTGTGTTTATTCATAATAACAAGGATCACTTAGGAAAATTTGATGCCAAAGCTGATGATGGATACTTCCTAGGATACTCCCTTGTCTCAAAGGCCTTCAGGGTGTTCAACACTAGGAGACAGCATGCTGAGGAAACATTTCATGTTACCTTTGATGAGAGCACTGATGCAATCAGTGTCTCTAACAACTCAGTGGAAGAGATAGGTATTGATGAATCATCAAGATACCCTCCTGATGAACATTATGCTGATAATGGTCCTTCCACTCAGTACCATGCAAATGCTGACATCTCCTATTACATCATTCCCCACAACCTTCCTTACCTAACCATCACTGAGTTTATTGAAGCACAAAATACTGATGAATTCATTCAGTCAGTACAAGGTGCTCAGGTTCTAAACAATCACAGTGATGAGTCAACCCACTCAGATACTCATGATGCTGAAGAACATCATGTGTCTGATCCTGATTCTACCCATCAGGCCTCTACAAGTTCTAATCTGTTTCCAAGACCTCAGGACAGTTGGACTAGGTCTGAGGATATAGAACTTGTCAATATAATTGGTGAGCCTACTGAAGGCATGCTCACAAGAAGCATGGCTGCTGAACTGAGAGCAGCCTCAGCCAATGAATGCCTATTTTTGGACTTCATTTCCACAATTGAACCCAAAAGTGTTAAGGAAGCACTAAAACATCCAAGTTGGGTTCAAGCCATGAATGATGAACTGGAACAATTTGACAGAAACAAGGTAATGACCTTGGTCAAATGTCCTGAAGATGTTTCAGTCATTGGCATGAAATGGGTATTTAAAAACAAATCTGATGAAAATGGCATAGTCATTAAAAATAAAGCCATACTTGTAGCCAAAGGCTATAATCAACAAGAAGGCATTGACTATGAAGAAACATTTGCACCAGTAGCAAGGATGGAAGCCATCAGGATCTTCCTTGCTTTTGCTACATACATGAACTTCAAGGTGTACCAAATAGATGTTAAAAGTGCATTCTTAAATGGCTCACTGAAAGAAGAAGCTTATGTTCAGCAACCTCCTGGATTTGAAAGCCATGAGTTTCCTGATCATGTCTGCAAGCTTAACAAAGCCATTTATGGACTGAAACAAGCTCCCAGGGCATGGTATGAGACTCTTTCAGCCTTCCTGATCCAAAACAAATTTGTCAGAGGCAAGATAGACAACACATTGTTGGATTATGTGAACTATAATAAATCATAAACACATAAAACATCACAAAGCATGCAGCGGAAAGATCTAATGAACATGTAATTAATTAACTTAAATAAATACGTACCTTAATCGCGTAATCACCAAGAACAATCAAGAACCCTAATTAGGTTTTGATTATGTCGAACCACCTAAGGGAAAAAACACCAAGAATCACAAGCTAAAATAAGCTTGTCACTCGTTCTTGTACACACGCGATAGTAGCGTTCCAATGGGAAAGCTAGGTTCAAGATCACTAACAAACCAAACACTTTGATAGCTTAATATGTCACGACCAAGTTCAAGTGAACTTAAAAGAGGGTCGTACGTTTAGGCTATGAGGGAGAAGAGAAGAGAAGTTTGGCCTAGAGTTAGGGATTCAAGATTAGGTGAAAACTAAAACACAATGGAATGTATTTATAGTGTTCCTTTTCTTGTTGCCCACTCCAAAAACCGATCCAAACAAACCCTAAGGCCATTCGGCCGACTTTCATTCCCTTATGGGAATTCTAGATCCTTCTTTCTCCTTTTGCACAATTAGTCCTTTAACGGTCGTTATCTACTAACACCGTTAAGTACTAACCGTCGTTATGTATTTGTTAGTGAAATGAATAAATAAATATAAATATAAAATATATATATATTTAATTATTCAAACCAATGGAACTCTCACGTATTGTGTGCAATCCCGAGTCTCGGGTTCGAAACCGGACATACAAATATTAATATCATTATACACAAAACTAACAGCTCCCACTTGGATAATGATTAATATTGTAATGACATGGGCTAGTCTAGCTTTAACAGATCCCAATGCCCCCAGCTCGATCCGAGTTGTGGTTCTCCTGGAAAAACCACTTGATGATATAATCATCATACTTATCCTTTTGTTACTAATACCGCGTTAATTTGGATATGGATCTTGTCATTCCACAATTAACAGTAGTTTCTCGTTTATACATAATTGAACAAGATTACCAAAACATCTGAACGTCTTCCAGATAGACTTTGGGCGTGCGCACGCAAACATCTTGTTTAATCATACGAGCGGCCAAGCAGTATTAAACTTCAACACAAAGTTGAAGGAACAAATCCCTTATTGACTGCGAGCATAACCCTTGAACTTCGCATCATTTCTGAAAATAGCCCTTATAACTACCTTTTACGGATAGCGTTAGACTATCTCACAGAAAATGAGCTACATCCTCGGCAATTATCTGGCATCTCAAGTCAGAGGATAAATATTCATGATATACTTAATGACTATGATCCATAAAGTATAATCATTGATGAAGCGAAAAGTGTACCGCTTTTAAGGGGTCATTTAAGCCCTAAATCGTATTTATTTGATCAAATATTGCCCTAAATCGTTCCTTTTGTCATTTTAGGTACTTTTGAGGAGAAATCTGGAAAAGGAGGCATTTTGGACGTTTTTGGAGCATAAAAGTGAAGAAAACGACAAAGTCTCAAAAATCGGCTGAAAGTTACCTTTGACGGCGTCAGGATTTACTCCAGACGGCGTCATGGCTTGGCAAAAGTGGTGGATGTGAAATTTACTCATGATAAGCCAGTGAAAATTGCATGTGAATTCTGACGGCGTCACGCTTTAACCTGATCAAGGGCGTCACGGCTTAATTCAAAGAGGGACGGCGTCACGTTCAAGGTCTGACGGCGTCAAGCCTTGATAAGCCAGAACGGATTTTGGAGAGCTAAAGAGGGACGGCGTCAAGAAGGTCATCCGGGAACCCTAAAAGCGGCGAGGTGACGGCGTCACACTCCATAACGTGACGCCGTCAGATCCAAAAGTCTATATATAGTTTTCTAATTTTTTGTCATTAGTGTGGAACTTAGTGTGGAATTTTTGGGAGAAAACCCTAAGACGATTTTAGCATCTTTTTCAAGGCTTTTTGCCTTGAGATCTTCCATGTTACATTGAAGATAAGTTATCAATTAATCATTCAATATGTCTATGTGTTGTTTGATTCTATCTTGTTCTTGTCTTTTGGTTAATATGTTAGGCTAGATTTATCTTGTGTTTGCTTAGATCTAATGAAACCTAGCTATTGATTATTGGTTATTAGTGTGTTATTAGTTGTATTGGATGATTGTTTATCTATGTTAGGCTTAAGAAAACTGGCTAACTTCCTATTCGGTAACTTGCTTGAACGTCTTAAGAAACATGAACCAAATGCGTACTAAAGGTTTTTATGGTTGTATTTAATGCACAAGCGAATTCTAGTGATCCCATGTTAGGAGCTTCCTAGCCGGCTTGACATAGGAGTGAAGTAGGAGCTTGTAGAGTTGGGGAAGTACGTACGCCACCCCACGATTGGTATTAAGGAATACACCCGTCATCCACGCGACTAATACACACTAATCAACCGGTAAAAGATAGTTAGGGAGTAAGAAAATCTAAGTAAACACATTTCTCTACACATAAGTTTCCACCAACTTTTTATTTTCAGTTATTTATTTTATTTGCATTTGTAGTTATTTGGGTTAGTTGACTAGCAACTAATTCCGCCCACTCTTTCAAACCCGAGATTTTACTTGCTTTCATAAAAAAATATAAAAACATAAAAAGAATCTTCTCTCACCCTTAGACCTATTAGAGTAGTCTTTCATACCTAACGAACATTATTCCCTGTGGAGAACGATCAATCCCCCGTACTTACCACTACACTATACTACATCGGTCAGGTACACTGCATGGTGGGGTTGTAAGCCTCTTGAGATCCCTCGAGAGGTAAAACCTGTTGTAAGGTTGCAAAACCACGCATCAAGTTTTTTGGCGCCGCTGCCGGGGAATAGTTATTGTTTAGGTTGAATTTTTATTTTATAGGTCTACTCACTAGATTCCTTTCTAGTGAGATTTTTATTTTATTTTTCTAGGTTTTCTTTAGTCTATCTTTTTTCTTCGTTTCTTTGTTCGTAACCATACCATCCGACATCATGGAAGATGGTAATATCCTTAATCCCAACAACCCACCACCACAACAACCACCACCACCTCCTAGAGCCCGTACTTTAGGAGAGTATTCCCGTCCTAGTCACCATGGCTATCGAAACACCATTGAGCTCACTCAAGGAGCCAATGTCACACCCTTGCGATCCGACACCATCCGGTTGGTGCAAAGCGGATGCGCATTCCATGGACTTCGTTCTGAAGATCCTAATCAACATCTCAAGGACTTTCTTAAAATCGTTGATTCTATAGACCTTGATGTTGCCACTCGAGAGACGACCCGATTGCGTCTTTTCCAATTCTCTCTGCGGGACCAAGCTAGTCAATGGCTAGAACGTCAACCCGCAGGTTCCATCACCTCTTGGGATGATCTCACCACTCGTTTCCTTGCTCAGTTTTTCCCACCGGGAAGAACTACCAAGCTAAGGAAGGATATCTTGATGTTTGAACAACGTCGAGGCGAAACCCTCTACGAGGCATGGACTCGATTCAAGGACTTACTCCGAAAAGTCCCTCACCATGGCATGGATCCTTGGCTACAAATCCAAATCTTCTATGATGGTGTCAATCATCAAACTAGAAGAGCCATAGATTACGCCGCCAATGGGAGATTGAGCAGGCTCAGTGTCGATAAGTGCTGGGAAGTCATTGAGGACTTAGCACAGTACGAAGAAGAAGAATGGAATGACTCAACATTCTCGGAAGAAGGGATTTTAAATTGCATGAGTGCAACCCAAGAACAGCTGTTCGAAAACATAAAAAGGCAGGTTGAGAGCTTAATGAAAGCTGAGACACCTACGGCTGATGAAAATCCCGATGAGTGCGTGAACACAATTGGTAAACATACGTTTCATCAATTCTCACGACAAGATGAGTTTGAAGGGATAATGCTAACTTTCGTGAACAACCAAGAAAGGCGGATCCAGGAATTAGAGACTCACTTGAAAAACACCCAAGATATGTTCATGGAACTAGCAGAAAAATTCATCTCGAGAATAAAAGAGAAAATTAGGGAAGCAGCCTCACACAAAAAGATCGAGAAGATCTTTGAACTCCCGGTCCCTAATGAACCATACAACGAATGGGATGATGAAACCCCTCTCCCCGAGCCTTCACTTTCAAAACCTTCTTATCTATTTGGATCCTCTCGCGAGAAAAATTCTCAAGATCGTAGCATTTTCGTGGGGAGCATGGTTGTCACGCTCCCTAACTTTCATGAAGCTAGGAAACGATCTTTTGGCTTTAAGCCAGGTGTGAGAAGAACTCAATTAAAGCACACCATCATTTCGAAAACCCCCTGGGAAAGTTCCTCTCACTCCCTGAATACCTGCCTTGATGGAAATTGGAACCTGAATAAGACGTCAACCGACCCTTTTCAACATTTTACTACACCCCGTGACAGTAACAAAACATTTGACCCAGGAGGAACTTGTTAACGAGACTAGCTATCAGGATTATTGACCCTGACTAGCTGCTCTCTTAAAGTACGAGGGGCTCATTTGTAAACTGGCACAAAGTGGTAAATTACGCTGACCTGACGGCGTCAGGATTTGAACGTGACTCCGTCACCCCGTCTGCACAGCAATAATAACTTTAATTCCATCACTTTCATCACAAACCCCACAAACCATATCCACTCCAACCCCACCTTCGAATTTCCAGGATCAAATTCACCGACTTTCGTCACCAATCTTCACGTGGTAAGTAATTTTTATTCATTCTTTTCGTTTCAATTACTCATAGGATTTGTCAATTTCGAAAGCCCTCTACTCATGATACCCTAGGGTTGATTCATGCTTAGAACTCATAATGTCTTTTAATTAGTGTTATTTTAGCAATGATTAAAAGCATGTGATTGTTAGCAATCAAATGGGTCAATTCACTAATCGGGTGGCCACGAATTTGAACCATAACCTATGATCCAATCACCCATTTTTCTGTAAAAAGTGGTGTGTGGTTATTGAGCCTGAAGTTTGAATATTGATTTTTCCCTCGTAATTATGGATTTGAACTTGGTCGAATCTGACGGCGTCACCTAGCAAAGGGTGACGGCGTCAGACCTGTCTGATGCGCCACCAAATCTTTAATTCACATATTAACACTTTTGTTCCTCCCTGCTTTGTTCCAGATAATGAGTAAGCGTCAAAGACCTAGCCGAGGAAGTTCTTCCCGATCTCAACAAGAGAACTTTGGGGATACGGTCCTCAGTTGGGGTGTCTTTGACAACGATGCTGCTATAAGCAAATACGCACAATTGCTACAACACAAGGTCGAAAATGGGGCCGTGATTGATTGGAGCTTTCTGAGGAGAGAAGGTCTTGAGCAAACCTTTCTCCAAAGTTTTCAGACGGATGGGTTTACCGGCCCTCAGTGGGAAAGACTGTTTAGAATTCAGGAGCCGGTATATGAGGAATTGGTACGTGAATTCTTTGCCACTTTTCATTTTGACATGGCTGAGGCAAGGACCGATGTGGGCAGTACCACGATCTATTTTAGGCTGGGGGGTGAGCTAAGGACGTGTTCGGTTACTGAGTTTGGGTGGAGACTTGGGTTGTACGATCAGCATGATACCATTCAAGCAGGGTTCATGCATAGGTTGTTGCGTGGGGAGTCGATGAAGAATGATTTTAGGTGTTCCATGTTCTGGCAAACTATTGGGGATGGGGTGTACACCTCGACCACTGTGGCATCCCAAATCAGGGATCCTAGGGTTCGGTTGACTCATCGATGCCTCACCTACAGCTTGACAGGGCGTCACAGCTCTCACCACCGTGTCACTGCTTCTGATCTCTTCTACCTGTACACCATTTACTCTAATGATGTTTACTGCAACATCCCGTTTTGGGTTGCTAGCTTTATGCATGGTGGAGTTGGGGAGAGGGAAGGAGACAGGATTTATGGTGGGATGTTTATCACCCGGCTGGCCCAATCTTATGGAGTCCTCAGGCCCGAGGTCATGAGGTATTTGAGTGGTGATGCATGCAGGACGGTGAAGGAGAGGTCCCTGAAGCAGATGGAGGTGATTATGGAGATGCATGACGGGTCCTTTATGTGGTATCATCCAGTCGGAGCTGAGGATGATGATGATGAGGATGATGAGGAGGAGGAGGAGCCCCAGCAGCAGCAGCATGAGGGTTATGAGGCCGATACAGCTGATTACTACCGGCACATGAGCAGGGGGGATTGGCAGGCTCACCAGGGGACCTGGATGGGCCAGGTTGATACTTGGAGGACCAGGGTGGACGAGAGGTTCGACTGGATGTATGATCACACGGTTCGTCAGATGCAGCATCTATCTACACGTGATCAGTTGGACCCACATCTGCAGATTGACCCTTTCCGGGTCGTGAGCAGGATTACCCACCATATGGGTACCACGGGCATCTCCCTCCAGGCTACGACTATCGCCAAGGTCCCCCGCCCCAGTGATGATGTGATTTGATGTTTTGATGTTTGAACAATTTGATATTTGGTTGTATGTGTTGAAACAATATGGTCTGTAATAATTTAGGGAAGGCATCTGTTTGCCTTAAAACATTTGTTACATTGATTTTATTTATCGCATGCTAGCCTTATTTGATTGCTTTATTTATTTGCTTTGTTTATTTATTTGTTTGTTTGATTTTATTTGCTTCCGTATGTATGTTTAAATTTTATTATTATTGATTCATGTTCAAAACTAATTTGTGAAAATGCTTTATGTTGTTTTTAACTTCGTCTTAACTACATATAAAGGTATTTTGCAAAAGTTAAGTGTAAGGGAAATCTAAATCGGTTTATTAGAACACAAATGAACATGAATCGTAATAATAATAAATTAACATACATATTAGTATTTGTTTGAGTCAAATGCTTGTATCGAGTCATAATGATGTTTTGCAGGATTTCCAGGAAGTAAGGTAAAGGTTTTTCCAGAAATTTTCCGGAAACTTAAAATGAAAATTTTTGTCAGGTCATTTCTGACGGCGTCAGATTTAATTTTCAGAAATTTTTGAAAGTTTTGTTTTTAAAAAGTTTTTATTAAATCTCCAACTTATAATCTCCAGGAATCTGCAAAATTATCATTCCACAAGCATTATATCCTTATATATATAGATTTTATCCCGCCGATGTTATGCAGGTTTTCGTGTTTGTTTTCTCAGGTTTAACAGGTTATTTTGGACAAGGAAATGTTTATGGATCAAGCTTATGGCGATGCATTAGTCATGGAGCTTCAACATTACCTTGGAGGAAGATTTAACCGTGTAATTTCATTATCCACCGAGCGAATCAGGGGAGTATTTGATTTCATTCTTTTACTTTATGCTTTTACATTTGTTATTTGAACATTGGGGACAATGTTCAACTTAAGTGTAAGGGGAGGGTAAAAATACGATTTTTAGAGAATGTTATTACGCTTGATTTTTGTTTGTTTGATAGTAGATGTGTAAAAAAACTGAGAGAAATACCTGTTAGGGCAATTTTAGTGCCAAATTTAAAATTTTTTACAACATATAGGAGTGAAACTTTAATCTTAATGAGCGTCTCACGGATAGGAGTTATATGACTAGCACAAAACCGTACCACTAAAAAATTTTCCACCCCCAAATATGTGAGGTTCGCCCCTAGAATTGGTAGGAAAAGCATTTATGCTATGATGTGTGTACCGGTAGCACTTAGATTCTAGAACTTGCGTTAGGACCATTCCAAGGCCACAAGTGAGACTACATTCGTGTAGTTAGATTTACTACATGATAAGAGGCATTAGGATTAACCCATTGTTTTACACCTGTGTTTTTGGTTATAATTACATTGGCTACATTGGTCAAGTAATTCTCCCACACCCTTTGCGTTGTACTCATTTTTAGTACACGATACCCCTAGTACACCCCTCAGAGCCTATCTTTTCGTTTCGACCTTTAAGCATTTTACTTAAAGGAAGAATTTGTTTACACCCCACTTAAATGTACACCCAAATCGCCTTAGCCTACCTTGTATGCACTCATTTTTAGTGCATTATTGTGACAACATTTGTTTAAACCCAAGTTAATTATCTAATTGATTACATGGTTGCTAAGTCGAGTCATATCCTTGTACATATTGTTTTGGGACGATTGGGACTCATGGGTAAAGTACTAGTGTAATGGAGTAATGGGGAAGAACATCATTCATTACCCCCATATGTGCTAAATATTTTAAAAAAAGTACTCCAAGTTTTTCGATTATCTTAATTCGAGTCATTAGAATAGTTATTTGTAAAGTTATGTAAAAGTTCAAGTGTAAGGGGAATGCAATGCCCCTATGATGTATTATTTTGGATGGTAGGGCAAGAGTGTATGCAAAAAAAAAAAAAAAAAAAAAAAAAAAAAAAAAAAAATCAAGAAAAAATACAAAAAAAAATGAGAAAAAAGAAAAAGAGAAAAAACATACGGACTACCATCCCGTTTCATTTTATGTTTATTTTATGTTTTTGTTATTTTCTTTCATTAGCTTAGATTGAGTCTAGTCTTGGCTTAGCAACATTGTATAGTACATGTAATTGATCAAGATCTTTAACTCGCCACCAGTAAAATATCCCTTATCCAACAAAACCGTGTTTTCCTTTTCCCTACACCTAACGTTATAACCCATGTAAAAGCCCTCTTTGATAGTTTATCTTAGGTGCTTACGCCTAGTGGAGGAGGTTTTCGATCCTTTCCCAAGCCTATGGTAATCTATTTGCTATGACAGGTAGTGAGAGATATTATCCGTTTTCATTTATGAGATTTATTTTGATGACACTTGAGAGATGTGAGTATCTAAACACTACTTGTGAGGTGCTAGTTTGTAATCTCCGTGCTTATTATGATTAAAGTGGAACGAATATTTGTTGTAATTACTTTTATGTTAGCATTAAATGACCCCTAACTTGTATTTTGATTAGAATAAAAGCGCATTTGCTTGAGGATAAGCAAATCTCAAGTGTAAGGGTATTTGATGAAGCGAAAAGTGTACCGCTTTTAAGGGGTCATTTAAGCCCTAAATCGTATTTATTTGATCAAATATTGCCCTAAATCGTTCCTTTTGTCATTTTAGGTACTTTTGAGGAGAAATCTGGAAAAGGAGGCATTTTGGACGTTTTTGGAGCATAAAAGTGAAGAAAACGACAGAGTCTCAAAAATCGGCTGAAAGTTACCTTTGACGGCGTCAGGATTTACTCCAGACGGCGTCATGGCTTGGAAAAAGTGGTGGATGTGAAATTTACTCATGATAAGCCAGTGAAAATTGCATGTGAATTCTGACGGCGTCACGCTTTAACCTGATCAAGGGCGTCACGGCTTAATTCAAAGAGGGACGGCGTCACGTTCAAGGTCTGACGGCGTCAAGCCTTGATAAGCCAGAACGGATTTTGGAGAGCTAAAGAGGGACGGCGTCAAGAAGGTCATCCGGGAACCCTAAAAGCGGCGAGGTGACGGCGTCACACTCCATAACGTGACGCCGTCAGATCCAAAAGTCTATATATAGTTTTCTAATTTTTTGTCATTAGTGTGAAACTTAGTGTGGAATTTTTGGGAGAAAAACCCTAAGACGATTTTAGCATCTTTTTCAAGGCTTTTTGCCTTGAGATCTTCCATGTTACATTGAAGATAAGTTATCAATTAATCATTCAATATGTCTATGTGTTGTTTGATTCTATCTTGTTCTTGTCTTTTGGTTAATATGTTAGGCTAGATTTATCTTGTGTTTGCTTAGATCTAATGAAACCTAGCTATTGATTATTGGTTATTAGTGTGTTATTAGTTGTATTGGATGATTGTTTATCTATGTTAGGCTTAAGAAAACTGGCTAACTTCCTATTCGGTAACTTGCTTGAACGTCTTAAGAAACATGAACCAAATGCGTACTAAAGGTTTTTATGGTTGTATTTAATGCACAAGCGAATTCTAGTGATCCCATGTTAGGAGCTTCCTAGCCGGCTCGACATAGGAGTGAAGTAGGAGCTTGTAGAGTTGGGGAAGTACGTACCCCACCCCACGATTGGTATTAAGGAATACACCCGTCATCTACGCGACTAATACACACTAATCAACCGGTAAAAGATAGTTAGGGAGTAAGAAAATCTAAGTAAACACATTTCTCTACACATAAGTTTCCACCAACTTTTTATTTTCAGTTATTTATTTTATTTGCATTTGTAGTTATTTGGGTTAGTTGACTAGCAACTAATTCCGCCCACTCTTTCAAACCCGAGATTTTACTTGCTTTCATAAAAAAATATAAAAACATAAAAAGAATCTTCTCTCACCCTTAAACCTATTAGAGTAGTATTTCATACCTAACAAACACTATTCCCTGTGGAGAACGATCAATCCCCCGTACTTACCACTACACTATACTACATCGGTCAGGTACACTGCCTGGTGGGGTTGTAAGCCTCTTGAGATCCCTCGAGAGGTAAAACCTGTTGTAAGGTTGCAAAACCACGCATCAATCATGTAGTTGGGATAAGTCCTATATTCAATTTATCCAATATTGAATATCATGTGACATTGGTGTCTTAACCTTACAGTACATTCTACCAATCCTCACATTTGCCTTAGTTCAATAATATTCCCATATTATTAATTGACAACGGACTATTTAGAATAAATAAATTACTCATGGATTTAAACATGCAAATATAGGACACAAATATTAATAATGAGAATAAACGTTATCCGCACTTTATTTCATTAAAATAATAATTGTTTACACGTCCCTATCGAAATACTAATCCAACAGATTTACATGAAACTATCTGCTAAACGAAGACCAATACCCTGAGCATGATGATTAAATGTCTCCTTAGGTAATGCCTTCGTGAAAGGATCAGCCAGATTGTCATCTGTGTGAACTTTGAGTACTTTTATTTCACCATCATCGACTTGTTCTCGAACATAGTGAAGTTTCCTTTTAAAGTGTCTGGCGCCTTTCATAACTCCAGGTTCATTGGCGAATGTAATTGCAGCAGAGTTGTCGCAATATACATTTATAGGTAATTCTATTGAAGGCATCACTCCAAGATCCTTAATGAATTTCCTTATCCAAACAGCTTCTTGTGCCACTTCCGATGCAGCAATGTACTCAGCTTCTGTAGCAGACATGGCCGTTATGCTCTGCTTCTTACTCTTCCAGTCCACAGCTCCTCCATTTATGACAAAAACGTAACCCGTCTGAGACTTCGTATCATCTTTATCAGTCTGAAAGGATGCATCGCAGTAACCTGTAACATTCAGTTCTGCGTCTGGATTTCCCCCGAAAACAAGAAACATATCTTTAGTATTCCGTAGATACTTAAGAATGTCCTTTACAGCTTTCCAGTGTTTTACCCCTGGATTCTGCTGATATCGACTGGTCATGTTTTGAGCAAATGCCACATCTGGCCTTGTGCATCTAACAGCATACATGATAGAACCAACTGCAGAAGCATATGGAACTTTCTTCATGTATGCTTCCTCTCCAGGTGTAGAAGCACACATTTCACTGCTCAATTCATGTTTCACTTGCATGGGCAGATATCCTTTCTTGGAATTCTGCATATTGAATCTCTTCAATATTTTATCCATGTAAGCACTTTGACTTAAACCGATTAACCGTTTAGATCTGTCTCTATAGATCTTGATTCCAAGGATATAAGCTGCTTCTCCTAAATCCTTCATGGCAAAGCAACTACCAAGATATTCCTTAACTTCATTAAGGCTTGGTATGTCACTTCCCATGATTAATATGTCATCGACATATAGAACAATGAAAACAGTGTTACTCCCACTAACTTTGTGGTATACACATGGCTCATCGAAATTTTGAGTAAATCCAAACTTCTTGATTTCCTCATCAAATTTCTTATTCCATTGCCTGGATGCTTGCTTCAATCCATAAATGGATCTTTGAAGTTTGCATACACGCTCAGGAAAATCTGGATTCACAAAACCTTCAGGTTGTGCCATATAGATGTCTTCATCTAGGCGACCATTAAGAAACGCGGTTTTGACATCCATTTGCCAAATCTCATAGTCATAGTAGGCAGCTATAGCTATAAGAATCCTAATAGCTCTAATGTCGGCCACAGGAGAAAAGGTCTCCTCATAGTCAACACCATATGTTTGGGTAAAGCCTTTAGCTACCAAACGAGCCTTATAGGTGTGTACGTTGCCATCCATGTCAGTCTTTTTCTTGAAGAGCCACTTACACCCAACTACCTTAGCATTGGGTGGAAGGTCTACTTCAATCCAGACTTTATTGTCTTTCATGGATTGCATTTCCCCATCCATGGCTACTTGCCATTTTCCTTTTCAGGACTATTAATGGCAGCCTTATAACTAGTTGGTTCATCAACGTGATCCAATAGAAAAGTTTCCTCATCATCTATGTTCAAACATAGACGCTCAGGAGCCTTTGCAGATCTTGAAGATCTACGGACGGGTACCACTTCTACTTCAGGTGGAGGACCTAAACTTTCTGGTTCCACAGGAAGTGTGTTAGTGCTTTCAGAAGGTGAAGTATCTTCATGATCATTTTCAAGATCATATGCTCTCCCACTGATTTCTTGAGATATTAGATTATCTTCAAGAAAATCACCGTACCTAGCCACGATGACCTTATTTTCAGGTGGGAAGTAAAAGTAGTAACCCTTTGTTTCCTTAGGGTATCCTACGAAGATACACTTAACAGATCTTTGTTGGAGTTTATCAGGTGAGTCACGTTTAACAAACGCCTCACAACCCCAGACCTTTAAGTAAGAAAAGTTGGGAGCTTTTCCAGTCCATACTTCATATGGAGTCTTATCAACCTTCTTAGTTGGAATCCTATTCAACACGTGAACAGCCGTTTCAAGAGCATAATCCCAAAAGGATAAGGGAAGAGTTGTAAGATTAAACATGGATCGTACCATATCTAACAAAGTACGATTTCTCCTTTCAGATACACCATTTTGTTGTGGCGTATAAGGAGAAGTGAGTTGTTGCACAATGCCACACTCACCCAGATAATCCTTAAACTCTTGGCTTAAGTACTCACCACCACGATCGGATCGAAGTGCCTTAATCTTCTTTCCGAGTTGTAATTCTACTTCATTTTTAAAGACCTTGAATGTCTCAAAGACTTCATGTTTATGTTTAAGTAAATAAACATAACCATAACGACTATAGTCATCCGTGAAGGTCAAGAAGTAGACAGCACCACGTTTAGACACATGTCTAAGTGGACCACACACATCCGTGTGTATCAATCCAAGTAGATCCGAAGCCTTCTCCATATTGCTATGGAAAGGTTTCTTTGTCATCTTTCCAGATATGCAAGATTCGCATTTATCAACTGAATCATCATTGATATTTTTCAAAAGCCCATCGTGTTGCAGCTTTTCCATGCGATTCTTGCCTATGTGGGCAAGACGGCAGTGCCATAAATAAGACGAGTCCAAGTTAGACTTGACTCTCTTATTCCCGATGCTATACATTGAATTATCTCTATTGGATACATGGTTATCCATGTCAATCTCAAACACACCATTTAATGAAATAGCATTAAAGTAAAAAACAGAATTTAGAGAAACAGAAATTCCATTATCATTAAAAGTATGCTTAAAACCCAAATCCAATAACAAAGAAACTGAAACGACACCTCTAACAATAGAAGGTGCGTAATGACAATTGTCTAAAACCAAAATTAAACCAGATGGTAAAACTAGCTCAAAAGTCCCTATGGCTTCTACTGCTACACGTATTCCATTTCCCACGTACAAGTAGCATTCCCCATAGTTCAGCTTCTTTGCTCCTCTAAGCCCCTGCGATGTATTACAAATGTGAGTACCACATCCTGTATCATATATCCAGGCATTTTGCTTACGAGGAAAAGAAAATAATTCAACCATAAAAATACCTGAAGTGCTGGCGCCCTGCCCAGCCTTGGCATTCTTATTTTTGCGACACTCCTCTAGCAACAATGGACAGTCACGCTTCCAGTGTCCAGGAGTATGGCAGTGGTGACAAGCAGCCGCATCCTTTTTGGGATAATCCTTCTTGGGAGGAGGATTCTGCTTCTTTGGCTTTTGCTGGTAGGTCACAATCTGCTTGCCCTTGTCAGCGTTGCCTTTTCCTTTCTTGTTCACATGTTTCGGTTTACCGGGCTTAGCTACCCTACCACCTTTTAATGCCATAACAGCAGGTGTAGGAGCTTTCTTTGTGAGTGCCTTCTCATGCTCAATAAGCATTGCATGCAATTCAGAAAATGTCTTCCCCTTGCAATGCATGTTAAAGTTGCGCACAAATTCACCATATAATTCCTCATTGAGGGATTTGTTGATGAGGCCAACTTTAACGTCTTCCACAAACCCGCAATTAAGTGCATCCAGTTGGTCAAGATAACCTTTCACTTTAAGTGCATGATCACTTACGGGTGTTGTCGCATCCTGCTTGCACTTGCCCAAGTTGTCAAGTACATCATACAATTCAGCCATAGGAGATTTCTGAAACATACGTTCCAGTTCTTCAATCATGTTTTTCGGACCATATTTCTCAAACTGTTTTACCAGTTGATCATCCATCCCCGATAGCATGAGACAAGCCGCATCATTGTGCTTGTCATAGGCTTCATTGAACTGCCTAAGTATTTCATTAGACGAGTTTGCAGGAGGAGCTACAGGAAGGTCCTCAGTAAGACATTCTGAACATTTGGCAATTCTAAGAACAAGCCTTAGATTTCGATACCAAGCGTTAAAATTCTTAGTCCCGGTCAGTTTTTCCTTTTCAAGCATCATCTTGAAAAGGAAGTTAAGTTTGACGAGTTTCCGGGTTGGGCCATTTCTACAGAAAAAAGTTCAAAAGTTAGTACTTTCGATATTAAAACATTTCATGAAAATTAAACACCCATTGGTTGAAAAACCATTTAATTTTCACTGAAAACTAGGATCCTAATTGACGCCGTTTCATTACATCAGCTTTGGCTGCTAGCAATGAAAGTGCTCAACAAGGTACGGGATCACCCAATTGCCAATGTCAAATTGCAATTCCTAGAAATCTTGGGACTTACATTATATTGCCAACCACAGTTGCAAAATGTAAGCATGTTTCATCCCCAATTCTTTATGCCTTGGCGCCGTTCCATTACATCAGCTTTGGCTGCTAGTAATGAAAGTGCCCAATTAAGTTAACCAACTTAAGAAACTGTAAATTGACGTCAGTTTATTGCATTCAGCTTTGGCTGCTAGCAATAAAGTACTCAATTTTACCCTTAGATGACCACCCTTTGAACATCAACATTCAGCTTTGGCTGCTAGTGATGTAGGATGAAACCTTAGGTGTTTCTTTTTGTAGTTGGGTGACATATAACTTAAATTTATAGGGTAATAAATTTTGATGTGTGAAATCAAAAAATATGTACAAAGATGTCATGCATTCATCTTTGTATCATATATGTTTGCAAAAACAAAACCATTTACTAATTCGTAGCTCAAATCATCAAATTTTTTAATTGAGGCGTTGAGAAAATTACAACATTGCCTTAAGATGCTTCGTACTTTTTCATGGTGTACTTGGTAAGTCTATAATTGACGCACAGGCGAGCGGAGGGACGACAGCCGCAGAAGCTGGTTAAAACCGTGCCCCTTTAAGGTCACAATTTAATGTGAACCAACCTTAAACCCACTTTATAGTTTGTCAATTAATAGGTCCGCCGCTTCGACCACTTTTGTACAGTTGCAATCAATCAACTAAAAAAATATGATTTTCTTGCTAAAACAATTTATGTAATAATTTATTAATTGCTAGTCTCGCCTGGGAGCAAATTACCGTGCGAAGCGAACCACTGTCGGCACATAAGACTTGGCAATAAATAAAATTACTACAAAGGTTTCATAGTTATTAGTCTTATTTATTTTTTATTATGAAAATTACCCTCTTTTGTTGTTTACAATCCATCATAATATAAAACACAAAAGATCAAGTAATCACAAAATAAATAAACACATAATAACAAATATATGATCATCCACGATATCATATAGCCACATGCAAACCTTTTTTCAATAAATCCTATTATTAATTCTATGTGTAATTAAATATGTATTAAACTAACAAAACTCCCATTGGTTTTCGAGCTCATTGTGCCCAATGGTTCACAGACACCAAATAACTTGGCCGCGTAAGTTTTAGTTAATTTAATACCACATTGCACATAATTTATTAATTAATATATTGAGGTCTTCCCCAATTTAAGATTTATTAAACAAAACATGTAGCAAAACAATACATACAAATCGTCCCATACATCAAACCATGACAAAATATGCAAGATTTTGTCATGGATACCATATTAACATATAATCATGCAATCCATATTAACATGTTAATATCTAGTACGTATTTAATTAATTGGTGACATCACATAGTATTCACAAATTAATCCCTAAAAATTTTCCATGCATAATCTAGGGTTTCTAACAAGTTTTTAATAAAACTAACATAAACCCTAAAAAATTAAATGTGGATCGATCCACATATATAAAATTAGGGTTTCAAATTAAAACCCTAGAATATTAAATGCATGTATCTAATCAAGATCCAATTTTTAGGTTTTAGTAATTAATTACAAGTTCTAAACGAGGCTCATGATGCCACTGTTGGATTATGTGAACTATAATAAATCATAAACACATAAAACATCACAAAGCACGCAGCGGAAAGATCTAATGAACATGTAATTAATTAACTTAAATAAATACGTACCTTAATCGCGTAATCACCAAGAACAATCAAGAACCCTAATTAGGTTTTGATTATGTCGAACCACCTAAGGGAAAAAACACCAAGAATCACAAGCTAAAATAAGCTTGTCACTCGTTCTTGTACACACGCGATAGTAGCGTTCCAATGGGAAAGCTAGGTTCAAGATCACTAACAAACCAAACACTTTGATAGCTTAATATGTCACGACCAAGTTCAAGTGAACTTAAAAGAGGGTCGTACGTTTAGGCTATGAGGGAGAAGAGAAGAGAAGTTTGGCCTAGAGTTAGGGATTCAAGATTAGGTGAAAAATAAAACACAATGGAATGTATTTATAGTGTTCCTTTTCTTGTTGCCCACTCCAAAAACCGATCCAAACAAACCCTAAGGCCATTCGGCCGACTTTCATTCCCTTATGGGAATTCTAGATCCTTCTTTCTCCTTTTGCACAATTAGTCCTTTAACGGTCGTTATCTACTAACACCGTTAAGTACTAACCGTCGTTATGTATTTGTTAGTGAAATGAATAAATAAATATAAATATAAAATATATATATATTTAATTATTCAAACCAATGGAACTCTCACGTATTGTGTGCAATCCCGAGTCTCGGGTTCGAAACCGGACATACAAATATTAATATCATTATACACAAAACTAACAAGATAGACAACACATTGTTTATCTAAAAGACAAATAATGATGTCATACTTGTACAAGTGTATGTTGATGACATCATCTTTGGCTCAACAAATTATAAACTTTGAAAATAGTTTGAAAAACTAATGGCAAAGAAATTTGAAATGAGCATGATGGGAGAACTGACTTACTTCCTTGGTCTACAAATCAAGCAGACTGATAAAGGAACCTCTATCAGTCAAGAGAAGTATGTCAGAAGCCTACTGAAGAAGTATGAGCTCAGTGACTGTGCCTCAGTCAAGACTCCCATGGTACCCCAAACAACCTTGGTCCTGATCTTACTGGAAAACCAGTGAATCAAACTCTTTTTAGAGGAATGATAGGATCACTGATGTATTTACTTGCATCAAGGCCTGATATCCAATTCTCAGTCTGCTTATGTGCCAAATATCAATCTGACCCAAGAGAGACTCATATCACTGCTGTGAAAAAGATATTCAGGTACCTGAAAGGTACTCCAAACCTTGGATTATATTATCCAAAATGTTCAGACCTTGATCTTAAAGGATACTCAGATTCTGACTATGCTGGATGCAACATGGACAGAAAAAGCACCTCAGGCTCTTGCCAAATTCTTGGTGGAAAACTAGTCTGTTGGAGTGCTAAGAAGCAACAATCAGTTGCCATGTCCTCAGCTGAAGCTGAATATGTTGCAGCCGCAAGTTGTTGTGCAAATGTACTCACTGGTACAGATATTGGATATCGTCACACCAAAAATGCGTGACTATATGCATATAGTCACACACGTTTTTTTGGGTGTGTGTGACGAAAAGTCGCGCCACCGTAGGTACCATATGGTCACATTGTTTAGTTTGTGGCCATTTCCATTGAAAAAAAGTGACCAAAACCCGAAAATGTGTGACTAATTAGGCACAAGTTTTGTTGGATTTATCAGTATGTGTGACTATTTCTCATCCTATGGCCACATGAAAATATAATAAATGTGACGTTTGTGATGATTTAGTCACACAACGTGTGTTGTTTTTTTCGAGTTAGTCACATACAATTTAAAAAACAGTAGCCAAAAGTGTTAATAAGTGTGACCATATGCTGTTTAAAGTAAAGAAATGTGTATTTTGTGTGACTATTGATCATCCAATGGTCACATGAATTTTTAGTTTGTGTGGTGTAACACCCCGACCCGACAAGGGTAGAGATGTCACAAATACGGATCCTTATCAGAACAGAAACAAGCACATGACATTAATAATACAATAGAATTCAATGGTTACAAAGGAAATATGAAAATACAGGATTCCAATACAATGATTTCTAAGTCTAACACTAGTTCTTCTAACCATCATCAATAGCTAATCCCAAGCTGTTAGTAAATTCTTCTATGTCCAATATACTCTCTAATCAATAAACCAGCTTCCAACTAAACCTGCCGCACACGAAAAGAAAACGTGCGGCTGAGCTTAAAAAGCCCAGTGAACAGATATAACGGTAACAAGCAGTAAAGGTACGTAATGAGATAAAATGAGTGAATACCAGATATAACAAGAGTCAGGAATAGGAACATAAGGATTATACAGATATAACAGGATTATAATTAGTTACAGAAGACAGGTGTAAGGTATAATCCGTAACTCCACCACATGCCCATGTCAGATCAAGTCAGGTCAAATGTTAAGTCATGTTTCAGGTTACAGGGTGGCAGTAACAGTAATGGAAAGTAAAGGTTATAAAGTTATAAGGTTACAAGGTGCAGGGTAACAGAAATCCTCTACGAGCCCAGAAACAGTAACTTGTAACAGTAGCAGTAACAGTAACAGTATCAGTATAATCATGTAGAGGGGAGACCTCTCAGTAGCCAGTAATCATGAGGGGAGTCCTCAACAGTAAGCGGAGTGATCAGCTCCCAGGATGTGAAAGACGTGTATCGCACACACCATCAGTCACCAGAAACAATATATCATATAACAGGTCAGGTCAGGTCAAGTCTAGGATGCATCCATACGCCCCAGGTGGCCAGAGTCTGCCTCTACGTAAATCATAATCATAACAGGGACGGGATAGGTCATCACTCTCCTACCCTAGAGTCATGCCATCGGTGCATCGACTGACATGGACATGAAACCCTCATGCCTAGTGAGTGGCTCGTAGTATCAAACTGTGGGTTAAGGTCAGGTATCATATATCATGTGTCAGGTGTCATGCATTAGAAATCAGTATCATGTATCAGGTATCAGTATCATGTATCAGGTATCATGCATCAGGAATCAGTATCATGTACTAGGTATCAGGTTCCAGTATCCGGTGTCAGGTCCAAGTTTCAGGTGTCAGGTTCAAGTATCAGGTGTCAGGTTCAAGTATCAGGTGTCAGGTTCAAGTATCAGGTGTCAGGTTCAAGTATCGGGTGTCAGGTTCAAGTACCGGGTGTCAGGTGGTCCAGGTCATGATTTATATCAGGGTTCAAGACAGGAGATAAATCAGGAAGTTCACGTCAGAGGGTTCAATATCGGAAAGGTCAAGTACCAGAAGGTTCATGTCAATTTATTAAAAGTAATCCTTTTAAAATAAAGTGGTCTTTAAATCAGTTTTCATAATGGAAGTCTTTTAAAGAAATTTTCAAAACCTCTTCATATATAATTTAGAAAAGTAGTTATAAAATCCTATGAACCTTCAAGTATCTATGGGTCTTAAATATTCAGGTTACCAGGTGATGAAACGGGTCATGTCAACTGTCAAAAGAAACATAGTAGGGTTCAAGACATGGTTTAGAATGAAGGATCAGGACAGGAGTTCAAACAAGGGTTCAAGTTGAAAGGTTCATATCAAGTATTTCTAGGTTCAAGTCAAGGTTTATAGTAAGATTCATGACAAATCATTATAAGAAAACAAGCAAGGTTCACAGAACAAGGAAACATAAAATGAACCAGAAATCAGAAAATGAGACGAAGGCACCTTACTAGAGAAGGGCAGAATATCTGTACCTTATTGCTTGACAAAGATCACACTGAAAAGATGATAACGAGCACAGGATTACTCCCTCTTCACACCTAGAGGAGTAAATACATGATTACTAAAGATCCCATTTCCATATTAAGTAACTTCCCATTTTTAGCAGGTTTCCATAATTAGAAGGTTTCCTTATTTAGAAAGTTAGATCAACATTCTTAGTTAAATCATTATTTCTGGAATTAGGGTATCTTTTATTACATTTACATATTAGGTCCTTAAGAATTCACAATTTACACTTTACACCCTTTAGTTTCAAAAGTTACACTTCAGACCCTTAATTTATCAAAGTTTCACAATGGTCACTTATTTTATCATATTATAAGAATGTATCCTCAATTTTACAGAATTTACACAATAGGTCCCTCTAGTTTTCAAAGTTACATATTTAGTCCCTTATTTTACAATTTCAACTTTATATTATTAATAATTACATATTAACCCATTAAATCACCAAATTTACACATAACCCCCTGAATAGATTATATTACTCAAAACAGCCCCAAGTTTCCAGAAATTACAAGTTTAGTCCCTCCATTTAGTTATTTCATAATTCAAATTGTATTTTATTAAAATAAACATTTTAATTCCTTTATACATAAAAATTACACATGGGGCCCTCAACTTATATTTTATTCGAAATGTTCACAGCCCAAAATAAGTTTCAAACATAACCCTTAAGTTTCAAAAGTTACAAAACACCCCCTAACATTTTAATTAAATCGAATAACACTTTTTATTAACAAAACCCTAACCCTAAAAATACCCATCATTCACCAATCATCATATAATCATTATAACATCATTTTTAAGTCAAGGTCAAACCCTAATTACAAACCCTAATTCGAATTACACTTTATTTCTTTTTCTTTTAATTTCCTTTAATTCGGTAAAATGAAGAAATCCACAAATAATTCGATTAGGCCCCAATAATTCGAAATAGCATTTTTCTCAGATTATTATGATCATGTAGAGTCCAAATAAAATAAATATGAAACCCCAAAAATTCGGATTGAATTATTTATGTTTTATACACGTTTTTGAGATTTAATTCACAAATAATATAATAAGCATGCATGGATCGACTTATATATTTTATTTGATGTTCATATGACATATAGGATCTGAGAAAATTACCACAAGGAGATTCGAACGTGTGAAATGAGGTGTACGAATTCTTTTGTATGCGATTAGCCAAAACGGGTCAAAAATCACCACGACTTCAAAAACGATCTAAAAATCATGAAACCAATTTTCACAGGTCACATATGATGTAAGGAACTTAGGAAAAATAGAGAATGAATTTTAAAAGGGCCGAAAGAATTAAAATGGAATATTACCTCACTTGTGAACAATATTCGACAATAAAAGATTCAAGGCCCTATAAATCGAATGGCCAATTTTCTTGGCTTCCTAGCACGACCAAGAACTCAGGAAAATTATGCTTGGACTTCAGAAAATTCGGATGGGATAAATGGTGAATTATTTTGTGTTTAGGGTTTACTCGGTTTTGTTTTTAAGGAAGAAAATGGTAGAATAAATGTGTTGAATGGTTTTTAAAATATAGGCCGGTCAAAGGGGAGGTAAATGGGCCATTAATTTCGGAATTTTTGATTAGGGCATTATTGCTTTGATTATCCCTTTAATTGCTCTTAAATTTCCTTTAATTTTCTTTTTATTAATTCATAACTTTTGAATTTAATTTCTATTTGGCGTCCAAGGTAATTTTGTGGCTTGCATAAATGTTAAATGGAGTCGTTAAAATTATTTGGTAACATATCTCGTTCGTTTCCAGAAGTTTGGGATCGATTCGAAATTTTAATTAAGCTTTAATTAGATTTTAAAGTTTTCAGGGGCATTTTGGTCATTTTACATGTTATAGATT
The DNA here is from genome assembly GCA_021014915.2 of Artemisia tridentata subsp. tridentata. Lineage (NCBI taxonomy): Eukaryota > Viridiplantae > Streptophyta > Magnoliopsida > Asterales > Asteraceae > Artemisia > Artemisia tridentata. Next base: position 39,247,697 of record CP139509.1, on the reverse strand, counting down.
TTTGGGTATTACAACTTCTTCCCCACTAACAAAAAAATTTCGTCCTCGAAATTTGAAGTCGCCAAGTTAAGCGGAGTCGTAGCAAGTCGCAAAAGATCGTCACGAACATTTCCACGCCCGGGGAGGTTCTTCCAAAAGAATCGTTTAAAAGGAAACATGAACATGATTTTAGATCCAATTAACTGTATCAACAGTAGAGAGCTTTACAAGAGTTCAAGATTCATAACTGAGGTAAACAGAATGCAAAACGAGAGTTCAACTTATCCAGATCTCTAATGAACGAAGGCAGAGTATATGAACAGGTAGGATGAACCTAAAGTCTCGCTAGTCGCGGATATTCCAACGGAGATCAAGTTCTAAGCTTCTTAGGTACTTCCCAAGACATCCTATGACCACAATGAGGGCACGTTATATGGTGTAAGTATTATCACGTTAATAATACCAGCACCACATAAGTATGCCTTCATGATGATCATACTTTATCTCAAGTCGTAACAATCACCTGTCTTAGTCCACCTAGTACTTTTACAGTCTCAGAGGTTAACCCAAGCAATGTCATAGCAAATTACGAATCAGAGTAATGCGGAAACGATGATACTTAAATACCTTATTTTCTACCCATTCCTTCACCGGTCAACACTTAAGTTCATATCAGGGAATCCTAAAGCAAGTCCTCAAGGTGTTCTCCTATGTTCTTACAGTGGAAGCCTAATGGTCCTAAACGCACAGGACAGGGTAAATGTATTACAAGTCGTCAGCCTGTTCTCTGATACCATAAATTGTAACACCCCGACCCGACAAGGGTAGAGATGTCACAAATACGGATCCTTATCAGAACAGAAACAAGCACATGACATTAATAATACAATAGAATTCAATGGTTACAAAGGAAATATGAAAATACAGGATTCCAATACAATGATTTCTAAGTCTAACACTAGTTCTTCTAACCATCATCAATAGCTAATCCCAAGCTGTTAGTAAATTCTTCTATGTCCAATATACTCTCTAATCAATAAACCAGCTTCCAACTAAACCTGCCGCACACGAAAAGAAAACGTGCGGCTGAGCTTAAAAAGCCCAGTGAACAGATATAACGGTAACAAGCAGTAAAGGTACGTAATGAGATAAAATGAGTGAATACCAGATATAACAAGAGTCAGGAATAGGAACATAAGGATTATACAGATATAACAGGATTATAATTAGTTACAGAAGACAGGTGTAAGGTATAATCCGTAACTCCACCACATGCCCATGTCAGATCAAGTCAGGTCAAATGTTAAGTCATGTTTCAGGTTACAGGGTGGCAGTAACAGTAATGGAAAGTAAAGGTTATAAAGTTATAAGGTTACAAGGTGCAGGGTAACAGAAATCCTCTACGAGCCCAGAAACAGTAACTTGTAACAGTAGCAGTAACAGTAACAGTATCAGTATAATCATGTAGAGGGGAGACCTCTCAGTAGCCAGTAATCATGAGGGGAGTCCTCAACAGTAAGCGGAGTGATCAGCTCCCAGGATGTGAAAGACGTGTATCGCACACACCATCAGTCACCAGAAACAATATATCATATAACAGGTCAGGTCAGGTCAAGTCTAGGATGCATCCATACGCCCCAGGTGGCCAGAGTCTGCCTCTACGTAAATCATAATCATAACAGGGACGGGATAGGTCATCACTCTCCTACCCTAGAGTCATGCCATCGGTGCATCGACTGACATGGACATGAAACCCTCATGCCTAGTGAGTGGCTCGTAGTATCAAACTGTGGGTTAAGGTCAGGTATCATATATCATGTGTCAGGTGTCATGCATCAGAAATCAGTATCATGTATCAGGTATCAGTATCATGTATCAGGTATCATGCATCAGGAATCAGTATCATGTACTAGGTATCAGGTTCCAGTATCCGGTGTCAGGTCCAAGTTTCAGGTGTCAGGTTCAAGTATCAGGTGTCAGGTTCAAGTATCAGGTGTCAGGTTCAAGTATCAGGTGTCAGGTTCAAGTATCGGGTGTCAGGTTCAAGTACCGGGTGTCAGGTGGTCCAGGTCATGATTTATATCAGGGTTCAAGACAGGAGATAAATCAGGAAGTTCACGTCAGAGGGTTCAATATCGGAAAGGTCAAGTACCAGAAGGTTCATGTCAATTTATTAAAAGTAATCCTTTTAAAATAAAGTGGTCTTTAAATCAGTTTTCATAATGAAAGTCTTTTAAAGAAATTTTCAAAACCTCTTCATATATAATTTAGAAAAGTAGTTATAAAATCCTATGAACCTTCAAGTATCTATGGGTCTTAAATATTCAGGTTACCAGGTGATGAAACGGGTCATGTCAACTGTCAAAAGAAACATAGTAGGGTTCAAGACATGGTTTAGAATGAAGGATCAGGACAGGAGTTCAAACAAGGGTTCAAGTTGAAAGGTTCATATCAAGTATTTCTAGGTTCAAGTCAAGGTTTATAGTAAGGTTCATGACAAATCATTATAAGAAAACAAGCAAGGTTCACGGAACAAGGAAACATAACAATGAACCAGAAATCAGAAAATGAGACGAAGGCACCTTACTAAAGAAAGGCAGAATATCTGTACCTTATTGCTTGACAAAGATCACACTGAAAAGATGATAACGAGCACAGGATTACTCCCTCTTCACACCTAGAGGAGTAAAGACATGATTACTAAAGATCCCATTTCCATATTAAGTAACTTCCCATTTTTAGCAGGTTTCCATAATTAGAAGGTTTCCTTATTTAGAAAGTTAGATCAACATTCTTAGTTAAATCATTATTTCTGGAATTAGGGTATCTTTTATTACATTTACATATTAGGTCCTTAAGAATTCACAATTTACACTTTACACCCTTTAGTTTCAAAAGTTACACTTCAGACCCTTAATTTATCAAAGTTTCACAATGGTCACTTATTTTATCATATTATAAGAATGTATCCTCAATTTTACAGAATTTACACAATAGGTCCCTCTAGTTTTCAAAGTTACATATTTAGTCCCTTATTTTACAATTTCAACTTTATATTATTAATAATTACATATTAACCCATTAAATCACCAAATTTACACATAACCCCCTGAATAGATTATATTACTCAAAACAGCCCCAAGTTTCCAGAAATTACAAGTTTAGTCCCTCCATTTAGTTATTTCATAATTCGAATTGTATTTTATTAAAATAAACATTTTAATTCCTTTATACATAAAAATTACACATGGGGCCCTCAACTTATATTTTATTCGAAATGTTCACAGCCCAAAATAAGTTTCAAACATAACCCTTAAGTTTCAAAAGTTACAAAACACCCCCTAACATTTTAATTAAATCGAATAACACTTTTTATTAACAAAACCCTAACCCTAAAAATACCCATCATTCACCAATCATCATATAATCATTATAACATCATTTTTAAGTCAAGGTCAAACCCTAATTACAAACCCTAATTCGAATTACACTTTATTTCTTTTTCTTTTAATTTCCTTTAATTCGGTAAAATGAAGAAATCCACAAATAATTCGATTAGGCCCCAATAATTCGAAATAGCATTTTTCTCAGATTATTATGATCATGTAGAGTCCAAATAAAATAAATATGAAACCCCAAAAATTCGGATTGAATTATTTATGTTTTATACACGTTTTTGAGATTTAATTCACAAATAATATAATAAGCATGCATGGATCGACTATATATTTTATTTGATGTTCATATGACATATAGGATCTGAGAAAATTACCACAAGGAGATTCGAACGTGTGAAATGAGGTGTACGAATTCTTTTGTATGCGATTAGCCAAAACGGGTCAAAAATCACCACGACTTCAAAAACGATCTAAAAATCATGAAACCAATTTTCACAGGTCACATATGATGTAAGGAACTTAGGAAAAATAGAGAATGAATTTTAAAAGGGCCGAAAGAATTAAAATGGAATATTACCTCACTTGTGAACAATATTCGACAATAAAAGATTCAAGGCCCTATAAATCGAATGGCCAATTTTCTTGGCTTCCTAGCACGACCAAGAACTCAGGAAAATTATGCTTGGACTTCAGAAAATTCGGATGGGATAAATGGTGAATTATTTTGTGTTTAGGGTTTACTCGGTTTTGTTTTTAAGGAAGAAAATGGTAGAATAAATGTGTTGAATGGTTTTTAAAATATAGGCCCGTCAAAGGGGAGGTAAATGGGCCATTAATTTCGGAATTTTTGATTAGGGCATTATTGCTTTGATTATCCCTTTAATTGCTCTTAAATTTCCTTTAATTTTCTTTTTATTAATTCATAACTTTTGAATTTAATTTCTATTTGGCGTCCAAGGTAATTTTGTGGCTTGCATAAATGTTAAATGGAGTCGTTAAAATTATTTGGTAACATATCTCGTTCGTTTCCAGAAGTTTGGGATCGATTCGAAATTTTAATTAAGCTTTAATTAGATTTTAAAGTTTTCAGGGGCATTTTGGTCATTTTACATGTTATAGATTTTCGGGTATTACATGTGGCCTTTTGTAATATTTAGTCACACAAAGCATGTTTGTTTTGGGTATTTAGTTACATACAATTAAGCAAAAAGTGGCCAAAAGTGTTAATAAGTGTGACCATATGCTGTTTAAAGTGAAGAAATGTGTATTTTGTGTGACTATTGATCATCCAATGGTCACATGAATTTTTAGTTTGTGTGGCCTTTTGTAATATTTAGTCACACAAAGCATGTTTGTTTTGGGTATTTAGTCACATACAATTAAGCATAAAGTGGCCAAAAGTGCTAATAAGTATGACCATATGCTGTTTAAAGTGAAGAAATGTGTATTTTGTGTGACTATTGATCATCCAATGGTCACATGAATTTTTAGTTTGTGTGGCCTTTTGTAATATTTAGTCACACAAAGCATGTTTGTTTTGGGTATTTAGTCACATACAATTAAGCATAAAGTGGCTAAAAGTGCTAATAAGTGTGACTATATACATCTTTTAGTCACATTTAAGAAATCAATATATATCAAAACAAATTCAAATATATTTCAAAACAAATTCAAATACAATAAAATTAGAATGTATATAACTGAACCACTAACACATATCATATAAGCAGTACTAACTATATGAACCAACAATACTAACTTATAACTAACAGTTGTAACTAATACACTAGCAGTACTAACAGTTGTAACTAATACACTAGCAGTTTCAAGGGCTTCATGTTCTTCGTCCAACCTTTTTATCTTTTCTCTGATTCATGAAAGTAACTGAAGTTGTTTCTTGGCATTCTTCTTTGAAGTCTTGGTCTCAGGTAATGGCAATGACGGTTTGATGCCGTTTTGAGCACTCACAGTCCCGCAGAATAGTCAAAGAACTGATAGTAATAAAATCACATGAAAGGCCATACCTCTTTGTGAGACTCTGCAACTTTGAGAAATCGCTTGATAAAAACATACACAGTCGGGTATGAGAGATTGAATTGAAGTGTATTCACCATTTCCTTTTCCTGTTAACATCGAGGTGAAAACACATCCAGAAGTCAGTACCAGATTATAATCTAAATTGAGAAAAGCAGAAAATCTATCAAATCTTGTCTTTTTAGTTATACCATCATCAGAACTTCATCTCTAGTGTACGCCTTGTCAGATATGCATACATATTAGAACAAAAGTACAATAGTTATAGTGATACCTGAGATAGAAATAGGGAACTTACAATCAATATCAGGAAGTCCACTAATCAACAGTTCCAGACCCTTAGGTCTTGGACGAGGAGCACGTTTCCAGACCCTTGACCCCCAACCATGCTATTATCACCACCAATGTTCCGCCCTGTTCCAGGCACCATCATATTCCCTTGCCGTTGAGATTGTTGGGTGAATTTGGGGAGCAATCTAGTAATGCTGGTGGGCTACGAATTGGTAATCTGAACACAGAACCAGATGCAGCAGACGAATCTCCAACCAAATAATGGCCTAATCATTCCAGAACAGCAAACTACGACTGAAAAAACCATCAGATATGGGCACAAAGTTTCACTGTCTCGATATGTATATACCAAATAGTTCAACTTTCCAGGTTGATCTCACTCGGTTCTCATGTACTTCTTCGCCTCTTCGATGCTTAAGTCCATTGGGTTCCGATTTGTCATACAGACCATAGGCTCTGTATGACGGCCCACAGCATTTGCCTCACTAGCCTGACCCGCCACAGATGTTGGCTCACTTGGCCCAGACCCGCCAACCTCAACACCAACACCTGTCCCATTAGGGTTAACCACATCCGCTTGACAAGCCACACCATTCACTTGACCAGCCTGACCCACCACAGACCCTAACCTTAAAAAAAAGTTAAAACCACCTTACATTCTGTTATTAACAATATACCTTTTTACAGTGTAGTTTGCATAAAAGAGAAACACAATTTTCAGTTATCCCGATTTAGTCATTGACTCATAGTACGTTTTATTGTTCATTTGAGTCGTTAAAAGATTGTTGTGTGTTATGCTTAGGTCATTATGTAACCAAAAAACCATCAAAAATCGTTTATTAAAATATAAAGCATCTTTATGTAAAATGTTGACCTCATACAAACATTGAAGTATAAAATGTTTAAGGTTGCGTAATACCATCTTCTAATGTCTCAAATGTACCAAAAAGTTAAATGACTAAAACGAGATAAATGATAAGGTACTTTTTATAAGCTTATCTAATACGACCTGAATTTAGGCCCATTCCCAACCTTCCTGACCCTTCCATTTCATAACATCTAGACGGATCAAAATTGACTCCAAAGGCAACAAATATTCCTTAAAAATCCATACCTATATCAGCTTCACTTTCAGATCTAGCATCACTTCCGCTAGGAATATCTATCTCTATATCTTTAAAAGAAATTAAGGAATCATATTTTATCAATTAGCTTCTTAGATGAACAAAAAATTTCAGAAGCTCATCACAACTTCAAACATCAAAAGCACAGCCAAACACTATTTTCTAAATTCTATTTTATAAATATACCTGAAGAAATCTCATCTGCAACCGCTTTCCCTTTCCCCTTCCTCCTTCACTCAGCTTCATTAACTGTAAAAAAACAAACCGATGTCACCATTATAACCCTATGTATAAGCTTGTTTAGAACGATTTAGTTCAGACAACGAACATTCCGTACCTGCGTCATCGTTCTCACTTCCACTACAAATAACTATCGGCATTGCTATAAAAACAAGGAAATAATATTTTGTTTATTAGCGTCAAAGCAAATATACAATAAACATACTACAATCACAGGAGTTAAAAGAGAATCGACAAAACAAAAAACAGTAACACTATGAGACGCATATTGGTCATTTCACCAAAACATGATGATCTGTTGTTAAAATCACAAGTCAAACTATTTGAAGAGAAATTTAACAATTTGCCTACATTTAACATTGTCGATTCAAAATTATAACAGAATTTTAATCAAATCACATACTAAACAAGGTTACTCTTCTCCATTATCTCAAGTACTTACCACAGGGAACAATTCCTCTTCTCCATTATCTCCCTAGACGGAAGATTAACGTATATCAAAATGATAATGTAAGAATTTTCAAGTAATATTATGAAATTTTAAAAATTTAGTATAAAATTACTTAGCGCACATGTCGTTAGGAAGTCCACTCTACTATTTGTAAGAATTTAAATGACAATTTTGAAGAAGTTACCACAAGATCGATCACTTATTAACACAAAACGTCAGTCTGTACCTCTAGATACAAAAAGCTAGCTCGCAAACATGGAATCTATATAAAGATATAAAAAAAGTTTATAAAAGGAATTTTTTTTTTTTTTTTTTTTTTTTTTTTTTTTTTTTTTTTTTTTACAAAAGAAGGCCCATGGACGATCTTTTATGCCTAAGTGTGTAAATAATATTTAACCATACAGTATCATGGTTTTCTGAAAGTATGCGTCGTAATTTGCTCTCTCGGATGGCTGATCTCTTCATGAAGATTCTATCTTCATACACTCCTACAGCAAGGATGAACTTCTCAACCTTCTTCAACTTTATGTAACATCCTTTTTTATCATTGACCTGTTTAGCAAATTCAGAAAACTAAGGGAGCTAATTCTACAACTTTAATAAAAAGAAAAAAAAAGAAAAAAAGAAAAAAAACATTGAACTAGATATCAAATAGTCAAATTTTGGTCTTGAACAAAATACTGGATAGGAGTTTAAAAAAAATGTTGTGGCTGTCAAGAAAATGACACATTACACACTAACCTTTTGCACGTCAACAAGATAGCCTCCAAGATTCTTGAACTCTTCCTTGTATACATGAATCAATAGATCCATAGCACCCTAGCCAAAAACAAAAAGCTAACAATTATCGCATCACAAAAGCTGCAGTAATTATGATGTCCCACCAACCTTAGAGAATTCAATTTAGTAAGGAGTAGCATTTTTCACTCAAATATTGCAACTTTTACATCGTCGTTGTCCCATATATCTCGAGACAAAGTAGCTAAACTGAAAAAGAATCAAACCTCATGAATTTCCAATGTAGGCATATGGGGTAGAAAGTCATTCCCAGCAAAAAAACATATGAAGATGAAATCATCAATCAGTCGTTCAATATCCAGCTCAAACTTCTCTGGCAAATTCATCGTTCTCAAATCAAGGTTCAAATATTCTCTAAGTATCCACACATGAAGAAACTGCAACAATTACATACAATCAATTACAAATAAATTTAGCAAATATCACATATTTATGTTCCACACATTACCTGGTACATTCACAATATCTCATTACATTAAAAAGCCCCAATATAAGCTTAAACAAACACCCCCTAAACTAATTGAAATGAAACCCTAACATAATTAATAAAATTTATAAAATAAATAGAAGAGATTAAAGGATACAACATACCGACTTGAAACAAACGGCCCTCGGGAGAGAAGAACTTCTTTGTATTAGTAATATCAACATAATAGAAGAAGACCAGATCTAGACATAAGTATGGTGGTGGTGCGAGCGGTGGCGTTGGTGAGGAGAGTGTTGAGGAGATAGAAGAAGACCGATATAGTTTTGGTGTAAATGATATTTGGGAAGGTGAATGAAATAACAGGGAAGGTGAATGAAATATTTTGGAAGGAGGGGCAATTTGATTTTGGCCAAAAATTTAGGCGGCTGGTGAAAAGTTGAGAAGTGGAAATTTTATTTTGGGAAAAATTAAGTGCCAGCATATCTATATAATTTAGTCACTTTTAAATAATGTGTGACAAACTTTACTATATGATTTAGTCACTTTTAAATAATGTGTGACAAACTTTAGTATATGATTTAGCCACATACACAATTACTTCATGTGACCATATATGGATTTTGGTCACACTTTTCAATTGTGTGACATATATTTGTCACATATGTATATATATAGTGTGACTAATGTTTTAAACTTATTTGTATCCGTCACACGTCCCAAATTATATGTGACTAAATAATCAAAATTTTATTTACTAAGATACCTTTAGTCACGAAAATATTCAAATGTGTGACTGTAGTCTCAGTTGGAAAGACGAAATGGTCACACAAGTCGGATCAAGTGTGGCTGTTTATTTTATTCTAGTACATTTAGTCACATAAAAAAGTTACTGTGTGGCCGTTCGAAAAACTGCATGTGTGACTAAATCCCATTTTTGTACTAGTGACTCTGGATGAAAAGTCAACTCAGTGACTATGGAATTCAGTACAAGATGGTTCCCATCTTTTGTGATAACACAAGTGCAATTGCCATCTCAAATAACCCTGTTCTTCATCAGAGAACAAAACACATTGATATTAGAGATCACTTCATCAGGGACCATGTCATGAATGGTGACATTGAATTACACTTCATTCCTACTGAATATCAGCTAGCTGATATATTCACCAAGCCATTGGATGAACCAACTTTCACTAGACTGAAAGCTGAACTAGGAATGTTGGATATTGAGAATCAGTCCACTGATTGACTCCATCCAAATATGTGTAAATTCTGAATCCCTGACTCAATGTGTTCTTCAGTGAGAAAGGTCACTGAACTTCAGGAACTAAACCCAAGTTCCTGAACCCTTAATCCTCAGGAACTATACCCAAGTTCCTGAACCCTGAACCTCAGGAATTAGACCCAAATTCCTGATCACTAGAACCATCAATGACTAAACCCAAGTCCTGACAATCAGATTCACTGAATGAAAAGTTATTCAGGGTCCTCAAGAGACATTAAATACTGACTTAAATGCTCTAAGTATCTAGTTAGTAAATGTCCGAGGTTGGTAACTGAACTCATATTTAATTTAAGAATATTTGTTCTTTTTGCCTTTCTGGCTTCCACCTCTGGGCCCCCACATTCCCACTTGGCATTAAATGCCTCTCCAATCACATTACAGATATGTGATGACTCATCTCTGCAAATTACACTTTTGCAGAACTGCTCAACTGTTCACCTTGACTGTTGCGCCAAACCAGGGAAAAGTGGAGTGTTGGCATTAAATGCGGATCCCAAAACATTTTATTCAAAACAGTTTCCAAAAATTCTTTTTGAATAAATAAAATCCGCTTAATTCCTAAAATACCCTCCACTTCACTTCCCTATAAATACCCCAACCAAAATAACATCACATACCACTACAAGAAAAGTGGCTTTTTAGGACCCTTTGTCTGGGACAGTATGATAATGGAGTCCTAAAAAACTGTTTAATAGGACATATGAGCGTTTAGGGTCCTTTTTAAATATTTGCTACTTAGGCGGTGTCCTAAAAAGTTATATAATAGGATGGTTGATTATTTGGGGTCATATTATCATATAACTTAATAGGACACTTAAAATATGGATACTAATAAATTACTTTATAAGACATTTAGTTGTTGGTGTCCCATTATGTGATAGTGTAATACGACACTTGATCACTAGATGTCCTATTATGACATAACCTAATAAGACCCTTGACACTTGGGTCTTATAACTTTAACCTTTATAGGACGTTTATTCATTATGGTTTTATTATAATACACCATAATAGGACACTTGAGTTTTGAGTCATAAGACATCAGTTAGTTAAAATGCTTATTCACAAAAGTTTTATTATAACAAAATTTAATAGGACCTTTGACACGTGGGTATTATAACGTAAACCTTTATAGGACGCTTATGCATAATGGCTTTATTATCATACACCATAATAGGACATTTTATTTTTGAGTCATAAAATATCAGTATTTTAGAACGTTTATTCGCAAAAGTTTTATTATAACAAAACTTAATAGGACCCTTAAAGGACGCATATTCATTATGGTTTTATTACAATACACCATAATAGGACACTTGATACATAAGTCATAAAACATTAATTATTTAGAACGCTTATTCGCAAACGTATTATTAAAACATAACTTAATATGACACTTGACACTTGGGTCCCATAGATTGATACACCATTATAGGACACTTGATATTTGAGTCATAAAACATCAGTTTTATGGAACGCTTATTCGCAAACGTTTTTTATTATAACAAAAGTTAATAGGACCCTTGACAATAGGGTCTTATAACGTTAACCTTTATAGAACGCTTATTCATAATGGTTTTTTTATGATACACCATAATATGACACTTCTTTTTAGAGTCGTAAAACTTTTTATATAAATTCATCCACCATAATAGGACACTTGAAATTTGAGTCATAAAGCATCAGTTTTATAGAACGCTTACTTGCAAAAGTTTTATTTTTAACAAAATTTAATAGGACCCTTGACCCCTGTGTCTTTTAACATTAACCTTTATAGTACGCTTATTTGTTATGGTTTTATTATCATACGCCATAATAGAACACTTCTTAAAACATCAGTTTTTTAGAACGCTTATTTACAAAAGTTTTATTTAAACATTACTTAATATGACACTTGATACTTGGGTCTCAAAACTTGATACACCATAATAGGACACTTGATATTTGAGTCATAAAAGATCAGTTTTATGGAACGCTTATTCACAAAAGTTTTATTATAACAAAACTTAATAGGACACTAGCTATTTAAGTAATAAAACATCAGGTTTTTACAACGGTTATTCGCAACAGTTTTATTATAACAAAATTTAATAGGACCCTTGTCAGTTGGGTCTCATAGGTTGATACACCATAATAGGACACTTGAAATTTTAGTCATAAAACATCAATTTTATAGAACGCTTAATTGGAAAAGTTATATTTTAATAAAACTTAATAGGACCTTTGACACTTAGGTCTTATAACCTTAACCTTTATAAGACGATTATTTATTATTGTTATATATATTATCATACACCATAATAGGACACTTCTTATTTGAGTCATAAAATACAAAGCCGTCCCGTGGATTTCGGTGACCCTGCGCTATAAATTAAACTAGGCCCTATTCATACGGAATACTTAATATATGTAAATGAAATGTTGATTAATGCACAAATTGTAATAAGGAACCTACACTACTACAAAAAAGACATCCAAGACTTGTTATAAACTGATTCGAGACCGGTTTTCAATATGGTCTATATGAGGGGGGGTCTCCAAGTGAAAAGTAATAGAGACCGGTTTCTAAACAGGTCTCGATTACGCTTTTTGAGACCGGTTTGATGATTAATGGAGACTGGTTTCTAAACAGGTCTCGATTACGCTTTTTGAGACCGGTTTCAAGATGTAAAACCTGTCTCTTTTCTTAGTTTAACAATTAAAAAAAATAGTTGTTTCAGATTGCTTATCGAAAATGTTAGCACTTCCAACAAGCAATCCCAAACAGCCCCTATAAGTGTATTCAAAGAGCAATCCGAAACAGACCTATGAATCATGCATTTTGAGTAACACAAGTAATATTGTGTTTAAGCCAACCGGAAACATCGTTTATGAGTATACAAATGTGTAAGCTTTTAGCAAGAACAACTAAAACAAGTTACAGTTGACAAACTACTCCAAAGTTGTAAACTCTCAATTAAGTAGTTGTAGCCATTGAATTACAGTAGATCTTTAGCAGGCTCTTTTAGTTGCACAAACAATATCCTCAATCTGCAAAGATCATAAGTAAAAGTTAGTGTCTGAATATGTCCACGAAACTTACCATTTAAATAGCAATTCGACAAGTTATAATGTGAAGGAAAAATATATTTATAAAACGCTAAGAAACATAACCTGAGGTAAAGCCAATTTCTCTTGATTAGCGGTGTTACGGCATAGGAAGACAACCCCAACAATCATGTCAACTAGTGATCTTTATCGGCCATTGAGCAGGTACACACATGGGTGTAAGACTATAAGTATCTCCATTTTAGCAATACACAAAACGTACCACTGCCAATCTTTCCTTCTCTTCACCCAAACACTAACTATTACCACAGATCTTCAGCCTTCACAAATTCATATGGCTACCTTTAACACCTAGAAACACATTACAAGCAAAGAGTTGATATTTTTATACCATAACCATAAACGACTGCACAATTTCAGTCTTATCAACTTAAAAGCAAAACAAAACAGTACCAATGGAATGTGTTATGACTTGCGATTTATCTAGTTACCACATTTCATCTTTATCAGTGGCATGACAATGGTATGTGCCTGCACTGCCGTTGCCCCAATAGATACATGGGGCTGGTATGTGCTTAAACACATACCTTTTATTTACCAAATTAAGACCAAAATAACCAAAAACCCGACCAAAATGCCAAAAGATATTGTGTTTTTGTGTTTTTGTATATGCAGGGACGGATATCGAGAAAAACGACAAAAGACACGAAAAACCCGGAAAACGAGCACGAGATACGGAAAAGACTCAGAGCCGAATCCGAGAAAGACATACTTGGTCAAAAAGTCAAGAATCACCCTTAGATCAACTTTGATGAATTGGCAAGATCAGTCCCTAGAATTTCAGCAATTTACACATTTAGTCCCTATAATTAAAACCCATAAACCTTAATTCCGGATCCATATTAAAACAAACCCACTTATCAATAATCAACCCACACCATTTAAGTAACCCAACCCACCATAGTTACTAGCCCAGCCCACTTCCTTCTTCCCTTGACCCGATCCACACCCACAAACAAAACCTGGTCAAACCCTTTTTCCTCACACAGTCAAAAAAAAAATATTAAAAACTCTCTCACACAGACTAACGCGCCCAAACCTTTTCATCCCCAAAATATTACCAAGAACCCTAGTTACTGTACCTCCAAAATTACCTCGTACTAAAATTATTACCCAATGATTAAAAGCTTCTGGAAGCACCTGACAGCTGCAGGGACACGTGGGGCTTGCTTATTGGAGGAGCCACCTCATCCATTCTAATCCTACGGCCAAGATCAAGCGTAAAGAGCAAGCAAGTGATCTAAGGGTGGAAATGAGCTCAAACGCACACGGATTGCCAAGGTGGCATGGCCCAGAAGGTTCATTGGAGCTCTATAAATAGGAGAGGATAACTCCTCATTTCGTATGTAATTTTTTAGTTATCGTTATGCTGTCAAAATGTTTTTAGAATTATCGTCCTATAATTTCCATTGTAATTTTCTGCTTTATTAATTTAGTCTGTTTAAATTTCTAAGTTTGTTCCAGAGAATTTCTTTGTAATTTTTAATTCGTATTAATGAAAATTTTCATTTTAATGTTTTAATTGTTGTTTCAAGTTTATGATTCTGCTTATTTAGTTTTTATTGATTTAACTTTCTGATCATCATTCTAAAGAAAAAAGAAAAGAAAAAAATATTTTCAGCTTATTATTAAGCTGTTTTCTGGTTTTATAAGCTTATATAAGCTTGCTAGCTTAGTGTAAGCTTATTCTAAGATCTGTTCTGTCTTTACCACAAAAAATTCAAAAAGTCAAAGATAAAGCACAAAAAGTCAACAATGGTCAACTGTTGAAGAAAGGTGATAATTCCTGGTAGTTCAAGCTTATTCGGGAAGAGTTTGGCCTATCTAAAGATAGGCTTGGTTAAAGTTACCCTCTGTTCAGCTGAGGGGATAATTTGTAAGTTTTTGCTTATTTCCTTTTCCACTCAAAAGTTAGTATTAGATTTGCTGGTGTTTATTGAATGATCAGAATTGTTTGATGATGTTTATTTGGATTCAGTAGTGTTATAATTATAGAATAGTAGTTAGAATAAGCTTTGGTCAATTGGTTGTTAGTGGAAATAGCTCTAGCAGTTGGTTAGAATTGGTTAGTGTAAGGACTGCTTTGAGTTCATTTCTCACAAGCTGGCATGATCAGTGGATGTTGATTAGTGTTTTTGAGGTTAGAATTCTGTTATAAGTAGCATTCAAGAGTTGGGTTTAGTTTTAAAAGGTTTGCGCCAAGTTTTCCCTGGTCTGCTGCACAGATTTTTCTGTGCAGAGCAGCCCCACAAAGCCCTTTTCTAGCTTTAATTTTGGCTTATTCTCTTAAGCAATAGTTCTGATTTTAAGTTTTTCTAGAAGTTCACCTAGCAGGCTAATAGTAGAATATATGGTATTTCAATTTTTAGCTTATTTGTTAGCTTATTTAGACCTGCAAAGTTGGACCAAAACCTGTGCAGGCCTGAGTTTTCAACATTTGTGCCTAATAACAGTTCTTCTAGGGTGAAATTGAAGCTCAATTGGGGTGTTAGAATTGGGGTTTTTGGTATTTTTGAGAAGTCAGTTGTGCAATCTAGCTTTTGCCCCCTTAAGTTTCAACTTAACAGCTTATTAAGGTGCTCATTCAGGGCTGCAAAATAGGAACCAAGGCTGTTAGATTCCGATTCGGAAAAAAGCTGTGCAGCTTATTTCCAGCTTAATTCTTGTGTTGGTTTCACCATTTTCAGTTCCTAGTAGCTTCTAGTAGTGAGATATGCATGCTCTTAGCTTTTCATAATTTTTGGCTTATTTTAGCTTATTTTTAGCTTATTTCCTATTAGCTTATTATCTTTTCTAGCTTATTCAGACATTATCAGCTTTTGAAATTATTTTTATTAAATTTCTGATTAAAAATTAAAATTACTCAAAAATTTTCAGATTTTTCCAATTAGTTTTACTATTTTTAAAGCATTTAAATATTTTTAATTAGTTTTTAATTCATAAAAAATTATTAAAAAGTCAAAAAAATATTTTTCTTTTTCCAAAAAATTTTCTTTTATCAGTTTTAATATAGTAAAATTATTTTTATATTTTTAGGTTTTAAATTTTAGAAAATCACTTTTTATTTACGTTTTAAATTTCGTCGCGTAACGTTTTTAAATTCAAATTTTCATTTTTAGGTTAAATGTTTAGTGTAATTGATCTATTAGCTTAGTTTAATTGTTATTGTTATTTGTTATTTTAATATTCGTAGTGTAATCCAAATCCACTCACTCTTATATCATTCACTACACGAATCACAAATCCCGAATCACCAAATTCCATTCAATCTTCATCGGGACAAACGACTCGGGTTTTGCATATTTCCTTTGCAATTCCTTGGACTATAATTGACACGAATCAGTTTTTGGCGCCGCTGCCGGGGAAGGTTGACGAGAATTTGTGATTTTGTTTTTCAAATCGTGTTTTGAAGACCCTTCCTCGGAAGTTATCGTTTTTATAAAAATAAAAATACAAAAAGAAAATAAATAAAACACTTTTCCTAAAGTGTTTTCAAAAATACCAATAATAAATATCCTCGCTCTCGAGAGGGCGTTGTAAACCATTCCGAATAAACAACAAAAGAGATCGTGAAGTTAAACGTTTCTCGGATTATTTCTTTACTACAACCTATACACGGGGTTTAAGGAGGTCTTGACATTAAATTGCAGACCGAAGAGAGATCCATTCTTCTCTCCCGCCACGCTGCGCGTAGTTTTGAGAGAAACGAGTACGGTTGATCAACGATCACCAAAAAGAATATAATTTTAATTTTTCCTTATAAAAATAAAAAAAATCCAAAAATATTTTCATTTTCAACTTTTGTTTTTGATTTTTCTTTTTGATTTTATTTTGGTGTATGCACACCCGTTCTTCTTCTTCTAACCCTCTTCTTTCACCACTTTCAAATCCCGAGAGGATTATCCGTCAAAACAACCGTGTTCATTTCTCAACCGTTGAGGAAATGGCCAACAACCAAAACAATCAACATCCTCCGGTGGGTGTTAATGACATTCAGGCTCCCGATCTCCGTCCAATGGAGGAACGTCTCCAAACACCTTTCAATGGTGTTAGACGAGCCATCGTGATACCAAATATTCAAGCAAATCACTTTGAAATCAATCACGGGTTACTCAATCTTATCACGGGTATCTCATTTCACGGACTTGATCATGAAGACCCTTATGTTCATATCCGAAATTTCACCGACATTGCTGAAACAATTAAGATTAACCAAGTTGATTACGATGTCATCAAAATGAAATTGTTTCCCTTTTCTTTGAAAGGAGCGGCTCGAACTTGGCTAGAGAAAGAACCCCCTAATTCCATTTTAACTTGGGGAGATCTAGCTACAAAGTTCATCAATCATTTCTACCCTCCTTCCAAAACTTCTAGTCTCCGAACTCAAATCTTTCGATTTCAACAAGCTTTTGATGAATCGTTCAGCGAAGCTTGGGATAGATTTAAGGAGTTATTAGAAAAGTGTCCTAATCATGGCTTCTCTGACTTGCACCAAATTGACACGTTTTACAATGGGTTGAGTCTGGCCGATCAAGACTCCCTAAATTCTGCTGCAGGTGGAAACTTGTTAACAAGAAATAGTCAGGATGCTTTCATGATTATTGAGAATAAATCAAAAGTGAGGAGTTCACGAAGCAAAATTCGCATTTCGAGTGCTAACAAAATTAATGATGAAGTTTTAGCTCGTGTTCTTGATACTAATACCAAAACAAATGAGACTATTGCCTTTCTTGCTAAACAAGTTGAATCATTAACCAAAGCACAATCCTCTACTCATCAAGTTAATGTTGTCAATCAGAGTTGTGAAATATGTGGTGGTCCTCACCAATATTTTGAGTGCCCAGCCTCCAGTGGCTATACTCAAGAGAATGTGTATGCTGCTTCTGGAAATTTCAATCAAGGTGGTAACGGTTACCAGCCTCAGGGAGACCATAATCTCCTCAGCTACCGTTCTAACAAATTTCTCGGACCACCCGGTTTCACACAAAATCAAAATCAAAATCAGAATGTGCCAAACCACATTGTTCCATACAATCAAAATCAAAATCGGGCTAATCAAGGGCAAAGCTTTCAAAATCAGGGAAATTTTCAAAAAGGCCCGAATCAAGGGAATTTTCAAAACCAAAATCAAGGGAATTATAATCATGGAAATTTTCAAAACAACCGAGGACAAAATTTGAATAATCAAAATCAAGCTTTGATTCAAAACCAACCGTCCTCAGATGAGCTTATCAAGCAATTTATGAAAAATCAAGAGGAAATGAATAGAATGATGATTAATCAAATAACCGAATTGAACAAACATTTAAATGATCGACCCTCGGGTTCAGGGACTACTTCTCTCCCAAGCAACACGATCGCTAACCCGAGGGGCGATGCTAAGGCGATCACGACTCGTAGCGGTGTTTCATATGATGGACCCACGGTTCCGACTACCGATTCTTCTCTACCTCCCAAGGTAGTCAACCGTGAACCCGAGGCGACCAAGGACATGGAACCTCCTACTAACAACGGAGGAACCAAAGATGTCCAACCTCCGGTCATCCATCCATCTGAACCAAAGAATGTTGAGCCAAAAGAAATTCCCGTCAAAGCAAACCTTCCGTATCCTTCGAGATTGAATGATCAAAAGCTCCGTGATAAAGCTTCAAATCAAATGGAAAAATTCTTCCAAATCTTTCAAGAATTGCATTTCGATATAAGCTTCGCGGATGCTTTACTTCTGATGCCTAAGTTTGTTTCTACCATCAAGAGTTTATTAAATAACAAGGAAAAATTAATTGAATTAGCAAAAACTCGTCTGAATGAAAACTGCTCAGCGGTAATTCTCAAAAAGCTTCCGAAAAAGCTTGGAGATCCCGGAAAATTCCTTATTCCATGTGAATTACCGGGAATGGTTGAATGCTCCGCCTTAGCCGATCTCAGTGCTAGCATCAACCTAATGCCGTCGTCAGTATGGCAAAAGCTTTCTCTGCCCATACTTACCCCCACTTGCATGACTCTCGAACTTGCGGACCGTTCGATAACCCGTCCTGAAGGTGTAGCCGAGGATGTCTTTGTCAAGGTGGGAAAGTTCCATTTCCCTGCCGATTTTGTGGTAGTTGATTTTGATGCTGACCCCCGGGTTCCTCTTATTCTCGGAAGATCATTTTTGAGGACCGGGCGGGCTTTGATTGATGTGTATGGAGAAGAAATTACTCTGCGGGTTGATGATGACAAAGTCACGTTTCAAATCAATCAAAACTCTAAACCGCTAACCACCAAAAGTAACGTTGCTGTGGTTAATCAAAAATCTGATCCAGTAATTGCTTCCAAAAGAAGTGATTCGATTCTATCAAGATTTGCGGTTAAGAGTATGTCCGAAAAACGTGCCGAACTCAAAGCTATGAAAATTACACCCGGTTCAACCAAATGGTTTGAAAGTTGTTCCGCGGATGTTAAGAGTATTCTTGATGATGATGAATCTGATTCGGAGACCACAACGGAAGAGGTGGAAATTGCTAGCTCTAAGAGCACACCTCTTGTCCCACCTCCGGAGACGGTTTATCGTGTAGAGATTGTTGATTCTGACCTTTCCGACTCTTCCCATCCTTCTCCTCCGATTGAGGGAAGTGATATCTCGAGGGAAGAGCTCGAGGTGTTGTCTGATGATGCTCCAATTTCGCCGGAAATTGTTGAGACCGATAGTGATCCCGAGGAAGATGTCTCATTATTAAAAATGAAATTGGATGAACCATTATTTTCCCTTCCCCCGGAAGATGTTAATGAAAAGCCACCTAAATCCGTTCCAGTTGTTGATTCAAAATCAGGAGAGCAAAGTAGTGGCATTACCACTTCTAGCATTGATTCTCTTCTTGAGGAGTTCGCCGATGTACTCGCACACATCGATCCAATCCCACCGGGGGATGAGGATGATTGATGAAGCGAAAAGTGTACCGCTTTTAGGGGGTCATTTAAGCCCTAAATCGTGTTTATTTGATCAAATATTGCCCTAAATCGTTCCTTTTGTCATTTTAGGTACTTTGGAGAAGAAATCTGGAAAAGGAAGCATTTTGGACGTTTTTGGAGCATAAAAGTGAAGAAAACGACAAAGTCTCAAAATTGGCTGGAAAAGTACCTTTGACGGCGTCAAGGATTGCTCTTGACGGCGTCATGGCTTGGCAAAAGAGGTGGATATGAAAAATACACATGATAAGCCAGAGAATTTTACAATGGAAAGTCTGACGGCGTCACCCTTTGAAGTGATCAAGGCCATCACGGTTTAAGCTAAAGAGGGACGGCGTCAAGCTTTGATAAGCCAGAGCGGATTTTGGAGCACTAAAGAGGGACGGCGTCAGGAAGGCCATCCGGGAACCCTAGACACGGCGAGGTGACGGCGTCAAGATCTACAACGTGACGCCGTCAGCCCTTAAACTCTATATATAGTTTTGCAATTTTTTGTCATTAGTGTGCAACTTTGTGAGGAGAAACCCTAAGACGAATTTCTGCCATTTTTAAGGGTTTTCATACCCTTGGATCTCCCATGTTTAATTGAAGATAAGTATTCATTTAATCAATCAATATGTCTATGTGTTGTTTGATTATATCTTGTTCTTGTCTTTTGATTAACATGCTAGGCTAGATTTATCTTGTGTTTGCTTAGATCTAATGAAACCTAACTATTGATTATTGGTTATTAGTGTGTTATTAATTGTATTGGATGATTGTTCATCGATGTTAGGCTTAAGAAAACTGGCTAACTTCCTATTCGGTAACTTGCTTGAACGTCTTAAGAAACATGAACCAATGCGTACTAAGGTTTTTATGGTTGTATTTAATGCATGAGCGAATTCTAGTGATCCCATGTTAGGAGCTTCCTAGCCGGCTCGACATAGGAGTGAAGTAGGAGCTTGTAGAGTTGGGGAAGTACGTACGCCACCCCACGAATGGTATTAAGGAATACACCCGTCATCCACGCAGTTAATACACACTAATCAACCGGTAAAAGATAGTTAGGGAGTAAGGAAATCTAAGTAAACACATTTCTCTCCACATAAGTTTCACAACTCTTTTCATTTTCTGTTATTTTATTTTATTTGCACTTGTAGTTATTTGGGTTAGTTGACTAGCAACTAATTCCGCCCACTCCTTCAAACCCGAGATTTTACTTGCTTTCATAAAAACATAAAAATACAAAAAGAATCTTCTCTCACCCTTAGACCTATTAGAGTAGTTTTTCAATCCTAACGACACTATTCCCTGTGGAGAACGATCAATCCCCCGTACTTACCACTACACTATACTACATCGGTCAGGTACACTGCCTGGTGGGGTTGTAAGCCTCTTGAGATCCCTCGAGAGGTAAAACCTGTTGTAAGGTCGCAAAACCACGCATCAAGTTTTTGGCGCCGCAACCCGGGGAATAGTTATTGTTTAGGTTGAGATTTTTTTATTAGGTCTACTCAGTAGATTCCTTTCTAGTGGGATTTTTATTTTATTTTTCTAGGATTTCTTTAGTCTATCTTTTTCTTTGTGCCCTTTGTTTGTAATACCATTTTCATTTGTCACTATGATGGATGAAATTCCATTTAGATCATTGACAATAGAGGAACAATTATATTTCACCAATAGATTTGTTTCCTATCATTCCTATGAATTTTTGTGTGATCTTTGTGATTTCCAAAAGGAGTTAGGGGTAAGGTTAAATGGGTTTAATGAATTCTATGCATGTGAGATTTCTATTAGAAGAGCATTATCTGGATCAATTCCTTTTAGTCAGGCCCTTTGGATGAATTTTGAGGAAAGCTTCCTAACCATGACCCATAAGTGGAACGAATTGGTGGATTCGTATGAGCAAAGAGACCTAGTTTCTAAGAACATAGACTTAGAATCAAACCAAGATTCTGAGATGGTTAGTTGCATGAGTGGGATAGATTTCACCAAAACATACGACACACATGAGGGTAGAGTTGAGCCACCTAGCTGCATGTCATGGTTAGGCCCTATGTAACACCCCAACCCGATAAGGGTAGAAGTATCACGTTATGGTGACATATCAAAGCAAACACAAGCATATGACATAAATAATACAAAATGAATTTCAATGGTTACAAAGGAAAAATCTGAAGATACAAGGTTACAAAAGAGAACTACAATAAATGCTAAGTCTAAAAATGTAACACTTCTGGTCATCTCTAATCCAGAGTAGCTATCAAGGTATAGTCTTCTAAGTCCAAAGTACTCTCCACCCATAACCCAGCTTCCAACTAAAACCTGCCGCAGGAAAAGAAATGCGGCTGAGCTTAAAAAGCCCAGTGAACAGATATATATAATAAACAGAAACAAAATCAAATGGAAATGAACAGACATATCATAATGAAAAGATATAGGAAAAGGAAATAAAGAGTAAGGTTTAGGACAGTAATCCACCACGAGCCCAAACAAATCAAATCATATCATATCGTAACCATAATCTTCAAATCATATAGAGGGGAGACCTCTCAGATAATCAGATAATATGAGGGGTGTCCTCATTCTTCAAATGGAGTAGCTAGCTCCCAAATTTTGTGAAAGACGTGGATTGCACCCATCATCAGTCACCAAATCAAATCATATCATATCACATCATATACAGAACAAATCTAGGATGCATCCATACGCCCCCCAAACAAATCATATTGGCCATAACAAATCATAAAGCGCGCATATCATATCAAATGGGGACGGTGTGTAACATCACTCGAACACACTAGAGTCATGCCATTGGTGCATCAATGACATGGCCATGTTACCTTCATGGCTAGGAAACAAATTTGGCTTGTAGCATCAAACTGGGGTCAAAGGTCAAAGGTCCAAATCAAAGCAAAGGTTCATATGTCATAATCATAGTCCAAATCTCAAGGTTCATATGTCAAGGTTCAAATGCCAAAGGTTCATATAAGAGGTTCAGAAATCAAAGGTTCATATCAAAGTGTAGGGAACATAGCAATGGTATAGGGAAACCCTAATACGAATCAAAATAGAGACCGAAGGCTCCTTATACAAAGAGCAGAATATATGTACCTTAGACCGCGAGTGCAAACATAACAGAGAACATAAAGATCGGAAGCAACTCCTTCTTTAGCAATCTACACGATTTAGGATTTAATGTTACTTATTAGCTCATTCAATGACACAACGGATTCTTAATTACTTATCGTTATTCATTAATGTGATTAGGGTTTCGTTATTTGAATTATGTTAATATGTGACCAATAATATCTCAACCCACGACCATAATATATATTCAATTTACAACATGTTTAGACTTCATTTGACCCACCGATTTCTCACGCACAGCCCCTCCCTTTTACAGCCTAATTAATCAAGACCCAACAAAGGATAACGAGGCAACATCATCAATATTTAACTCATTTCCGATTTGGTCACACACTCCTTTATATAGCTTTAACTTATAACGCTATATAGTTTTAACATATAAATCTTGCATGAATTTTCTTATTCGAATATTTAGTATAGCGATCCCAATGAATTTTCTTATTCGAATATAATGAATTTCGTTATATAGAGTTTTAACTCATTCCATTTAGTTCCACATTAATGTCCACCAATCCCAAATGATTTACATGTGCCAATCTATCATACTGTATATTTATATTCACCATGTATGCCCATTATTATATATTTCATGCATGCTCTTATCATTTAACGAAAATGTGAATCGAAGAGTGTATATATACCTCTAAGACAGTCGAGAAAAGCTAAGATCGAAATCGAACCCGAATGATCGACGAACTTGATCAACACTCGAACAAGAACTGGACCCTCCAATGTATGAGACCCGAACAAACTGTCCGCCACGAACCAAAACTTTACTCGGACACCCTGATTTAACGACACAAGACTTAAGCCGAAACAAGAACACGACTGCGAAGGTACAACTAGACACACTCGAACCAACTGCTACGAACTCTCCACTGGAAACAACCTAGCGTATACAACAACTAACGTGTAACCCAAAACTTTACAACTCGCAAACTATAACCCTCCAACGATTTTAGTATGCACCACAACTTGAACGAATCCAAACACGGCGAGGCTTACATGAACCAGCCACACATACGACTTTTGGACCAACAACACCAACCTCAACCTGATCGTGAACAATTGGAACCAACTACAAACAGAACCCTAGTCGACGTGACCGAAACATTGATCCAACGTGAACTAATTTCCATCACGAACAATGAAACAGACTCGAGAGAGGTGTGCTATGGTGCACGAACGAGACCTCCAAAAAAACATGAACGGACTGAGATCGAAGTCGAACCCGAATGACTCTCCAACGCATGAGCCAAAACCCACTATTCGAACATGAACCAAGCGCTAACCAGATCACCACGCCTTCCTTGCTACCCGTCGTTCATCTGAAATTGTTAGAGAGATGATGAACAACCGTCATTGTTGTTTTTAGAGTTTATGTGAATTCGGTGCTATTGAATATTAGGTACAATAAGGAAGAAAGAACTGATGAAATGTCGGCTTGTTATTTTGTTGTTAGGGTTTAGTGTGAGAGATGGAAAGGTGGTATTTGGTTTAAATGAGAAACTAATGGGAATAAAGGGCTGGAATGATGGGCCGAGTATTGTGGGGGATTTTAGGGGGGTTTAGTTCATTTTACTACTTAAATTGTTATCTTCAAAACTTACAAAGCGTGTAGCTATTTTAAACAGTCTAGAGTAAGTCCAAACTTATGTAATCGTGTGACATGGAGATGTGAGATACGGTTTGAGAAGGGAACATAATGAGGAAAAATATAATATGGAGATATGGCACAAACGTTGTCGAGTATATGGGAGCAGTTGAAGACCAAATATACTTAGCCACTAAAATATACGTTGTGTAAAAAATATATTATCTTTGGACGTAATATAAGCGTGTGATATATGTCAAATTCCATGCATCATTTTGAGTACAGGATTTAAATATTTTGGAAACATGTATGGGATATATTAAATGTGTGACATGTAACTAAATTTATAGGCATGTGTCGATGTTATATTACTTATTTTATATAGGCATATCACTTAGGTTAATTTTAATTTATTTGTGTCAATATTTTTATGTGTCAAATTATAATGTGTAAATTGATTATCAGGTGTTGTTTTTGAATGACATATAATTTAAATTTTCATTCTTAAGTTAAAATGTATAAAGTTCTTGTGTCATTATTTGTATGTTCTCATGAATTCAAAAAAAAAATAAATAAATAAATAAAATAAAATTAAAAAAAAAAATCTGAGGGCAACATGGGAATTTCAAATGAATGGAAATTTAGGGTTTTACACCCTACCATAATACAAGATGAACACATTGGTGATCTTAATGTGATGGAGGATATAGTATAGAACCCAAGCCCACCAAGTACCCCACAAGTCCTACCATCATTTGAGGCACACACACCACCCGTGACTTACCCAGAAGATGTAGAAGAGACTATAGGAACCCCAATAGAGGTAGAACCCTTGGACCAAACACAACTAGAGGATGTAGGTTTGAATACTTGTAGTCATAACATTTCTTTTAGTTCTATGGAAGTTCCTAGTTTTGATGAACCGGAGCCTAAACCAAAACCGTTACCTAATCTTCCATCCTTAGATGTGAACTTAGGAATTGAATTAGGTCCCGATCCACCCATCAAACCATGTAGTCCGGGTAATGTTAAGATTAAGGTAGTAGACTCTAGGCCTTGTAGAGAGGAAGCTAACATAGGAGTGAACCATGACCTTACATACTTACATCACCCATTCATGATTGATCACAAGAAACATTATGGGTTTAAACCGGGTTTATTAGGTCAAGATGGATTCCCAACTAGGAATCTCTCGAAGTTGATAGAAGATGATCCCTTTTTAGGAGAAAACTTTAATTCACCCATTGACCAAAGTGAACTAGGTAAGGTTATGATGAAAGGAGCACACCCCTTTGAGCATATAATTCATCCACCACTCTTTCCTCACGTGGCATACTTCCACCGAGTTGGTGTGTATCGCTACTATCACCCGCACTTAATCCTTAGTGTAGGGAAAACCTCCCCTATTTCCGCTAAATAAGGGTAGAGTCAGGCTCGTGACTCGAACAAAAACAAGCGCTTCTTGGGAGGCAACCCAAGCTTTATTTGCTTTGTGTGTTTATTTATTTGTTGTTTGATTTTATTTGTTTCCGTATGTGTGTTTAATTTTTATTATTATTGATTCATGTTCAAAAGTAAATTGTGAAAATGCTTTATCTTGTTTTTAACTTCGTCTTAACTACATATAAAGGTATTTTGCAAAAGATAAGTGTAAGGGAAATCCAAATCGGTTTATTAGAACAAATGAACATGAATCGTAACAATAATAAATTAACATACATATTAGTATTTGTTTGAGTCAAATGCTTGTATCGAGTCATAATGATATTTTGCAGGAATTCCAGGAAGTAAGGTATAGGTTTTTCCAGAAATTTTCCGGAAACTTAACATGAGAATTCTGTCAGATCATTTCTGACGGCGTCAGGTTTTAATTTTCTGAAATTTTTGAAAGTTTTGTTTTCATAAAAAGTTTTTATTAAATCTCTAACTTATAAACTCCAGGAATCTGCAAAATTATCATTCCACAAGCATTATATCCTTATATAGAATTTATCCCGCCGATGTTATGCAGGTTTTCGTGTTTGTTTTCTCAGGTTTAACAGGTTATTTTGGACAAGGAAATGTATGTGGAATCAAGCTTATGGCGATGCATTAGTCTTGGAGCTTCTACATTCTCTTGGAAGAAGATCTAACCATGTTGCCACATTATCCACCGAGCGAATCAGGGGAGTATTTGATTTCATTCTTTTACCTTTTCACTTTTACATCTTGTTATTTGAACATTGGGGACAATGTTCATCTTAAGTGTAAGGGGGGGTAAAAGTACGATACTTTAGAGAATACAAGTACGCTTGATTTTTGTTTGTTTAATAGTAGATGTGTAATAAAACTGAGAGAAATACATGTTAAGGCAATTTTAGTGCCAAATTTAAATTTTTTTACAACATTTAGGAGTGAAACTTTGATCTTAATAAGCGTCTCACGGATAGGAGTTATATGACTAGCACAAAAACCGTACCACAAAAAAAATTTCCACCCCCAAATATGTGAGGTTCGCCCCTAGAATTGGTAGGAAAAGCATTTATGCTATGATGTGTGTACCGGTAGCACTTAGATTCTAGAACTTGCGTTAGGACCATTCCGCGGCCACAAGTGAGACTACATTCGTGTAGTTAGATTTACTACATGATAAGAGGCATTAGGATTAACCCATTGTTTTACACCTGTGTTTTTTGTTATAATTACTTTGGCTACATTGGTCAAGTAATTCTCCCACACCCTTTGCGTTGTACTCATTTTTAGTACACGATACCCCTAGTACACCCCTCAGAGCCTATCTTTTCGTTTCGACCTTTAAGCATTTTACTTAAAGGAAGAATTTGTTTACACCCCACTTAAATGTACACCCAAATCGCCTTAGCCTACCTTGTATGCACTTAATTTTAGTGCATTATTGCGACAACATTTGTTTAAACCCTTAGTTAATTATCTAATTGATTATATGGTTGCTAAGTCGAGTCATATCTTTGTACATATTGTTTTGGGACGATTGGGACTCATGGGTAAAGTACTAGTGTAATGGAGTAATGGGGAAGAACATCAATTATTACCCTCATATGTGCTAAATATTTTAAAAGTACTCCAAGTTTTTCAATTATCTTAATTCGAGTCATTAGAATAGTTATTTGTAAAGTTATGTAAAAGTTCAAGTGTAAGGGGAATGCAACGCCCCTGTGATGTATTATTTTGGATGGTAGGGCAAGAGTGTATGGAAAAAAAAATCGAAAAAATCAAGAAAAATACAAAAAAATGAGAAAAAGAAAAGTAGAAAAAAAACATACGGACTACCATCCCGTTTCATTTTATGTTTATTTTATGTTTATGTTATTTTGTTTTTAGCTTAAGTCGAGTCTAGTCTTGGCTTAGCAACGCCATATTGTACATGTAATTAATCAAGATCTTTAACTCGCCACCAGTAAAATATCCCTTATCCAACAAATCCGTGTTTATCATATCCCTACACCTAACGTTATAACCCGTTTAAAAGCCCTCTTTGATAGTTTATCTTAGGTGCTTACGCCTAGCAGAGGAGGTTTTCGATCCTTTCCCAAGCCTATGGTAATCTATTTGCTATGACAGGTAGTGAGAGATATTATCCGTTTTCATTTATGAGATTTATTTTGATGACACCTGAGAGATGTGAGTATCTAAACACTACTTGTGAGGTGCTAGTTTGTAATCTCCATGCTTATTATGATTAAAGTGTAACGACTATTTGTTGTAATTACTTTTATATTAGCATTAAATGACCCCTAACTTGTATTTTGATTAGAATAAAAGCGCATTTGCTTGAGGACAAGCAAATCTCAAGTGTAAGGGTATTTGATGAAGCGAAAAGTGTACCGCTTTTAGGGGGTCATTTAAGCCCTAAATTGTGTTTATTTGATCAAATATTGCCCTAAATCGTTCCTTTTGTCATTTTAGGTACTTTGGAGAAGAAATCTGGAAAAGGAAGCATTTTGGACGTTTTTGGAGCATAAAAGTGAAGAAAACAACAAAGTCTCAAAATCGGCTGGAAAAGTACCTTTGACGGCGTCAAGTATTGCTCTTGACGGCGTCATGGCTTGGCAAAAAAGGTGGATATGAAAATTACTCATGATAAGCCAGAGAATTTTACAATGGAAAGTCTGACGGCGTCACCCTTTGAAGTGATCAAGGTCGTCACGGTTTAAGCTAAAGAGGGACGGCGTCAAGCCATATTCTGACGGCGTCAAGCTTTGATAAGCCAGAGCGGATTTTGGAGCATTTGAGAGGGACGGCGTCAAGAAGGCCATCCGGGAACCCTAGACACGGCGAGGTGACGGCGTCAGGATCTACAACGTGACGCCGTCAGCACTTAAACTCTATATATAGTTTTGCAATTTTTTGTCATTGGTGTGCAACTTTGTGAGGAGAAACCCTAAGACGAATTTCTGCCATTTTTAGGGGTTTTCATACCCTTGGATCTCCCATGTTTAATTGAAGATAAGTATTCATTTAATCAATCAATATGTCTATGTGTTGTTTGATTATATCTTGTTCTTGTCTTTTGATTAACATGCTAGGCTAGATTTATCTTGTGTTTGCTTAGATCTAATGAAACCTAACTATTGATTATTGGTTATTAGTGTGTTATTAATTGTATTGGATGATTGTTCATCGATGTTAGGCTTAAGAAAACTGGCTAACTTCCTATTCGGTAACTTGCTTGAACGTCTTAAGAAACATGAACCAATGCGTACTAAGGTTTTTATGGTTGTATTTAATGCATGAGCGAATTCTAGTGATCCCATGTTAGGAGCTTCCTAGCCGGCTCGACATAGGAGTGAAGTAGGAGCTTGTAGAGTTGGGGAAGTACGTACGCCACCCCACGAATGGTATTAAGGAATACACCCGTCATCCACGCAGTTAATACACACTAATCAACCGGTAAAAGATAGTTAGGGAGTAAGGAAATCTAAGTAAACACATTTCTCTCCACATAAGTTTCACAACTCTTTTCATTTTCTGTTATTTTATTTTATTTGCACTTGTAGTTATTTGGGTTAGTTGACTAGCAACTAATTCCGCCCACTCTTTCAAACCCGAGATTTTACTTACTTTCATAAAATTATAAAAACATAAAAAGAATCTTCTCTCACCCTTAGACCTATTAAAGTAGTTTTTCATACCTAACGAACACTATTCCCTGTGGAGAACGATCAATCCCCCGTACTTACCACTACACTATACTACATCGGTCAGGTACACTGCCTGGTGGGGTTGTAAGCCTCTTGAGATCCCTCGAGAGGTAAAACCTGTTGTAAGGTTGCAAAACCACGCATCAATGATGACTTTGATTTTGAATCTGACTTAAGAGAATTGGAATTTTTGCTGAACCATGATCCGTCTAAATATGATTCTTATCCCGAGGAGTTCGCCGATGAACTCGCTCACGACAATACACTTCGATCATATGATGATGATCTCTTTGATTTTCATGCTGATCTTAAAGAAATTGAAAATCTTTTGTACCATGCCCCATCATCTGCTTCTTACACCGAGCTTAAAGATTTACAAGATGATGATGACCTCTTCGATTTTAGGGCCGATCAAACCGAATGGAGAAATCTTTTATATGGCAAACCTACTACTGAAAAAGGCCCTAAAATTGAAATCATAATTGAGGATGCTTCAATAGTATCTCATGACTTAGCTCCTCATTCTCCCGAGGATGATTTCTTTATTGAGTCCTCCATCGAGTACCCTGCTGAGTTTTCTTGTGAGGACAAAGTATTTAAGCCAGGCATACTCAATGATGGTGAAATTCATCCTTTGATGAAATTGATTCTTGATAAGAATTTAAAGTTTCCTGCCTCATCTAAGGAACTTTTAATTCTGGAGAAAAGTGATTCCTCTCTGCTTCTTTCTATTCAAAAACTCCCATTCTGTCCGGAGTTATCTCTTCTTGAAACTTTACTATCGTTTCCAGCCGGAAACGAAGACAAAGTTTTTGACCCCGGCATCACAGCTTCTATCTTCTAAAGCCGTGGGTATCTCAATCGGAGTGGAACTTTCGTATGCTTCAATGTTTATCCAAACATCTTGAACGAAAGTCCGATTGAGATTATCTTTTCCACTTGCTCCCCCAAGGACAATTAAATTCGGGGTCGAGTCAAGCTCATGTGACTCGGTTAACAAAAACAAGCGCTTCGTGGGAGGCACCCCATGCTTATCATTCTATCTTCTTTTCTCTTTTCTAATAAATCATGAGGAGGGATCCCTCTTCCGTATCTTGTGTTTCGTTGTTTTCTGTGCTGTGTCCAGGAATGCCCGATGATGAAGACTCTCGTGCTCGTAGTTTCCTTCACGCTACTCGAGTTTCATCATCCGCTGCTCATCCGATATCCTAAATCTTATCGTTTTACATCTATCTTTTGACATAATTAATAAACGGCCTTAGATTTATGTAGGAGAACCCTTACCTTTAAGACATTGAGGACAATGTCTCGTTTTAGTCTGGGGGGGTAATCTTGCGATTTGATTTTTGCCTTGCATTTTTGCCGTTTTCTCATGCAACCCCGTTTTTCCTCCAAAAAATGAGAAAATTTTAAAAATTTTGTGCAAAAATATAATAAATTTTGACATTTTTGTTGACTTTCCGCTGGTGAGAGTAGGAATAAAATTCTGACTTGACCGGGCGTGTTGAGCCCTAGCTTGTCCCCTTAACCATTTATAATCTATAAGCTCATGCTAGTCTTTTACACAAGGAGCTATAAAACGCGAATTCTTTTTAAGAATTTGCAAGTTCCCGTAATTGACTTTATATATGCATGGCTTGATTATTTGGCTAAGCATTCGCGGATCTTATTATTTAAGATTTTAAATTTGCGAAGAACGAGAAATGATAGAGTTGTTTATAAGTTAGATTGCTAAACGTGGAGTAGTTGGATCTCTTTAAAGCTCATCGAAGTTATTTGTGGCTTTTTGTTCCCATAAGCTTGTTTCACCCTAAAAATAGAAATCTAGGAATAATTAAAGCTATTTTAGTTTTGACAATAATTAGTTTTTATTTCTTCCTTAGAGAATTCTTGCTTATGAAAGTTGGGTACACATCAAGGTACTGTCAGTGTTACGGTGTAATAGACTATTCCATCTTGCCGGCTCGCAACCGATGTTGGGATTGTTATAAAAGCCGTAGGACTTGGGGTTTGGCAAATAATTAATTAATATGATAATGTATAATAATAATCCAAAGCCATAAAAAGTTTTCTACATCTTGCCGGTTCGCAGCCGATGTTGTAGACTTCTAATAAAGGCAGAGGAAAAATTCCAAGGTCATAATAGACTATCACATCTTGCCGGTTCGCAGCCGATGTTGTGATTGTTATAAAGGGCCAAGGACTAAATACGTTAATGTGCTTAATAATGTTAAAAATGTCAAACTTCGACTCCAGGGGTATCCTAATAAAGGCTTCTGTCTCTGGACTCGTAGATGAGTTGTTTCGGTCGCAAATAAAAGAGATATCCTCAAAATCGTGTTAAATCAGAGACCTTGATGTGGACCTCATTTTTGTATGCAACGGTTTTTGAGGGAAGATTTGGAAACTACTTAGCGTCTAAACTAGGTATCTTTATCGAACTAAAAATTATCGAAACGAGAGTATGAAGAAATTCATTTCTCACCAAAAATAAAATAAATAGAGGAAAATAGGAATTTGGGAACAAGAAGTAATACACAATTAGCTTTTATGAGTAGTGTCGGTAATCTAACTTGTAAATGACAATGATTTCGTTTTTAAGCTTAGTTTGGGGACTTGTGAAAAATTGGGGACGACGAATTTTATCCGTATGGTCACTTCTTTATGAGTCGTGTTTCTT
This sequence comes from Artemisia tridentata subsp. tridentata, assembly GCA_021014915.2. Classification (NCBI taxonomy): domain Eukaryota; kingdom Viridiplantae; phylum Streptophyta; class Magnoliopsida; order Asterales; family Asteraceae; genus Artemisia; species Artemisia tridentata. The sequence goes on along the minus strand of CP139509.1, from coordinate 39,215,052 downwards.
GCTCGAAGACCCTAAAAGTTATTGAAAAATAATGATTGTCAACAAAGCCGTCACGTGGAAAATAAGAAAATACAAAAAAAATAGAATAAAAGGAAAATCGGGGAGTTTTTAGAACTTAAGATTTCTTGATCTCTTTTGAAAATTTTGCTACTTCTCAAAGTTAGTAAAAAGAGATTGGAAATTTTCGGTTTCAAAAACGTGTTCTTATAACATTGCATGAGGACATTGCAATAGCTTAGTCTGGGGGAATTTGGTATGTGCTTAAACACATACCTTTTATTTACCAAATTAAGACCAAAATAACCAAAAACCCGACCAAAATGCCAAAAGATATTGTGTTTTTGTGTTTTTGTATATGCAGGGACGGATATCGAGAAAAACGACAAAAGACACGGAAAACCCGGAAAACGAGCACGAGATACGGAAAAGACTCAGAGCCGAATCCGGGAAAGACATACTTGGTCAAAAAGTCAAGAATCACCCTTAGATCAACTTTGATGAATTGGCAAGATCAGTCCCTAGAATTTCAGCAATTTACACATTTAGTCCCTATAATTAAAACCCATAAACCTTAATTCCTATATAATCCGGATCCATATTAAAACAAACCCACTTATCAATAATCAACCCACACCATTTAAGTAACCCAACCCACCATAGTTACTAGCCCAGCCCACTTCCTTCTTCCCTTGACCCGATCCACACCCACAAATAAAACCCAGTCAAACCCTTTTTCCTCACACAATCAAAAAAAAATATTAAAAACTCTCTCACACAGACTAACGCGCCCAAACCTTTTCATCCCCAAAATATTACCAAGAACCCTAGTTACTGTACCTCCAAAATTACCTCGTACTAAAATTATTACCCAATGATTAAAAGCTTCTGGAAGCACCTGACAGCTGCAGGGACACATGGAGCTTGCTTATTGGAGGAGCCACCTCATCCATTCTAATCCTACGGCCAAGATCAAGCGTAAAGAGCAAGCAAGTGATCTAAGGGTGGAAATGAGCTCAAACGCACACGGATTGCCAAGGTGGCATGGCCCAGAAGGTTCATTGGAGCTCTATAAATAGGAGAGGATAACTCCTCATTTCGTATGTAATTTTTTAGTTATCGTTATGCTGTCAAAATGTTTTTAGAATTATAGTCTTATAATTTCCATTGTAATTTTCTGCTTTATTAATTTAGTCTGTTTAAATTTCTAAGTTTGTTCCAGAGAATTTCTTTGTAATTTTTAATTCGTATTAATGAAAATTTTCATTTTAATGTTTTAATTGTTGTTTCAAGTTTATGATTCTGCTTATTTAGTTTTTATTGATTTAACTTTCTGATCATCATTCTAAAGAAAAAAGAAAAAAAAAATATTTTTCAGCTTATTATTAAGTTGTTTTCTGGTTTTATAAGCTTATATAAGCTTGCTAGCTTAGTGTAAGCTTATTCTAAGATCTGTTCTGTCTTTACCACAAAAAATTCAAAAAGTCAAAGATAAAGCACAAAAAGTCAACGATGGTCAACTGTTGAAGAAAGGTGATAATTCCTGGTAGTTCAAGCTTATTCGGGAAGAGTTTGGCCTATCTAAAGATAGGCTTGGTTAAAGTTACCCTCTGTTCAGCTGAGGGGATAATTTGTAAGTTTTTGCTTATTTCCTTTTCCACTCAAAAGTTAGTATTAGATTTGCTGGTGTTTATTAAATGATCAGAATTGTTTGATGATGTTTATTTGGATTCAGTAGTGTTATAATTATAGAATAGTAGTTAGAATAAGCTTTGGTCAATTGGTTGTTAGTGGAAATAGCTCTAGCAGTTGGTTAGAATTGGTTAGTGTAAGGACTGCTTTGAGTTCATTTCTCACAAGCTGGCATGATCAGTGGATGTTGATTAGTGTTTTTGAGGTTAGAATTCTGTTATAAGTAGCATTCAAGAGTTGGGTTTAGTTTTAAAAGGTTTGCGCCAAGTTTTCCCAGGTCTGCTGCACAGATTTTTCTGTGCAGAGCAGCCCCACAAAGCCCTTTTCTAGCTTTAATTTTGGCTTATTCTCTTAAGCAATAGTTCTGATTTTAAGTTTTTCTAGAAGTTCACCTAGCAGGCTAATAGTAGAATATATGGTATTTCAATTTTTAGCTTATTTGTTAGCTTATTTAGACCTGCAAAGTTGGACCAAAACCTGTGCAGGCCTGAGTTTTCAACATTTGTGCCTAATAACAGTTCTTCTAGGGTGAAATTGAAGCTCAATTGGGGTGTTAGAATTGGGGTTTTTGGTATTTTTGAGAAGTCAGTTGTGCAATCTAGCTTTTGCCCCCTTAAGTTTCAACTTAACAGCTTATTAAGGTGCTCATTCAGGGCTGCAAAACAGGAACCAAGGCTGTTAGATTCTGATTTGGAAATAAGCTGTGCAGCTTATTTACAGCTTATTGCTTGTGTTGGTTTCACCATTTTCAGTTCCTAGTAGCTTCTAGTAGTGAGATATGCATGCTCTTAGCTTTTCATAATTTTTGGCTTATTTTTAGCTTATTTCCTATTAGCTTATTATCTGTTCTAGCTTATTCAGACATTATCAGCTTTTGAAATTATTTTTATTAAATTTCTCATTAAAAATTAAAATTACTCAAAAAATTTCAGATTTTTCCAATTAGTTTTACTATTTTTAAAGCATTTAAATAGTTTTAATTAGTTTTTAATTCATAAAAAATTATTAAAAAGTCAAAAAAATATTTTTCTTTTTCCAAAAAATTTTCTTTTATCAGATTTAAAATAGGAAAATTATTTTTATATTTTTAGGTTTTAAATTTTAGAAAATCACTTTTTATTTACGTTTTAAACTTCGTCGCATAACGTTTTTAAATTCAAATTTTCGTTTTTAGGTTAAATGTTTAGTGTAATTGATCTATTAGCTTAGTTTAATTGTTATTGTTATTTGTTATTTTAATATTCGTAGTGTAATCCAAATCCACTCACTCTTATATCATTCACTACACGAATCACAAATCCCGAATCACCAAATTCCATTCAATCTTCATCGGGACAAACGACTCGGGTTTTGCATATTTCCTTTGCAATTCCTTGGACTATAATTGACACGAATCAAGATACATGGGGCTAGTGAGTCACAAACATAACAGTAGCACTGAAATTCAAATAAATAGTATAGGTTAGAAGGGTATGATTTGTAGCTTGCTTGTTATTGTGTAATAAAGGCCAGATAAATGAATCTTGAACAAACCTGTTAACAGTGGTTTTGATTTGGGGTAGTGGCGAAAGGGAATTTGATACAGAGATGCCTTGAATGGGGGATAATCTCGACAAACAACCTACAACAAGAACAAAAATTATTAGGTAACAAAACCGTTAAGGATATCATGTAATAATCTACTACTTTTTCTAGAAATCATCACAATTCAGAAGTTCAGATAAATATTAACGAGCTCATGTTATAGAGTAAAAATTTCACTCCACCTTGTGTGAAAATAGGTAAGAAAATGGGTTTGTTTTATAACAGACGGGTCAAATGGGCAAAAACAAAAATGTTCAACAAGGTAGAGAACAGGTTGAAATGTGGCCCGTGGCATGAAGTTTACAACCTCTAAATTTGCTTTAATATAAAACTTATGATCATTATCTGAATAATAAGTTATGTGGTCAAACTTAATTTGTAAATTATTCATAGAATTCATAAGGGGTGTTTAAAGGCCAAACTGATCCAACCTCCCTGCCCCACTCATTTTGCCATCTATATCTCATGTTTCAAAGAAACAACATTATCTTTCATCTCCTTGTCATTAATAAATATATAGACATGCAGTTTTTTTATGGAATAGAAACCTAAACAGGGAAGTCAGCCAAAAATATGCAAGAGATAGACATACACCAAGCCTATGAACAAACACAAAGCTAACCAGCATTACTACATGAGCTAACAGTAGATAAGGAGCATCACCACACCACTATAAAACACTATAACATGAATAATCTAAAGGAGAAGAGCAACACAATATATCAGAGAATCAACACCTGCCACCCGACGCCTACTCCAATGGAGTTATAACTCAACTGGCCCAATTACTGGGTTTTAAAAAGCGCGATGCGCGTCGATGTGATAAGGGTCAAAAAGCCGAGGCGAATGCGTGCGCATCACGTACCCAAGGCGACGATTTTTTAAAAAAATATTTAAATTATATATGGTGCACAAAACACATTAATAACATATTTATACCACATTTAATGTCAAAAGATACCATGCATGTTCATTGTTCACGATTCTATATTGCCAAAATACATAAATAGTCGAAAATTAAGATCAAAAGTCTTATCGTTTATATGAGAGCAAATCAATAGTTTATCCCGTCAACTGCATATGAAGAGGCCCATTCGCCTATATTTTACCTCAGGGATTACAATATTAAGATAAATTTATAAGATATTTATAAAGGAAACCATTTAAATATATAGAATGTCACCGGAAGTGACGTGAACCCGACCGACCCATTACACCATATACCAAAAATACCCATTTTGACCTGCCTATTATGATGCATCAGATGACTTTTTCAGCCAAAGAAACAGTCATTACTCTATTAATACTCGCATTCCAAAGAGTGATAAGGGGTGTTTGAATATGTATCTTTTCTGAGTGATTAGCTGTAATAAAACATAACGCTGATGAGTGTTTAGCAAATTTTGAATACTTTCCGGACAAATTAATAAAGTAATGGTATAAGGTAATATTATTAGTTTTTCGTTGTTAACAATTTCTTGCTGCAACTAGCGTCAAACAAAATTAAGTAGAAAGTTATTAGTTGGCCCATATAACCATAACACTAAAAACTAATCAATGCCATCTCAGGTAACCATGTTTGAAACACATATTCAATAGATTATCAAGACAATAATATTAAGCTAGCATAAATATATAAAAAAATGAATCATTTAGTGCAGTTTACAGAATTTCATATAAATAAAAATATTAAAAACAAACATATCAAATTTCATATAAAAATATATAGTAAATAAAGCAAATTACATATCTAATTCTTCTTTATACCCACCTTAGGTGGAAACACATGGACAATGAGCGATGGCACTAGCAGAGGTGTTTTGTAGGTCAAACAATTAGGGAGGTGAATCTTGATTTTAACATAAAAAATTAACTTAGGTACACCATGATAAACATGACAAAAACAACACACATCAAATTTACTTAGGCACGTCAATTGTTTCCTTGTAATCTTTAAGTAACCATGACAAAAAGTCAAACTCTACTTCACAATACTCCATTTATAAATCAAATTAAAGAGAAACACTTAAGTAAATAGATGAGTAGAAGATACCAAAGCATAATCTTTGTACATTCTTGTGGCTAGAGATCAATGCATAAACCGGATGCCAGCCCCTCAAACTACAATAAATTCCCAATTAAACAAGGAAAACTAATAGTTAGACATATATTAAATAAAAAGATAAGAACAAATGAGATTAATGAGGTAAAAATGGTGACGTTGGTAGGGAAGATGAGTAAATGTGAGATGGGGAAATAATAGAAACCCTAATCAATTTAGGGGGAACTGAAATATTTTAGGGGGAATTGAAATTTTTGGCGGTGGGTTTTGGGGGGAGGAGGAAAAATAAAAAAAAAATTGTTATCGTATTAATTTTTATAAGGCAGTAGATGCAAAGGATTTGAGTTTTTGTCGAGTAACCCAAGCTCGAACTCGTTTGAGTCGGGTTTTATTGAGCCTCAAGCATAAAAAATGAGCTTGAAATTTTTAATGAGTCCACGCTTAGCTTATATAGGCTATGGTTGGCAATTCTTGACACAACACGATAAACGACACGAAGTTAAACATGTTTTGGTTGAAGATAAACAAGTTTGGGTAAAAAAAAATAAGTCAACCCGTCTAGCCCGTATAACAAACGGGTCGTATTTAGGTCGATTAAATATTAAACAGGTCAAACCGTGAACTCGTTTAAGTATACAAGCCTTTAAAAATAAAATATATAATTTAGGTTTTATGTTGGATGTGGATAAAATGTATTTTATTATATACTTAATTTGAGTAAATTACGATTATAACTCATATACAATTGAAATTAATGCTTATAACTAGTTAAATTGACAACCACCAACCTTATTCATTGTTCGGCCTTTTGACTTAAATAGGTTAAATGAGTCACAAATCGGTTACACATGTTATGCACGTCTGGGTTAGGGTTGAGTTTCTTGAAACAATTAGTAAATTTGTCGTGTTTGGATAGATGTTATACTAACCCGCCAACCTGCAACGCTGAATAGATCAACCCGAATACGACTCAATTGTCACCCCTAATATAGGATAGACTCGAGTTATTGTCTAGCTTTCATGTGATATGTTTATGTATATTTTAATGGATAATATGTAAACAATCTATATGTAAACACTTATTTATTTATGTATCGAATTTTTCGAACCGAACTCAAGATGGACTTAAATATTATCTTATATTTTAATTTTAGTTGGGCTCGATTGTATTTTGGACGCATCAATCATGATAGACTCGGCACAAATAAACTCGAACCCGACCAACGAGACCCTAGTAATCTATTATACATTAGGGGTGCGGACGACGTCATTTGAAGCCATAATACACGAAATGACGTTGCTTTGTGTTAGTGCATGTCGTTTCGTTCTTTGCTTCGTGTCGTTGGTTGGACCTTTTTCGGCTTTTGGTTATAATTGGACCATGCGATGCTCTTTGTTTGCCCAATAAGCTAGGTGGTATACTAATGCGGTCATACGCGTGTCTCCTTCATTGCTACGTGTCTTGACCATCAACACATATGCTACCCCCCCCCCCCCCTCCCTCTCTCTCCCTAAAAGCTCATCTCTTTCTTTGCCTCATATCTCTTTCTAAAAATATTGGTAAAATGCATTGTATACATATTTTTTAAAATTTGTATGTTATTATTGGATTGGTGGATATGGGTTTATGTTAGTTGAAGGTTTGTGATAAGTATTTCAAATTAAATTTTTTTAACCTGAAATTTTTTACACTGTTATTTGTAACCGAATTGCAATGAAAACAAATTATAATTTCTATTAGATTGAGTATTATTAAAAAAAATCGACAACATTTCTCCTTAACTCCCCAAGTATACGTATAAGTGCATACTCGTAGGAGTAATGAAAAAATGTTTTCGAATTTTTTCTAAAATAATACTCAATCCAATAATAAGCATTCACATCCTAAATGAAACAAAGTCCCAAATGGAGACCGGTTTTTATGAAATAACCGGTCTCCATTCAATAAATAATCGAGACGTGTTTTTAAATCAAAAACCGGTCTCATTTAACTTTTAATAGACCGGTTTTCATAAGATTAACTGGTCTATGTTTGTTTCCTGAATCAAGACCGGTTCTTCTATGTTTTCAAACAAATCAATCTTCATAGATACACCCGTAAAGTGTTCGGTGAAATGCCTTATTCAAATAAAAAGTTTTGATTTTACAAACATTCACCTACATAATTGTAGGTAGAACCATAGATAAATATATAGACACAAATTACCCGCATAAACTTATCCATACAAAAATACGATAAAGAAAAGTACAAGTAAGCATATGATTATATATTTACCCATAAATTACACACAAAAATACCTATAACAAAATTCCAATGAAAACAACATTGTGGGTATATTTGTAACCACGAGTTGAACATAAGCGATTATTCACAACAAAATACCCATATAAGTAATAGATGGGTAAAGTCATGGGTATATATTTCACCCTTAAAACACCCACGTAGACTTACCCACCAATGAAAAGGATTTTGCATTTCGTGGGTAAATAACTTTACCCACATATATACCCATGATAACTCACGATGTGGGTAATCCATGGTGAATATTTTTGCGCCAATTATTTAACCACATATTTCACACCAAATATATTTTTGTGGCTATTTATGTGGGTAAATTCATGGGAAATTTGAGGGAAAATAAGATCGACTTATTAAGTCACTGATCGTGGGCAATGGGTCGGTAGCAGGTGGGTAAATGCCCTCAAAAGTTTGGGTGTGGGTAATTATCGTGGGTATTCCATCAGATTCTTGTAGTGCTAAGAATTGACTGAATTAATTGTAACCTATTGATTGTCCCATTGTGTTCATGTTTTTTTTAGCATGTTGTCACCCTAATTATTATCCCTTAACAGAATTAGCCTGCCTAAGTAATTAAATATGGGCTTTTATTGGGCTGAAACTAAAAAAATACGTCTACATCCTACATGTATATAATGGACTTGCATTAGTTTGAGGCCCTCTAAAATCGGTGGCCCTGTGCGCCCGCACATGCCAAGCACCGTTGCTGTATGTAGTAGAATATTACACTACTACAAAATAGTTTATGAACACCGATTAGAATGACTCATGGTGAGTGATTTTTGAACCACTCTCTGTGGTGGGTATCTCTATGGTTGAGACACATAGAAACTGGTTCTACAACAGTCACTATTAGAAGTATTTGAACCGGTTTTCTACTAACAACCGGTATCTACAATAGAGTAAAACACATGTATATCTTTGTGTAAAGATCATATAGAGAGTGGTGTATGTGATAAAGAACCAGTCTCTATAATGCTTTTCATGAAAAAAAAAGATAAGGGTTGTTTGGGACTGCTTATTTAGACTGCGGTTTTAGGGGTTGTTTGGGATTGCTTATGAAGACGACTTATAAAGGAAACTTTTTACCTCAAAGCTGCTTATGGGGGTTGTCTAGGGTTGCTTATTGAAACTGCTTATCATAAGCAGTTTCAATAACCAATTACTAAACATCCCCTATAAGCATTTGATTCAAAAAGCAATCCCAAACAGCCCTATAAGCAGATACTTCAATAAGCAATCCCAAACAGCCTTATAAAGCACATATAACTATGTTTCAATTATGTTAATTGTTTGATAAACTCACATATAACTATGAAATATTAACGAATACGAGTGTATATTCAAGTAAAATGATATAAATGGTGAGCATATCAGGGGGGAAATTGACACTCAAATATCAAAACTATTTGATGTTATCAATCATACCTATCATCTAGATCCGTTCTTAGATGACTACTAATAACTTTTAGCCGTTCTTAAATGACGGCTAATAACATTCAACCACCATCCTCTACAAATCCCCACCATCTAAATCCCCCACCAAAACTTTATCAAGCATCCTTTCAAATTCAAGGACTACTTTCAAACCGTTCTTGTGCAAAGTGATGCTTAATCTAACCACCCTCCATCCACCATGCAAGCCACTTCCATCATCACTAGTCTTCAAGGGATTTAAACAACACACGTACTCCAAGACGTTGTGGGTCAAGAATCTCAAGTACCTTTGATCTGAAGGAGGTTTAAATGGACTATGACGTCCTGTGTAAATGCCTTCATCATCAAAGGTGTAACAATCGACAATTTTCTAAAACTTATTTTACAAGCCAAAATAATTATTTTTTGTTTCCCTTAGCTTTTAAATCTCTTTGAACTTGTTTGAGATTGAAAAACAGTGGATATCTAGTTAAAACGTGAGCATTGTTCATTTATCGAGCCGGCACGGCCTAAAACACGTGAAACGAATCAAATTTGCCAAATAAATTAATTTCAAGAAAGTTATGCATATTTATACTCATTTTTATTAGAAAAATTATTTCGGACATAATGGCGCAAGTTTCATAATTTTTAGAGTCCGTTTGGTATGTCGAATGGGGCCCACAAGGTTTTTACTAAAAGAATTGAAAAATTACAAAATCTACCCATGCTTAAATTTTCTCCGCCGCCCATCCAGTTTATTTTGTCCAGGTTTGGCCCTTCATGGGTATAAATAGGGCAATTTTAGGGTTTTCTCTTTTGACTATAACACACCTCGCCGGATTGTCCTATTCCGGCGCCGTCATCGGAGCTCCGGCCAACTTCCTTTTGATGCCGCCACGTAGATCAAAACACGGGGTTCGGTTCTGGAACATTTGGAGCCAAAGGGAGCTCGTTTGATCGTGTTTTGAAGCCACCACAACCGACAACCACCATCACCACCACTCGCCGCCACCCCTCTCATCCTTTCACCCGCGATTGGTAACCCACACGCATAAATTTAACCTAAGGCCAGTATTACATGAACTGATATGGCATAAATTTAAGTTGTTTGATCATCGTGTGTGCACATTTAATTCTTAGATCAGAGTGGTGGTATGGCTACTTCAACTGTATATATGCATGTGCCAAACCTTTTGCAAATATCATCACGAAGACAAACTTATTTGCATTCGGTATTTAAACTTTTCATGTCATGGCAAATCATCAAACTATGAACCTTTTGATTTCTTAAACCTATTTACACTATGTATGACATTTTAAAAGGTTTATAACATGTCTTACATTAACTGTAAAAAGGTTTCAAACCACTCTATAATCCTAGACCTCTTCAAGCCACCCAAGCATAAAACTTTTGTCCGCTATGGTTTAAATTTTTTGGACCTCTTAATCTTTTTATAAAGCTTTTCATAAACCCACCATTGTGGATGTCCTAATGAATTATGTTCTGTTATCTAATATACTAGGTTCTTTCATTAATTAATACTTCAGGTACAGCTACTGCTACTGATGATAATGTTACTTTGGAGAACTCATCTTCAAATGGCAGTGTCCCAAAAAGTGGTGCAGAGTGGGTTGAAGTGTGATGACATCAAATAAGTATATTTTATTAGCATCATTTATCCTATGCTATTCGCTTGTTTTGTATTATTTTATATGGGAATCGATACTTAATCGCTTACTTTTGTGATTCTCAGTTATAAACAAGCATTTGGTGAAACTAAGCGATTTTGGACTAAAAATGGAGCAAAACAAGCAAGATTGGAAAAGTCTACTGAATTGAAGAGATTAAGGACCATTGCCTGACTTTGAAGAATGCGCCGCATGGATTTATCCCATGCGCCGCATATGAAACCTTGGTCAACGAGAAGAACCAACTTGTTTTACTCCAGATGCGCCGCATGAAGCTCCTGATATGCGGCGTATCAATCTCAAGACTTCACCAGATATCCAAGATATTGAAGAATATTCGCAAATATTATAATCCTGGACCCCACGCGAAGTTACCTTGATACGCCGCATCGGACCAATCCGATGCGCCGTATCGGCCATATACAATCCTTACCAAGAATTCAAGAGATCAAGTGAAGATTAGAAGTTTAATGAAGAAGTCAAGATTACAAGTCGACACTTGAAGATGCTTTCGTATTTTGGCCATAAAATCTTCATCCGGACTCCATTTTAGGTGATTCAAGCGGCCACGGAAAGAGAAAAAGGAGATCTACCTGTATCTGAAGGAGATGCGGCACATCTGGTCCTTAGATGCGCCGTATTGGGAGATGAGGCGCATCTGGTATTTAGATGCGCCGTATTGGGTCAGTTTCAGACTTGGAGGCTACGTTTACTTATAGATGCGGCGCATCTAACCCTATAGATGCGCCGTATCGACCCAGATTTCAGAATCTATAAATACCGAACTCATTAACGAATTTGGGCATCTTTGGGAACCCTTAGGGCCATTCCCAGACGATCAAAGCCTCTCCAAACAGTAGAAGATCAATATTGAAGACCCAATCATCCTTGAAGAACATCTCTAATCATTGTTATATTACTTAATCATTCGGTTAGCGTATCGTATTCATTATGTTTCATACTTTATTCGTTATGATTATGTTTATGTACTTTGTTACAGAGATTATGGGCTAACACCCTTAGGTGTTAGCCAAGTTTATGAAGGTTTATTAGTTTATATGATTGTGTTGATTTGATTTACTTTGTTATTGGATTGGGTGCTTGTCGATAAAAACTCGTTTATTGCTTATAACTAGTAGAAGTCTATGTAACTAGGTTATGATCCTTATAACTTTAATTGATGTGACTTAACTACCTGTAATTGTGGTTGCTTTGGTTGAGTTATATGCGTGTTAACCCGAATCTCTATTAGGAATCATTGTTTGGCATAAACGGAACGTGTCTACAACCTAATAGGACTAGTAGCGTGTAATGCCGAACTAGGTTAGATGGTTTAAAGCAATAAGTTAGTATTGATGCTAGACGAGTCACTATGATCTTTCGTCATATCCGCCCCGAGGGCTAGTTACTTAATTGTGACAGAATTTCGTAATTGATATGCCGATTAACAATTGAATGAATTAAAACAAGTAGACATAAGCATGTATAACTATAAAATGGATTAGACTTGGCTAACCCGTTCTTCCTATCTTTGGTGTCTTCATACTTGTATTGTTTGTTTATCTTAGTTTAGTTAGAATAAAACCAAACCCGTGCCAGTCTCTCAGGCTGAACCCCATTTAACGTTAGTTTAGGAGAGTCGAATACCTCTAGAATTAGTATATTAGAAATCTCACTCCTAGTGAACGACCCTTGCTTACCTAAAAACTATCTACATTGATCGGGTACACTGCTCGTTAGTGTTTTAGTCTATAGGTTAGTTCGGCAATTATAAATTTAAAACTTGGTAGTTTATTATAGACCTAAAAAAAAACACATCAAGTTTTTGGCGCCGTTGCCGGGGAGTGAATTTATCTATTTGCTAGTTTTATTGGTATTTTTCTGTTTTTAGTTTATTTTTGTGTGTTTGGTTTATTTGTTTTATCGTTTGTTTGTTGTCTGTGTGTCTGTCTCAGAAGGGAGATACGGCGTATTCTTGTCTGTGAATACGGCGCATCTATCTGTTTCAATACGGCGTATTCTTGTCTGTGAATACGGCGTATTGACGCTCTTACACCTTAGCCTACCCTGTAGATTAAAATCCGTGGTTGGTTAATTGCTATAGGCAAAGTGTGTTTCCTTACATTACCTGTGTTCGCGTGCGTAATTCATTATCTATGGTTAGGTCGAGAAATTGCACAATGCAATTGGAGTGAAAGTAAATATTATATATCTTTGAGTTTGTTGGGAATTCTGCTAAGGAAGAATTCTGATGA